>WEDG01005722.1:0-330298 GCA_017591395.1 Schistocephalus solidus | reverse complement strand
CACTCGTTTAATTGCATCGAGAGGTTTCCTATACATTTACAACTTGAGTTTACTCAACTAGGTCATTTTTTAATATTTTCATAATCCGTACCTTTTCTAAAAAAATATTATTTCTAGACAAAGTATTTCTAATTTGTAACCACAACAGGCCATATTTTTCGTAACGATCGGTTCTTTGGTGGACGCAATGTGAGCTGATTTTGCGAAACGGGCCGTAACTCATGAAATCCATCAGATATCATGAGTTAGGACACCTACTGTACGTCAGTTCGACCGCCGCAATCCGACGATGTTCACCGTATGCTCCACAGAAGGGTGGTGGAGGGACGTTGAATTGTGTGCAAATTAGTTTTAAGTTATAGTAGACTTGCACTGCATTGACTGCACCCCTTCTCTCTTCCCTTACCCACCTTTGCCCGGTGTCGAAAATAGTGAAGAGCACTGGAGGTGGAGGTGGTTGTTGCTTCTTTTATCTTCATGTATCTTTTAAATGCTCAGGCAGATAAACAAATGATATCGTTGCTCGGCCATTCTTCTTACTTGCACAAACAAACACCCGCAATTCAAACATTCGTCTCCATTCAGGAAATAAACTCAATGGTTTGAACATGTTTTTTTGGTGCGGCAGTTAGGTTTCGTGATCCTGCCCACCGTCAGCGAGGAAAACGCAGAGAGCTGGAGATGCTCAAGAAGTACTGTATTTCCTGCGTGGCTGGTCGGTGGAGCTAGAAGCACCGAGGGCCACGCCCTTGCGGCTATCATTGGTAATTTACAGTCTCGCTCCTCAGTGTGGTCCCTGAGGCGTCGTTTAACGGTAGAACGCACTTGTGGTTACCTCCCCTGCGTGCACCGATTCTTTGGTATACACAATTTGGCGGGGGTTGGGGCTCTTCGGTGAGCTATCTGATGGTTTTGCGGTCGGAAAAGTCTGACTTTATTGTTCGGGACTCAGGTTCCTTTTGGCTCTTGTGAGGACTTTGCCTTGTCAAACTTGAATTTATAGGCCTGACGTTGTCGAATGAAATATGCCCTGCTAGTTGGCAGCACCCCTCCTTACTGAAGGTCGGCGGCATCCGGAGTGGTCGTGGTGTTCCATTGGCACAGTTGTGGGCCATCCCGACTGCCATTGGTACGAGAAGGCGGTTGTGAGACGTCTGCTCACTAGTCTGCTGACGCTTTTATTCAGTGTAGTTTGCATGCAAATAAACTCCTTTCTGACTGAGTGGCTCTTGGTGAAGTTCCGTACTGGCATGAGATTTGTCGCTTTCCCAAGTGTCTGGCTTTAAGCCCACCGCAACCCATATGAGTGGCTAGAGCATAGAAGAGAGCTAGCTGACTCCTCCCTCCTTCCGCGATCGCACATTAAGTGTACGTGCGGACGGAGTTGAAATGTTCTTTGCGTAGTAAAATGTGCTACACACGGATAAACATTTCTCCCAGAACTGTGCTGAGGTGCAGGACCGGTAGAACTTCAACGTGCTAGTTCTTAGTACCGACTGTTACTTCCAATTACACCTGCCGAAATATTTATGCGAATATTTGGTAAATTTGACTATGGGTGCAGTTATGTTTGTTTTTTTTAAGTGGTAAGCCCTCTATTTTATGTTAGTGGTAGCTGAACGGCTTTATGGCACTGCATTTAGAAAATCGTTTTTAGTCTTTTTACACCTGTGACGCACAACCAAGCTATGTCTCACTACTGACCTAGGTTGCTGTTCTTATTAACCACAACAATTTCATAATTTCTCTGGCGTCTGGAAAGTAGTTTCTGCTAAAGGGTGTGTGTACGTGAGAATAGATGGATCACAAGATATCACGCTACCCGCTCGCGGATGTCTGGTACGCCGGCGGTCCTCCAAGATACCTTATAGCCCTGTGACAGCACTGTGACATGATAACCGTGAACCGCCATTTAATAAGTTTGCCTGCCACGGCTGCCTTGCACTTAGGTTCGTCAACCGAAGCAATCAAAGCGAAAGAGACAAAAAACAATTTGACAGGCTGTTGGAGACCTGCGCCCACTCCTAATTTCCAAGAATTTTTATCTTCGACTACAAGTATTACGATCCATGCTACGGCGTCCACAGGAATCGATGCGTTCCGAAACCCTGGTCCAGTGGTGTGGCGAATAGTATGCGAGCTGAACTACTCGCTAGGAAACGTGCTCGTTTTATTTGATGCTGGAATGTGCAAATGTTCCTGGAATCTGATACCCAAAAGTCTAACGACGTGCTGTCCTCATTGGTACAACGTTGATGTCTGTTGCCTGTCGGAAGTTCAAATTCCTGTTTCCTGTGCTCGGGAGATAAATATCCCAAAGCCAACATCCATTTCACCCTGTACAACATATTCAACGCCATTCTTTTAGATACGGTGCGTGACTTGTCTTCTTGAAACTAGTGGACGGTGCACTACCTGCGTGCGAACCACTGAATGACCGGATGTCTTGCGTGCGACTGAAAAATCACTTAAGGAATAGCTCTGCCGTCTGCTTGTACACACCAACATTAATTATTGACTGTAGCCATAGGGTAGCCTTCTACTCGCATCTGCAAGAATTGGTTGGATGACTCCCTCGCTGTCCTCTGGCGATTGTTGCTGGGGCTAGAAATGGTTAGACTGGACAGGGTGATTCTCCAAATAGTTATCGTATTGCCCGCTCTGGGCATGGCTTTCAATGTGAGAATAGTGAGGAAGTGCTGAACTTTACCAAAGGTAGCACTGTGTAAAGATCTTTCTTTGTTTTGGGTTAGGCATAGTGGTCAACCCGTAACTTCTTATCGTCTCTCTCTCTCTCTCTCTCACTCTCTCACTCTCACTCTCACTCTCACTCTCTCTCTCTCTCTCTCTCTCTCTCTCCTCTCCTCTCACTCTCTCTCTCTCACTCTCCTCTCACTCTCTCTCTCTCTCTCTCTCTCACTCTCACTCTCACTCTCTCTCTCTCTCTCTCTCTCTCTCTCTCTCTCTCTCTCTCTCTCTCTCTCTCTCTCTCTCTCTCTCTCTCTCTCTCTCTTTCTCTCTAGGTTTCTTTCTGTCTTATCGGCCTCCAACTGTTCGTAAGAAAGTAGATCTTATTCTTGATTGATTTAGTCAGACCCTGAATATTATAATGTTCTTCGCCAGAAAGACAATCATGAGACTCGGTCATGCCTCCAGTAGTGCACATTTTATTAAGTCTTGTGAGTAATTTTACCTACTATTGTTTTTATTATCGTCCTCCTGATTATCTGAGATCTTTACTTGCATCTCGGTCATGGCCTTTATGCTCGCACTGAGCAGTTAGTTCCTGCACACGTAAGGGATGTTCGCTAATGCGTTTAGATTGGAGGGCCGGGCTGAACGTTTGTTCTGAGAAGGATGAGCCACAATCGCTGGAGCAAACGTTTTGTTCGTCTTCAGTTTCACACTTGAACCCACCCTCATAGAGAGAGCATCGGATGCGAGTATTGGATCCCCAAGGTTTGCAGTATTTAGGGACTGCAGTCGCTATACCACCACACGCCTATACACATGAGCATATAAGGGGGGGGGGGAAATGGCTCGGTGACCATCTGGATATGGTCCAACCTTCGGTTTGCGCCCATTGATCTCAGTTAAAACGGCTTTTTTTAGCTCAGTTTTATGAAATGAGTGGTGGGCTAACGCCTTTGGCCTCCCTGCTGGTTACTATATGGCTAAGAAAAATCATCGATACATCAGGAAAATTTAAAAAGACGCTTGCATCGTTCCGTGCGGAAAGCAAGCAAACGCCGGTTAGTCGACAATAATACCTTTAAACGGCTACTCACTTATTGTGGGTAGTATAATCAAACGTAACTGCACGTCGACTAAGTGAGAAGCTTAATGCGCGTCGAGTTTACCATTCAAGCAATTCACACTGGTGGAGAGAACAATATCCGCTGCAATCACCCTGTTGCTGAAGAACAACTTGCATCAACAGATCCTTGTTTTGTCTTTGCGTAGTTTTGGGGGACGACCACGCAAAGTGGGCGTGTTTGCCTGAGTGAAAAATCATTGGGAACAAAGCAACACTCCAGGCCATTCATACTGCGAAAGGTTAATATGAGATCCCTTCGTAATTTCCTGTATGAAAGGAGCAATAGGTTGAGGGTTGACAGCCTGTTTTCATAGGGTATTGTTCGCAGCCCTTTGCTTATTTTTGTCGCCCACCTCTGGACCTTCTCTAAGACTGTACCGTCCTTGACATTCCAAGATCTCCATGCCTGTGTGGTCTATTCAAGATGCGGCCGCACGAAGCTTTCAAATATTTTAGAGAAAATCTAGTTGTCGAACCCTATAAATCTCATCTGATGAGTTCACTGTCGACATGGCCGACCTGGTCGCCTTAGTGCAGTTCAGTGTTTGTTTGAGGGAAGATGTAATCCATACAGCCAAGGCCTTCTGACAGTCCACTGGTTGCAGTGGTTTACCGTTTAGACAGTAGATCGTTGGGCTGGAGGCTCCACAGCTATTAATTTGAAGAAAGTGGCACAAACTAACATTGAAGAGTGATAGCCAGTGCTTTGAACATTCCTGGAGCCTGGTCAAGTTTAGTTGCATATGGTCTTCGTCTGCCGCATATGAAGCAACTTTCCAGAGTTTTATGTCGTTTGCGAATAGGAGGATATCACAGTCTAAGTCCCTAATGCGATCATTGACGGAAACAAGCAATAACGTGGGGCCTAAAACTGAGCCCTTTGGGACGCCACGCACCACGGTTACCGCTGAGGACTGCTGGCGCCCGTCCAGTCAACACGTTCTGGATCCATACAAGGAGGCTTCCACAAACTCTTACGCTGAGCAGTTTGTGCAGGAGGTGTTGGTGAAGGAGGCATTTTTGAAGTCGACGTAGATGATGTGCAGCATTTTTTCTTCGTCGCATGCTTTCGTCCGGTGTTAAAGGGAGAAAAGCAGGGCCTAACACTGCGCAATCTGTGCTGGGCATCTTGAAAGATGATTCTACTAGAGGAACTGCATGAACGCTTTCCTGATTATTTTGTCCATGATTTTGCAAGAAATGGAGGTAAGACTCACCGGTCTGTAGCTATTTGCAGACGCTCGATTTATTATTCTTGAATAGTGAAGTGATGTTTTCGGACTTCCCACGTCAGGAGTTCCAAGGTTCTCCTAGAGGTGCTGGGGTAAGTGTTGTAAGCGGAATTGTTTCGACCTATCCAGTTGGAAGCCGCGTAGGAAATAAAATAAATGAAAACTCCTAATATAATATTTCGGGACCCTCCTGTTAGCTTGTCAACCAGCCCTCCTGATGGCCAGCTTTCTACTTTGCCCACCGATCTTCTCTTACTGGATCCTCCACAAGCTTCAACTTATTGTCCTTATTGGGCACTCCACTATTTTCCTCATTTTTGACTCTGCACCTCACTTTCGACGCAACGAGTCTTCATCTGTGACATGCATGAGAATTACAGATCCTTCGAAATACTTGTGGTTTTTAATACCTCTTGATTTCCGGGTGTGGCTTAGAGCTTTGATTATTGGGTTGCTGACTCATACGTTGTCATCCGTGATTTAAACTACGGTTGGGCACAGGAACAAGTGTCCCCTCAATAGGACTGGTCGTATTGCGCTAAATTCCAGAGGAGTACCAGTTCCCGCGTCCTAGTCCTACCTCCCGTTGGAATTTAGCTCAAAATCAACTCTAATACTGGGGGTGGGAAGAGGGTGTCTGTTATCGTGTCCTATTGGAAATACAACTCAGCAACTATCTGTCCTGAAGAACTTCATTCGTCCTGGGGTGTGGTTCTGGCTGAGCACTAATGTCCAACCCACCAGGAACGTTCAGTTATGTTATTCTGTTATTTTCGTCGTATCTTGCTCGAGGATGGCTCCCCTAAAGTCTTTTCAAACAAAAACCACAGGGATAAGGGCAGAATTGATTTCAGTTCCGGTGTGACCTAGTTTTGGTGAACCTTGCTGCTTGAAAGCATCCAGTTTTGTGGGATTTCATCATTCACTTAGCTCCACAAAATATTTTTCATATGATCCGTATGCAATGGTATTCGGTTCTATTCGGTTCTCTTTGGAAATTTAAATCTACTTGATCACTGTCTTAGTTGCATTACGGCCAATCAGAACTTTCAAATCTCGTGCTCACTAACCCCTTCCCTGATGTTTTAGGACGCTCTTTACCAACTCGGAGGGGTTTCTTTCCTTCTGCCCATATTTAACGTGGTCGGTGGATATCCACCGTCCAATTCGGAGAAGGGTGGCTATTTAAGCGAACTGACGTCCAGGTTGATTGATCAGTTGGATCTGGCTAAGGCCCGGTTTGCGAAACCCAGTCCGAAACCTGTAGTGGCCGATGCATCGGTGGCTGGAGACGTCGCCCCCTCCACGTTGTCTCCACCGAAAACCAGCTTCTCCTCATCCACACTTGACTATTCCACCTCAAACAGTGATTTCAATGACGAGGCGCTCAGTGAGGTGCGGAATATGCACAATCTCCCGCTTGACGAATGCAGAACCTCGGCTTCACTGTACTCAACCATCGAAATGTTGGAGCTGGCTGCCAGGCTTATCAACGAACGTTCCTCTAGCCTTTCCTCCGTCTTTGCAGTCCCGGGTGGGTCTGATTTCTTGACTGTGCTGTTCAGGTCATTGGTGGTCTCCCTTGTTTTGTGCATTTGCAAGTAATTTTTCTTCCAGAAAATCGAATGTACTCCCTATTCCTCCTCCTCCCTCTCCTTTAAGTGGACATCTACGAGTCCAGTCGTGTTTCTGCGCTCTTCGCACTGCTGAACCATCTCGCCAGCGCGGATACACGAGCCCGCCAGTCTCTTTTCCACCCCAACATCGTCATGGCGATAGGCTACCTGGTTGAGTCTGTGAGTTTCTTAATTATCCCTCCGAGAGCCCTCTTGGAGTTCATCGGCGGTGATTCTGACTTATAAGATTACATTAAAGCCTACTAATTTACGCTCAGTGAAGCGGATTTGCCACCTCCCTACATTCCACTTTCTCGTTCTTTCTTTGTATTGCCTTACCAAAACTTGTTCACGTTCAAGTCAACACTGAGGTAGGAAGAATCTGTCCGTTTCGTGATTCACAGCACAAGAGGTCAGACTTTCTGCCTTAGGTTGCTTTTCCGGAAACCCAATTATAACTAAGATGACTTCAGGAGTAATTTTTAGGAGGAGTCCCCAGGCTTTGTAGGTTCCTCCTGCCTTAGGTGCACATCTAAGTCACAACTGACCCTCAATCACCGCCTCGGTTGGATTCACGATGCGCTTATTAGTACGGCCACCCAATCCCGGCTGTTCACCCATCAGACAATCGGTTCACCAATTTTCCTGCACTAAAGCATGTGCTCGTGTACATTTGTTTTGTAGTCTTGCCAGTGCATGGTACTCGTTGGGACTGCATCACCAACACAATGTGTAGAGCCAAGTCCTCCCGTCTGATGTAATTCCACCTCTACTGTTCAACCAGATTAGGTCCTGATTGTAATGGCCAAAATGCATGCATTGCCTTGACCGTTACTCCCTCAGCCAGCACGAGCTAGCCAGCACAACCTACGGTAATTCACTGTAGGAATTTACCATGGGCAAATATGCAGTCGGGTGGAGTTTTCTGGTGTTCTGGGCTCCAAATTACTGAGGCTACACAGCACAGAAATTTACAAAGTTTTCTCTCCAAAATGTAGTCCCGGCTCCATGAGATGATTGAGCAAACAGGGAGGGATGAAATTGTTTCCGGTCATTATGTCTTGACCGTCGTCAAAAAAGGCATATAAGACAAATTACATGGCATAAGCCTTATCTGGATTGTTACATCGGTCTTTGCCAATGTATCTTTGGGAGGTTTCAGAGGAAAGGACGCAGTCCACCCGGCCTTCGAACGCACCGACGAAATATTCGCACTGCGGCAAATTCTTCAAGACTCTCTTGGCTACCAGCAACGGAGTCTACTTCTTTATTTACTTCACCGAGGTATTCGATTCCGTTGATGTGAATCCTTGTAGTGAATGAAAGAGCTAGTCTGTATGCCTGCGAAAATTCAATTTCTGATCGAGGCCATCGTTCCATGGGTTCCGGTTCGCAACAACGTCTCTTTTGCTGTTTGATATTCCTTCTAGTCGTTCAATAGGGTTGCATTCCATCAATCAGTCTTCTTCAATCATGGCATTGACTGGATTTTCGGGATAGCTACGTGATTTTTAACTTGTTGAATTAGTGCCAGGATGCCGGCTGTTCGATCTTGTTCACACGAATAATATCGTCCCTCTAGCAGCATACTGTAACGATCTACAAAATGCAATGTTACGGATGAACAAGTTGGCCAATTCAGTCGGTTAATCTATCAGCCCTGGGATAAATAAAGTGTTTTCGCGCTGTCTCGTCCAGTGGAATGTGGAACCCCTTCGTGATTAATGACTGACAACTTGAAGCACGGGCTAGGTTCGAGTGAAGCTCCCGAAGCCATGGCACTCCTAGAGTATTCACAGTCCTCAGAAAGTGTCAGTGGAGCGAACGCGATATCTCAATTGTCACAAAAATCTGTGTGCACCGGGTGTCCGTCAGGTCGGTTCGCCTGTAGAGTTGTTAGTGCTGAGCTGTTAGCATTCAAGACAAACAGAAACTGGAGGTGTTTGACCGCCGTTTCCCAAGAATCGTTCTTCCGGTGAACCACACAGTCTTCGCCTCGAAGGAAACAGTCCGCACTCACTATGACAGCCCTGCAAAGATATTTCCAGCTATCCAAGACTGGCGACGTGGAAGATGATTTCGCCAAAATATCTGTCTTACCACAGTCCATCAAGAACTAGAGGTGGTTTTTGGACCATCACAGTTCAGCTTCCGTCGCTGGAGAAGATTATGGGTCTAGTTTTCTTGGGCTACTGCCGTAGACCATCACTCGCGACGCAATCGTGGCCACTGATTTCAGTGAAAGTCCGCCACTTCCCACCTAATTATTTCCTAATTACATGCTCCGTTTTGCGCTGGATGTCTAGTAGACATTTATTGGGTGATTTTGAACGCAGTTGGTGCTTAATTTTCAAACGAATGGTGAAACGTGCAGTAGGCAATGTTGTTTCACGCCGTTGTTTTGTCACAATTCCAACCAGCTGATCGCTCACTTGCCACCTGGGCAAGTCTGCCAGTTCTTTGAAAACTCGATGGTTTTCGGCTCCTCAGACCGATCACTTATTTTATGACCTACCCTCCCCCCTCTGTTTCGCTCCAAAGGTCGATCCGCTGCAGGTCGGTTTAAGCGCAGTCCTAAACTTCCATCGGATGGTCGATTCGTGTGCTTCAACTGTTCTCGCTGAGTTGGAAAGTCGGATGGAGTGCATGGGGGAGTTTGACAGTCTGCAGACAAAGGAACACGAGAAAACAATTACCATGGAGGACCTCCGCCTTCGATGGGTCTTCTTCACTCACCAGCTGTTCACCGACTGGGACCTCTGGTCACGGTTCCCACTCCCTGTCGTGCTGCTGCACATTCGGCAGATGGTACGACGGGTGAAAGTTAATCGTCGCTTCTACTGCCTCAATTTACCCATAAGCTCTCTGCTCATGGCAGTTGGCTTCTATTTCTGGTGAGCCATCTCCCCCTCCCGCCTCTTTCCCATATTGGACATATGGACTACTGCCCATAAGATTCTAGTCTGTTGTATGTAATTTTTTATGAACATTTACGTCCCTTTATTTTTTACTCTCTCTCTCTCTCTCTCTCTCTCTCTCTCTCTCTCTCTCTCTCTCTCTCTCTCTCTCTCTCTCTCTCTCTCTCTCTCTCTCTCTCTCTCTCTCTCTCTCTCTCTCTCTCTCTCTCTCTCTCTCTCTCTCTCTCTCTCTCTCTCTCTCTCTTTCGGAAGGCTGATATAAATTTACTATGTCACTTATTCCCCTCAAGAGGTGTCTTCCAGTCCCAAATGACTGATTTGAAGGTGTTTGCAACTCTCACTTCCGCGCCTGCTTAATGTGGAAAGGAAGTTCTTACCACTGGCGGCTTTCAAATGCGGCCTAGTTGATGCAATCTTCTAAACTGACCTTTGCCGAGTTAAGTATAAAGAGGGACTGGATTTGTTCAGTCACTGCTGTTATAATTGAAACCTCAGTGACATTTCAATTTTATGAAGATGGCTTAAATATTAAAAGACCAGTACATTGGAGAAAGTTCGTCCGTACTGAAAATAAGAAACAGTATTTCCTGACAATGACCAAAGTAAATATTGCAGCGGCCAATTTCTATGAAGAAGTTGGACCTCACTACCTGAATAAAAACTTTATGACTAGGGTTTATGACTGTGCAGCTACGAAAGGAAAAGCTAGCAAGACACCGGAATAGAAATTCCCCTATTTTTGGAACCTTTTGTGGATTTCTAGAGAGGCTAGGGTTAGTGTTTAGGCTAGGCTTACAGTAATAAAATGGAAATATTTACCCTTCCTGGGGTTTTGCGCAATTTGGCAAATGTGGAATTCCTATTTCGGGGGTTTCTTCATAAGCCGAATTGATCAGAACACTGCCTACTCCCCTCTTTTCTTGCACCTGAAATCCATAATGTACGGTTGGACGCGGCAGGCTTTGCTGGCCTTCCCGAAACCTTGCATCATCATTGTACAATCTGTTAAGTGAAAGAAAGCCACGTGCGTATCGTTGCTCATGATAAGAACCCTTTCGTTAATGAACCAAATTTCGCCTTCCTTGTGTTCCATTGGTGTAGGAGATAATGTATATGTAAAGCCTTGCTATTTTACTACTCCAAATTCTGTCGAACTTTATCTTAATTTAGGTGACGAATATATTCATGGGGATTGACAGGTGTCTTCTGGTTGTCAACTTTAAAAACTTACAGTATCTTTTTGAATCTTGAGGTGTCCATAATTTAGAGAAATTCTTTGCAATATTTATGGCCTTTATACTCATATTAAGGTATGAAGAAATCGCCTTTTGGCCTCTTTGTAGCTATTGTAACTAGAAGGCTTAGGAGACGTCTAGAGCAATTACCACCTGAATTATAACGTGGATCATGCGTCTGGAACCGACTACCCGCGGCACTATTTCAATTCAATTAAAATATGGATATTGTTGCACAACGTCAGATAGGACTAAGAGAGTAAACTTAAAGAACTCTTACCGCGCCAATCCTCCGCTCATAAACACGGAGTGTTTCAAACATAAGGATTGCGCAAGGAAAAACTGATATTCTAACCATTTGAAAACATCCAATCGTCCTTATACCATACAGATGTCCTCAATGTCTTCCACTTTAAAAAATGTTCATCTTATTGGCCTTGCTTTCAGAAACTGTGTGTTTCTGAATTACATTTCACTAATTTTAGAACAGACCTAGTGTATCACCAACCTAATGGCAAGTATTATATCCAGTCATTAAGACGATTCAGTCATCAAGTATATCTACCTAACTTGGTGACAGAGAGCCTAGTTTACTACTAGGATGTGATCTAGGAAACGTAGCTTCCTCAGTGGAGTAGCCGTTTTGGTCGTAATTGCTTATATGCTTCCCCCGGCCGACCACTGGAATAGGAAGGACAACCCACGTAATACAAGTGGCACTACACTAAGTTCCAGGAGTGGTCCATTTTCCCGCGTCCAATCTAAACCTTAACCATAACCCTGACCTCACCCTAGCTCTAAACTTTGACCTAACCCTAAGTTCCCTGTAATCTAGCGTAAATTATTCTATGCAGGGAGGCCATGTAAGTAATCCCTACGACCTATTTTGCGGAGTTGACAGAGGTTATAGCGTCTAGTCGCGTTGGGCTACTGTCTCTGTCACGTGACTGTTTGATAATACTGAGCACTAGATCTTTTCACGAACTTCAGATTGGTTTTGCCTTACTTATGTTTTGCCTGAAAATTGGCCGTTTAAGCCATGAGCCTGTGTTTTATTTTTCTTCACTTTCAGCCCTCGGAAGTCTCTCCCGGACTCGGCGCAACTTGCCATGCTAAAGCTCGCATCAGTGAAAAGGATTGGTGGCACATGCCCCGATCCCGTAGACGCAGAGGCGACGGTTGTTGAGGCTGCCAACGTGATCTTGTACAACATCAGGCAGTCTATTTACTCGATTATACGCTTTTTGCTGCGCAAGACTGTTTCTCTCAGGGAAGTTAAGGCCTTATTCTCGTTTGTGGAATCTTCAGCGCATCCGGATGTTGTAAGTTTTCTAAATCTGTTACGCTATTGCTACTCTATTTTAAATTCATATGGTGGATTCAAGATTGATTGCTTAGGAAATCCTGCCTGGGCAGTCAGCTTACTGTATCAGAATTGGTGGATTATATACGTTGCAGTAGGCTGGGCAGGTAACTTGGCCCAAGTGTGATTAAATTCACGGCTCCCGGTGGGGCCTCGTAGCTCAGTTGGCTAGAGCGTTGGCGGTACTAAGGGCTTCCACTTGCTGGCTTGGGTTCGAATCCCACCGCGGCCGCCGATTTTTTAATAAGTGGGTCAAAGGAATTAGACGTAGTGTGTTGAGTTACCTATATAGCCGTGTTTGGAGTGAATTTCAAAGTGCACCCAATTTTATTGGCCGTCACCAGGTCACCATAACCGACATCTGGCCGTGAAGACTTGAAATTTGAAACCGAGTTTAGCTTTTTATAGTCAAAATTCCTGTCACAAACCCTTGGTTCACACTCTGTCGATGGCACGTAAGGGCACTTCAGGTTGAATGAGAGCGTACTGTGGGGTTCTTGCTTGAACCTCCGGTGCTAGACGTGCCGTTATGCAGTCAGAAAGAATCAGTAAACTCCACTTCTATGACGTCTGCTTCTACCGACAGCACGAGCGCGTGGCCTTGTTGTAAAACTTTAAAGTTTAAGTTTGAGGTTAAGGTATGCCTGGCTAACCATAGCCAATAAAAAAACGATGATTACGCAGTAGACCTCACATTTATCGGAAGGTTTGAAATTTAATCGCGACTTGACTGAGTTTCTTTGCCCATGATTACTCAAACCCGACTGCTTAGCATGGGTATTTACGTGTATTTTCCCTCTTCGATTTCGACACATGTCCGATATCCCATACTTTCCGTTTTTTAGATATCGGAAGTTATCGTACTGCTTAGTAACATTTTTGAACGAGCCGGAGCAAATGATCAGTTTACCCTGTTAACCTACGAACAGGGGGTTGCGGATAAACTGTACACTGTCATCCTTTCACCATCGAGCAAGATCCACGTAAAAGCTAAATTGAATGCTCTCAAGGTACGTGTTTAGTTTAACTTTGAGCTTTTTTGCACCTCCTATTGTCAGGTAATTTTGCTTTGCTATGCTAAACCATACAATCATATCACCGTTTTCTGATTTCCCCAGTTTTTTTAATGTCAAGTGGTCGCAAACTAAGGTTCTGTCTCGATCACCCCGATGTAATGGGTTAATTTGGGTAAAATCAGGGGCGGTTGGGGCAGCCATTTTTGAAATCACTGTTGTCATTAGCCTGTCAATCTTTGGGCCTGGAGGACCTTTGACTGTATCACGCATTCAGTTGCTCGTTAGGCCAGCAGCTCAACTGGTTGAGTCGCGGGCAGAGGCCCCGTCGACCGTGACCTAGAATTTTCAGTCACAGGAACATTGTGTTTGATGTTCTGTCCTGATCGCAAACCGGAATACTAACGTTCCGTTTTATGAAACAGTTCCGAGCAAGGACCCATGCAAGCGGTCAGCGACAGAAAATCAATCATTGGGTGATAAGTACTACTGGTAGGAGTAACGGAGCCTGGAAAGTTCAATTATCGCTTGAGAAGAGGGCGACACAATCACAGGACCGACACTGTTATCAGCCTCTTTCAGTGATTGCCTTTCCTTCTTTGCGATTGCCTCCTGAAACTGCCGTATTCACTTGTATCGGCAAATTTTCGCCTTTTGGCCAGCAGTTGGCCAGCTGGAACTCTCAGCCGGAATGATTGAGGGCTTGCGCTCCGGTTGACAGTTCGAACGTCGTGAACGAAGATGTGCATCGTGTACCACACAGCATGGTGGTAACAGGAAGATGACTGGCTTGGTAACAGACTTGCGCATCATCTGCCGCACTCTCCTCCTCCTCCTCCTCCTCCTCCTCCTCCTCCTCCTCCTCCTCCTCCTCCTCCTCCTCCTCCTCCTCCTCCTCCTCCTCCTCCTCCTCCTTCTCATTCTCCTCCTCCTCCTTCTCCTCCTCCTCCTCCCCCCACTCGCCTGAGCCCTATGCTAGGAGTGAGTCAGTAAGATCGGTGGCGGGCTCGTAGGCAACGAATGACAAATATAATCAACTCATCTTTGCGTGCAAAGCACAGACTGTTTCCTACAGACATTTCCCAGTTCGGCCGTTTTGAACGATGAGGTGTACAACGTTTTGACGATAAGGAGGCGCTCAGATTTCATCTGAATTTGAGTGCCATAGAAGCCACATATAGAAGGAGCCATCGTGATAATTTAGAAGCGAATGGGACGATGAAGTACCGTGGGGCTGGATTTCGCAGGGTCGTCTTCATACATCTTGTTTGTCCGTATCACTAGCGACGCCCACGTAGAAGACTCGTAACGGTATGCGCCCATCAGTCATTCCCACGACTTGGCAGTTCCATCTTAGTTGGACATCATTCAAAATGACATGCGATTGCATCATACCAGTTGACTCCGGAACCCAGTGTCTGAAAATGTTTCCGGTCACCCTGTCTTTCATATTCTTTGAAAACGGCTTAAATGGAGCTTGCTTAGCTTTCTTATTTGTCTTTGCTGGATTATCAGAATGTCTGCACCTGGAATGAAAGGGTTCGGAATAATGAGCCTGTACATCCTTGGTTTTATGCCGTGGGCTACCAAAAGCCGGAATTGTGCTACAGATCCGCACCACAACTTCATCGCTGATTTCCATGGTCCATGAGACGCTGCCGCCCAGGCTGCAGAAATGGTCTACCACTGTGATTTGACTATCACTTATGACTACCGTGGATTCCGTATATTTGGCACCAGTCAGCGCACGACATCTATTTCTTACTAGCTGATGACCGCTCACTCACTGGGGTCCCAGCTCGCATCACGTGTATCGAAGCGTAGTCCGTAGACCAGACGGTTCCGCACCTCCATATATAGCCGGACGATAATGCAAAATACTTTTTTTTATTTACCATCCTTGGCTGCAATTTGATAGTTGAGTGTGGAGACCGTCTCTCTTGCTCATGTTTTTTTCTCCTGGGTTACGACATCCTGGCAGCCTAGATGCCCGACAACGGTCAACTTGTAAGCAACTGCAACTTTATGCGTCTTTTCAGTCCTCAAAAAATGGAAAGTACACCCCACCATCTGAATCGTCTGTGAGGGAATGAATGTAATCCAGCGATCTTTTCTGAATTCTAAATGTTACATGGCTGATAATATTTTGCCAGTGTAGGTATCCCCTTGTCCCATCCCCTACTTCCCTGATGTCGGTTAGTTGTCTAGACACTGTCTGCGTTTTTTTCTCTACCTTCTATCCCCAGCACTGACAATCAGTACAGCAATATTTTGCGTGACTGAAAATGTTGCCGAAGGGCAAGTTTGTGGGTAAAGTGACGTGAGTGCTCTGAATGCGCTTTTTAGTTCCGTAGGTACTCTCAAAAATTGCCTTGAGTAATTTCCCCTCAGTTTTGGCTTTTTGACATGTCCATCCTAAAGAGTATTTTTGCACTGGGTGCGGAGGAGGCGCACCCGACCGCACCCTGTCCTACCACCACTGCAACTCTCCTCCTCCCTTTTCTGCCACCAGCTGCTATACAATTTGATCGCGTCGGATCGGGTGCAGGAGAAATACAAAGCAAGCCTACTCAATACGCAAATCGGTGGTCTGAGTGCTTTCCTCGCACAAACGGACTGCTTGAAGGAGATTTTGGCAACTCGCGAGGGGTTTCAGGTTCTCTATCTGTTTGTAAAACGCGGTGAGTCACCCGCATGCGTCCATTTTTTGAGTGTTCCAAACCAGTGACGGTGCATGCGAAGGGTCTTCAGAGCGTGTGTGAGTTGGTAATGCCCCAATGCGTGTAGAACTCTGAAGTACCCAATGTTTGATGGACAGAGGTCAAGGCCTTTGTGTCCACGTACGTGTACTGCATCACATGAAACAAGGGTGAGCATTCTTGTCCAGGCATGCGCATGTTTGTTGCAGAGGTCCACGATAATTTGCCTACAGCACCGCAGATGACTTTTATCGGCAGATCAGTACGGCTCGCGTGTCGGCTATTCCTGGGATGCCGATTGTGGTGTTCAAAATGAATTTAAAGTGACTTTGAGACGGTAGGTCACGCGTGCGCATGTGCGTGCGAGTGCTGAAACAGAGTGCATGCGCCGCTACGCAGTTGTGGCTCCAGAATTCGGCGTTAGAGCGTCATTAAGTCGCCGGGGGCGTACCGGGGACTCTAACAACGGGTCATAAGGATGCTTTTTTTCCTCCATCGTGTTGCAGGTTGTTTGGATGTGTGAATCTGAAGGACATGTTGAATAGGGAGGAATCGATGTTATCCTACCCTCTGGGATTTTTTACACTTTATGCCCCTATATCTCATGAGCACACCTCTTCTTTCTCCACCTGACCGTCTTTCAAAGTGTCCTTCACTCACTCGAAGCTCGTCCACCAGGACTGAATATGAGATAGTTAAAGCTAGATGGATTATGGATCTTCACTTGGCTAACTATGTGCAAGATTGTCCTCAAAGTACGCTGTACTTCTAAATACCTGGAAGGCCTTACTCTGTTTATTTTACCTCCATCCTTTTAAAATATAAACACCCGGAAGGGACCTTCTGAGCCTTCTGGTATTCTTTCATTTTGTATAATTCTAGTACCATTTGCATCCATGCGGGAACTGCTCAGGAATTAAATACCATTGAAGCGGAATCGCTTATATGGCTTTGCTGCATGACACGCCTACCCCGTAATACAGGTGGCCTAGCACTAAACTCTGGGTAGCGTTTCCCGTGTCCTAATGCCAACACTAACCCCAACCCAAACCATGACCGTTTATCCCAACCTTACCTTAGGTCTAACCCGAACCCTAGTTTCCCTGTGATTTAGCACCAGCCACCCTTCCCGCCACGGGGGAAGGGTGGCGGGAGAGAGAGGTCAGGCAAACTACCTCTAGCGACTCGTTTTGTTTCTTCGGTTGCATTAAGTCGCTTTCTGTTACCTAGTGGATGCAGCTTTTCACATGGGCTTTCGCTAACCGTGTTTTTGTAATATTTTTTTGAAAAATGACGTAATTTCGTACGTTTTTTTCATTTGCGCTATTTCCTATATTATGTCGGTTATCGCAAGGATTTGCTAATTAAGTCTTCTGGCTCAGTCTGCGTCGAACCCTCTAGGTGCAATTATTGTGTTTTATTGCCATTGTAGAATGCCTGCTCTTCCATGATCGCACTGGATTGTCTCCTTCGAATAGACTTTCTGCTGTAGAATGCGATTAACAGATTTAGTTGTCATGCCGTTCTCGTCCACCGATTGCATTTGCACGTGCTGCTTGCTGCTAAAGTCACAAAACGATTCCACCAAGTGCCATGGCTTCGAGTGTTTGCCTCTAGTCGCTGTCCGCCCTAGTCCAGTAACCATGTAACAGGTCTGCCTCTTTTTTTCTGTGCTGCCTCTGCGGAACCGGACCGTTACATCTTACCGGCAGTTTGTCTTGAAACCTGACTCAGATCTCGCCGCTGGCTTTCCATCGTCATCAACCAACCTCGTAGCCCCGGAGCAACAGTGTTCACTTGCCTCGTAACACCTGCACGCATCTGCTGTTTAAATATGTGCTTTGAAAGGCAGGCTCTGCGAGGGTTGCTTGCAGAAACGAGGCGTCGCATAAGGGGGTCATTGTTGACGCACTTGAATGAGGCATTTGTGTGTTATTCCCCACAGACCATCTCACCGCCTAGCCCCCGGCTTGTGCTAAAACTTCTTTATTACGCTGTCATAGAGTCGGCCTCTGTTAGACTGTTGATGTCGACTGCTACTACTATTAATACTACTACTACTACTACTACTACTACTACTACTACTACTACTACTACTACTACTACTACTAATACTACTACTACTACTACTACTACTACTACTACTACTACTACTACTACTACTACTACTACTACTACTACTCCTACTACTACTACTACTACTACTACTACTACTACTCCTACTACTACTACTACTACTAATACTACTACTACTACTACTACTACTACTACTACTACTAATACTACAACTACTACTACTACTAATACTACTACTACTACTACTACTACTACTACTACTACTACTACTCATACTACGACTACCACTACAACTACTACTGCTAATACTACTAATACTACCAATAATAATACTACTGTTGTCACTATATCCATTAATGATAATGGTACTACTATGAATATTAAATTATCCTTCTCATTATCTTGGGCACCAGATGCACGGACTTGCCGAACCAACTATTCTGAAGTTTCTGTAGTTCCGTCTACAAGACTTCCTTATTTTCGACGGAGTACCTGAGAAGAATTTGAATGGAATACCAGTACGAGAGTATAGAAGGATTTATGATGTCATGTAGGTGCTGCTTATGGTCGTTCCCTAAAACTATTTCAACTTAATTCTGTACACAATACTTTCTCTATATGCCTGAGTTATGTGAGCTGTGGGGTCCAAGACCTATCAGTTACCGGGAAGCATTAAAACCATGGGTATGAGTCTAACATTACCCTTCAGATTCACTAGGAATGGTTTCATCTCAGGTGGTTTCAGCGATTGGAACCATAGCACTCCGATCACCTTTGTGTAGCTGTTGATAATCCTCCTTTTTGGCACCACCGTTCATGTGTTGTCCATGGAACCACGTGACTGCGCTCTGGGCGCGAATGTGCGTAAAGAAAAAAATAACTATGTGCAACGGATGTCAATTAGTACGTGTACTGTCGGACTACTTCTGGAATGGACTGTTCGTCTGTAGGCATGTGTGTCTTTGGAGAAGTACTCGCAAGATGTGCCAGCTTGTCAACTTGTGTGCTGACATTTCTTGTGAGTGCATGTGTGCGCCTAAATAAACCTCTCGGAACACTGATGCGTTCACGCCTTCTGCATACACTGACTTCTCCCTCCCCCTCTCCAGCCCGCTACATCATCAACCCAAAGCTCCTTACTCTCCCTCCTCGTCTCCAAACGTCTGGCATCCCTGATACTACTGCAAATCCCTCACAACTGGACACAGTGCTGCGCCCCTCCGTTCGCGCCACACACGCTAGCAAAGTGCATATTTCCCCTAAATCCTTTTAAGCCGTCCGCAGACATCATCGTGTTCTTTTTTTAACCGCCTATGTTTCGAATGGACCACTTGAGACGCAGTGTGCTTTCGGTGGCATAAAAGCATCTGTTAGAAAGTGAGAGTATGTCCCAGGTTAATGTCAGAATTTTACCTTTCGCATGTTTGTGTGGCGCTCACGTGGCTTAGTCCCTCTTCTCTTCTCACCTCCTTATTTTTGCTTTTTATTGTTCATTAGCGATTAACAGTCCCCGGTTTAAGTGTACCTTAAGCTCGCAATACAGGACCATGATGGTTCTTCTGGTGAATATGACAATAAAAGTTGACTTTCAGATAAATTTAAAGTGCACATAATGATGCTGGATTTTATAGACCGTTGGACGGTCTACATGCCTGTTGCTAGATTTGACATCTGAATAGCATGCCTCAAGCATTAGTCGTCAAAAGTGTAATCAGTCTCTCCGATTTGAGTTTGGGTCTAGCCTCTGATCCGCTAGTTTTTGCTCATGTATGCGGGTTTTCGATTTTCGTCCAGTTTCCCCGACTTAGTTGCAGTCCCCATAATTACAACCTATTCGGTAGACAACTTCGGAGGATTCGGTAGGGGGCAATCTGTCCGTAGGTTGCATAACCCGGCGACGTATTTTCGGCTGAGGTCGATGGACGTCGCCTACTACGACGGGGTGTAACAGTCGAGATGACTTGTTCACGAGGTCTCTCGTCTACCATGTGTGTGTGCCTGTGTTTTATTGCCATGGACTAGACGTTACTCACTGATGTCGGCGAGATTTGCCAGAAGGCCACCTTCCGCAGGAGCAGTGGCGACCCCACACTAGGTCCCGAGAACCACCTTATCTGCCTAATTGACAACCCTTCAAGCCACAGCTTTTGGTATAGTAACGCGAGGTTACGCAGCGTCAGTCTCACTGTCTCCTCCAATGCCTTCAGGGGCTACTAATAGGGCTGAGTCAAACGCCAGTCAAACAGATGGGATATACTAACCCGAAGGCCCTGTCTCCTACCCTGTCCGTTTTACTCGGACAGGTCACTGGAAAGAGGAAGTTGGAGTAGGAAGTCAGTCCAGTTCACTAAAAGCCCTTATCTGTCTCCACATAAACAGTACTACGTTTTTTGACTATCAGAACGCTCAAAGGGTCACAACTTGGCAGGCTGTCAAGCGGTCTCATTCGAGACTGAGGGCCCAACCCAATGACTCTTTAATATGGCCCTTACGGAGTCTCTCTAATGTGAACTCCGAACCCCTCGTTTTTTTGTTAGAACCCGTTACGCGTGGGCACACACATACCGACTGGTAAACTTTATTAACCATTTTACCCATGCCTATCTGCGAGCGTCTAGAGTTACAGCAAGAGTTCTATATGCGACCCAACTCAGGTAACAAAGGATAGGTTAGCGTGTAATACGCGGCCGTACTAAATGCCAACTTGACCCTAGCTTTATCAATTGGACTCGTTAGGGTTAGCATTCGTTGTCGGGTTAGAAGAGTCACACAATATTTGTTTGGTGGTAGGAGGATCAAAATATCGGGTCAAATGGCACATTTCCAAATGGCCAGTATTAGGACGCCGCGGTAGTTTCCAATCGCATCCGTTTTACTTTGATAATGGAAGATCGTGCAGAGCGGACATCACTATTGCGCCCGTCCAGGATCCGAATAAACGTGGGTCAGGTCAGCTAGGAAGGATATCGCGCATATGGGTTGGCGTGAGGTTAAGCCGCCTGATCTCGCAATCCGCACACTTGTCGGAAAAACAAACTATTTTGCAATCCTACTAACCCGGCAACGAATAATCATTCTTACGAAAACAATGGATATGTTTAGGATTAGGCTGGCACTCTCCTTTGCTTCATTCAGCCCTATACATAAAAATTCTGTTCCTACCTATCCTTTGTCCCTGCGTTGGGTCACATATCAGTTTTTGTCAGAGTTTGTTCTGAAAACGGATTAGTAGAAGTAGAAGTAGTAGTAGTAGTAGCATTAGTAGTAGTAGTAGTAGTAGCAATAGTATTAGTATAAGTAGAAGAAGGAGAATTAGCTGTAGCAGTAGTGTTAGTAGTAGTAGTAGTATTATTATTAGTAGTAGTAGTAGCAGTAGTAGTAGTAGTAGTAGTACAGTAGTAGTAGTAGTATTAGTAGTAAAAGTAGAAGTAGAAGGAGTAGTAGTAGTAGCAGCAGTAACATCGGTAGTGGCAGGAACATTGGTAGTGATAACGGTGGTATTGGTGATGGCAATATGGTAGTACTTATAGTGAGCTATGTCGCCCTTGGGAAATATTGTTTGAAGGGCGAGCCTACCTATGCTGTACTAGGATTGCCGGGCGCACCTCTGAGCCTGAATATTTATATTTACGACTGAAACCTGGATTATTTTGTAAATTTTGAAATCAGGACATTACTAGGGATGTTTCTGTTCCTCTTTTGCGTAGGTATTTTAATTGTTTCTTGCCGACTGTTCACATTCTAACTCATGTGTGGGACGACCAGTAACTGGTTCGGTTGGGACTTAATGGACTGAATGAACGGCCAACAGATTATATATATATATATATATATATATATATATATATATATATATATATATATATATATATATATATATTTCTCTATAGTTGCCCGCAAAATTTTTGGAAATTTATCAATCTTTGGTTTTGAATGAGTCATCCTGCCCCCGTTTTATGATGCTCAGTGCAAGTCTACACAAGAGACCTAGGTATTCAGATGCATATTATCTTGAATAGTGTTTAAAACTGAAGTACATGGCGCGAATCCGCCCAACAAATCAGTCGCACTCCTCTTTCGCTGCGGACCATGCATCTTGGGCAGTCTGTCCAGTGTTGTTTTCATCAATTTCACCACTAGCAAATACACACCGATTCATCGTCTGACACTAATTACTCTGTTCCTTTAGACGCATTTACAGAACCGCTTAGGAAAGGTTTTGCAACCTTTAAAATTTCACCATGAATTTGACTTGATGAAGGAAGTGTTACCTAAAAAGACAAGGAAACACTGGAATGACTTGCAAAATTGGATCTTTGATATTGATTTGGGTCGGTATTAGGTTACTTTAGTTAAACTCCTGTGCCCGGGTCCTGTCCAGTCGACAATGTCAAAGACAACACAAAAGTGGCGTTCTCTGCATACCTGACAGACTAGGAGTCAGTCCGCTTTGCTCTGTCTGGTTGTGTGTACCCAATTATCCGTATGTGTAAAAAAACTGCAGTGACCACTTCTGGCTTACTTGGCGTCTTCGCCCAGCAGGCCCGTTGACCACATCAGTTTCTTACGCAAACAAACGCCGCTTTATCCGCTGTCTTTGAAGGGCAGTGCTTTTAGCGCGTAAACACAGATGTGAATTTGTCATTCCTTATCTGACCTTGAAGATTGCAGCGCATTTATTTCACACATTTAGATAACTGACCTTTGCATCTCTCCGAAAGCGATACAGAACTAGCTTCTCATTCTTTTACCTTCGTTACGGAGCCCATAGAGTTCAGCCTGCCATTTTGTTATTTTGCTGTTGAGTACTGCTTCTCACATTCTGCCCTTCTTGAGTAGGTCATTGTTATAGTTAAATCTCATGTTGTTGTCTTACAGCCTGTCGCAAAGATCACTCTGCCTTACTTCGCTTCTTTACCCTTCTACGACTCTCGGAAATTCGCAATCGCATAAAGACCATCGGTCTCTTCCATGAGGAACTGGATACTCAAAAGGCGTCACTGGTAAAATCCGTTCTTGGTGAACCCGCATTCTGCGAACCCTTTGTGGATCTACTCGTGCAAAGCCCAAAGAGGTGAGAAATCCAATTTTTGCTGAGCAAATGCCGCTAAAAAATCATAGTTTTGAGTTCTGTGTTCACCGGCCATATGCAGACATTCATCCCGAAACATATTCTCCCCTGTTATATTTTGACGTCCTAGGTTTTAGTACGTTTTCGGAGATCAATTTTGGAATGCGTGAACTCCGTTTAAGACGCCATTTGAGCTACTCTACGCTTCTTCCCGGTTATTTAATTTTCATAGACACGCAGTCGGTGTTTCATAATACCCATAAACCTTGCTTCGATCATTGACTTGCCTATCCATGATTAAGAATAAACTGAATAAATGGGCATAGATTCTAGTTTTGAGTTTTAAGTTAGCCTGTTTCTGTCTTATATTACCTCGTGTACTTTTCCGAGACTTCGTAGGCGCTTGCCGTTAGTTTAAGTTGTTTTCTTTACCGATTATTTCCGTTGACATACAAGTTTTGCAAAGTTATGAAGTTTTGTTAAAAAACCCTGTAATAAACTTTTGTGAATGTACTTTGTTTTACCACACCGATAGCTAGGAACTTAAACGGGCATATATACTAAAAAGTGATGACACCCCCTTTTTCGCTGTCACGGCGTACGCGAAGCCTGCTAAAACGATTTCAGTCTGCATTTGACTATAAACAAATAAGGAAACTTGAAACAGAAGGGGCAGAATATTGACATTCATCGCAAAATCTTAGTATATATTCGGCCACTCTCTTGCGTGTTTGAAATCTTAGAAATACACTGAGAAGTAAGCAAATATACCGAAATTCGCTCCAATAGAAAGATAAAAGTGAATTCTTTAATTTTCAACAGAAATTGTATCCCTACTTTCCAGTGATATCGAAAATTGGGTCAAACAGTCCTAGTTTTTCCTTGACTTCACATTGGAAAAAAACGTTAAGTTTGCAGGCATTCGAAAGAGAAACATTTAATTTAAGCACTTTTTAAATAGGTAACTTATTCTAGAAATTTTTTTAAACTAATTTAAGGCATATATTTTCCCGGCTTTTGTTGTGGACGTTCATTTTTCCCGGCAGCGAGTTTTCATGTTTAAGAGAATCTGTATATATACCTAGACGGTCGTCTGCATTAGAAAGAATGCCCAAAAAGTCGATACTTCTGTAAATGCTTTTAATTAATCTATTATTTTGAAGGTTTTACAAAACACATCAATCGGAATGTACATTGAAGACACTGAAAATCGTAAAGAATTCACCGCATTTTCGAAGACTATCTGAAACTCATCGTAATAGAAAACCAGAAATAGTTATAGAAAAATTTAACAATAGAATTTTCATGTTTATATGCACTAAATGGTACGTTTACAATCGAAACTGACTTTTATATTTAAATTAAAATTAAATATTTAAATTTGTGACGTCCCTATCGGCACAATCAAGCGAAAATCTGCTTGCCGTGGTCAAATGCATCTAAGACAATGTACAAACGGAAGAAAAACTACAAATTCTCGTGAAACGGTGTTGAAATATACACTTTCATGTTAGGCTGCTTGATGACGCCCATAATTTACATTGCGCTTAATCTAGAGGAATATGTATGTGCTTAACTCTGAAAAAGACTATTTACAAAAGTAATTCGGCTTTTTCTGCTTACTACACTCGTTTAATTGCATCGAGAGGTTTCCTATACATTTACAACTTGAGTTTACTCAACTAGGTCAACTTTAAATATTTTCGTAATCCGTACCTTTTCTAAAAATTATTATTTCTAGACAATGTATTACTAATTTGTAACCACAACAGGCCATATTTTTTTCGTAACGATCGGTTCTTTATTGATGTAAGACTTTGGTGGATGCAGCGTGCGCTGATTTCGTGAAACGGGTCGTAACTTATGAAATCCATCAGATTTCATGAGTTAGGACAGCTACTGTACTATCGCATGAAATCATGACCGAAATTATGAAATGTGTTTTCGATTCGTGAAAGTTACCTTTGTAGGTTTGTAATAATGAGCAACATGCACCGTGATTCGAAGATATTTCATCGAGGCCGAGATGCTGGTTTTTGAACGAGTTTATTTTCGGTCGCCTGCATTAACTACACCTTGTGAAAATGGCTATTTAAGTATTCATTTAAGTTCGATGTCCCTAAAAATGTGAATATGTTTTTGGTAAAACATTAACATATTTGTTCTCTTGTACTCATTTGGTCTTAAATTACATCTTTAAATTGTATTCACGAAGAAGAGGTATCTTTCAGTTCTTGAAAGGTTTCTAAGCATATTACCGTGAAATATCCATTCATAAGTCATCGTATCTGTCCATTTATTAATTCTGCTCATAAAGTATACAATGTGGCCCACATCTATTCCCAACTTTTTTCAGCAATGTGTTCCGTCTCCCGAAATGTTTTGGAGAAATTTGTGATATTTTTTCGACGGAATGTGTAAATCTGTTGCAAATGCACAAAATCGTTAACGATTACTGCGTCTGTCCTGCCTCCTTCTCCTCCATTACCCTCCCCGCCTCTCTTTCTCTTCTTTTTCTTATCTGTTTTGTATCATTTTTTTGCTACTTATGCTGGTTGCGCAGATTACTGGTTGCATTACTGTGCGTTTGTGAAGCGCTTACCCGGGTAACCAATGAAGGAGCTCTTCCCAAACAACATAGCAGCACTCAGAGCTATCCTCCTTTCATTACGTATGATGCTTTGTCATTTTGCCTTTCGCCTCCATCGTCCTTCACTTTTTTCATCCTCTTTAATTTATTCATTTTACTCGTCATGCGTATATTGCAAACTGCGTTTTTCAAGAGTCACTGTCTCCTATCCCCTCGATTTCACTCTCCCCCTTTCTATCGTCAGTCCATTTTTCGTTTCCCTTCAGGCCAACTTTCCGCTTGACCGACACTTCCACCTCAGCGCTCTACAACATAGCCGAAGGTGACAACGACAACACTGATAGCTTGGTGGCACATTCATACGATGGTGCTGATAGCGGAGCCTATCCGCACTGCAAAACTCAGTCATCCGACCCGAATTTACGTTCTAGTGGCGTCTCACTATCTCGATCTCAACGCTCTTTCAATGACTCGGATATTCGTTCCTTCGTTGTATGTCCTATGTCTTCTATTATTATGTCTCGAGGGCAGACCGTTCTGTTGGGCCTCGGCAGTCTCCTCTACTAATGCCATCTAGCGGTCGCTATTTGGTATCCTACTGTTGTTTACCCGGTCACCCAGCCCGCAATTTCAGGCTGCTTTTTAGAATATGGAATGCACAGGTCAGAACAAAAGCAAATCTCAAAAATCGATAATCTTTATTCAACAAAGTCAAGGGAACACTGGAATGACAATTTCGGATTTGTTTGTTTCCTGCTTTGTCTCCTTTCTCCGAGCTCCGGTAAAAAAGCGAATCTTGTAGGATTTTTTTGGCTGACGTGCGTAATTCGCTTGATCCGAATGCGTAAAATTCGACGGCCTCGGAATGTCCCCGTCCTCCGTCTTATAAGCGGGATGAGCAGTGCATATGACTTAAAAGCCAGGTTTCTAGGCTGCCTCGTTTAAATCAAGACGGAGAGTTAGGGTACACAAGTCATTAGTTTTTTTCTTTTTTCAGTAAGGATTATTTATATGGCCACGAGAATATATGAACACGAGAATATAAACACCCCACCCAAGTAATAAAGATTGCTCGGCGCATACGTCCAGGAAGTGTACATATTCTTGTTTTCTTATTCTAATCTTCACTCAAACACCACCGTTGACTCTAACACTACAGTTAGCATTAGCCATAACATTAACCTTAACCATACCCTTAACTTCCCTTAACGTTAGCCTTAAATCTAACGATGAACCTAATTCTTAACTCATTTTCCCTGGAATTTGGCCCAACGAAACTAGTATTGCGAACAGTTCCTGTTCTCATGTCCTGTTTAGGTGGTCATATAAGTCATCCTGACCGTTTTTAAGTTTTTTTAACCTCTCCCCACTTTCAAAATTGGTGCTACTTGAAACAACATACGGACCTTTTTTTTCACGCGTTGCACTGTTACTGCTTACATTCATGTACTCTTTTGTACGTTTCTATGACCAGTCCACACCACCTGCGACCGCTTCTATGAATAGGCTGGCTTCACATTCGGAAGGCAGCGTTCACTTCAGCAACTCACCAATCCCGGCTCCCCAAATCGTTCAGACCACCCCGCAAAGTCCAACTACCTTGGACGATGCTGAGTTGGAGGCGCAGGAACTGACTCTGGGTGAACTGGTTGTCAAGGCGGCTCATCGTATTCTTTGGCCAGGCGCAAGCGCCCTCATGGGAGACAATGCCGTCAAACTGGTGAATGAATCTGTTTCAGTACGTCTCTGAAGACCTGTTCTCGGTTCCTTTACCTCTGTGACCGCTGCCATCCACCACGTGGGCGGAATGTTTGCTGCCATGCAACCTTTTACACTCTCTTTTTCGATGGAGCTGGTGGCGCTCAAATTAACTGAAAAATGCAGAACAGCTTACAAGGAACCATAACCCTTTTCACTTTTAACCGTTCGTCCCTCATTCAGGTTGGTTCTCTGCGGAGAACAGATATTCAGTTGGAATCGGTGGGAAATCTGTCTCGTATCGGTCGACTGCGTCGCTTATTTTTTCAGGGCCTCGTATCAGTGACAACGAGGTTCAGTTCTGCGAAATTCCCATGTTACAATTGAAAAGTGAAGTCAGCAAACATATGTTTTTGGTAATTCATCATCAAGCCGATACGATTACAAGAGAAGTGAAACTCTGAGGTGATAGCAGGGTTTAAAAACTTCTCATCGTTGATATTGATTGTTTGCACGCCGCCTACATGGCGAGGTCGGCGTGTAAAGGTCATTGGGACTGTGTGACGGGCGGGAGGTAGAGTCGAGTATAGGGATCGCACATCATTGTCAAGTACGTGATGTGAACAACTGCCGTCAGGAGGTGGGGAGGACGTGTGAACACCACCTGAAGTGGTTGTCGGCAACGGAAGAGAGGGAGCGCCTATACGAGCGTCTTCTGACAGCACAGTGCTGGGTTTGTTAGCCGTATGGCCACTACCTCGGCCGTCGCGAGCACTCGTTGGCGTAGGCCTTTAGAGAAGTTGGCTGGTGTCTGGTAGACAACCTGAAAGGCTTGTTTGGGGTCAACGCGGTGATAAGTATCAATTAGATGCGCAAGAATGGAACTCGAGATGGGTCTAGTTTCACCTTTGCCTAACCAGGCAGGTGTGTGTTCACGTACCCTCTTTTCCAGGCGCCTCGTTGTACGACCAATGTATCCCGCCCCACAGGAGCAAGTGAAGGAGTAAATACACGTTGATGTGGCCATCAACGGGAGTCGGTGTTTACCTCCTACGCGTAGGAGGGGAGAGCTCGTAAAGAATACCCGTAGATTCACCACGGGGAATGCGCTCGTCATGACTGTCTTCAGGCGTCGTTTTACTAGTTAGCTGGTTCCATCCACTAGGAAGGGCAGTCTTATGAATACGTCTTTCTTTTCTGCAGTTAAGGTGATTGACTTTGTGCTGCGTTCCCCAATATTTCGGAGGAGCAATTTTTCTGGGTATCCGTTTTAACGAAGCGTGTCCTGCAGTTGCTGGAGCTCTGCTTCAACCGGTTCAGGCGAGGAGATGCGTCGCACCCTAGCTACCAGTCCCTGGAATAAATTTCGCTTTATTTTCAGGGGAACAAAACTGTGAAAATGTATATATTTTCCCGTCCAGGTTTTCTTTCGGAATACCCTTCGTTTGAAAGATCCATTATCTTGCCTTTGTAGAAGGATATCTAGGACAACGAGGTTACTTTGATTACTAATCGTGGGAATGCGATATCATTCATTGATTGGGTTGATCTTGTCAACATAACTATCAGTCGTTCATTTAATCAGTTTTTCCAGTCTTTCCTGAATTCCAATCATATTTTTTAGTCCAGATTATCTTGTGACTCATAAAATGCGCTTTGTGGGAAAATTCCCTTCTTAAGAAGCGCGTTCAAAAATGATCTAATGGTGAAGCACATTGGTACACTTAGTAATTTTTCTATGGCAAAGGGACTTTTTAATTTCCCGCTAGGAAATTCTTTCGACGTATCACATAAATTTTACAGTTCTACATAATTTACTGAGACCTCTGTTTAGGTTTGTTTTTCGTGAGCAGTAGCCGGCAAGGGAAACTGGTGCAGATTGTTAGTAATTTCTGATAACCGATGTTTTTGCCTATCTTGAATTACTTTGAGGCAATTCGATCATAGAAATTAAATAGGTGTTATTTATTGGGGCCATTTATATTCGTTTTCCCTTAAGCATAGCAAAGCTTTTGAGACGAGTTATGGCCTGTTTGCTTTCGCGGGCCAGTAGGTAGATAGTTAAAATGAAATTGCAACGAAGTAAGGGCTTTGTCGCGCTGCGGAGCAATATCTCACTCACTGCAAGACCGAGGTTATTTCTGGCCTCGGAAGACTACTCTGACTCGTCAACTCTCTCCGTCCGATTCCACTTTCATTGAACAGACTGGAAGAAGATGTGGAACGAATTCCGTGGCTGACTGGACAGTTCGACCGTCGTTTTTGACGAGGTCCACCGTGTGGCCCACAGCAAGGTGGGCCCAGGGACGGTAACATGTGTGTGAATTATTGGTAGTAGACTTTCGCAGCATCCAACGCACTCTTCTTCCTCATCCTTCTTGTTCCGGTGTGAGTAGAAAATCACGAAGATTGGAGGCGGGCTCGAGCGTACGCGGTTGCCGCAGCGTGACCTTGCGCCTAGGCATGCAACAACACCACCCCAATGTATTGCATTTATTACAAGTGCGCATCCACAGTGTTATAAGTGTCATGCCCTACTCTGGCCCCCATGGTGGTCCAGCGCATCTTTCTTGCGGCCCGTTGTAAGGTCACACTGTCACACACATGTGTCTTACCGAAGTACGCAGCAAACTGCTACGAAGGCAGCCAATGCCCCTGTCCCATTTTCTGACTTGGAAGTCCAACGGATTAAATGGTAATTAGGGGTTTGTTTTCTTTATGGAAGTGGAAATGAGCCTCTTGGCGAGGTAATAAGGATGAAAAATATCTGCCGGCTCGCACGCCCATACCGAATATCTTTAATGAATCGATAATTTGTTTATTCGACTTTCTAATGAGAAAATATGCACGTTGCGCTTCATAGACGAGTAGTTGTAAGGGCTGAAAGGTGTCATTACTACTATACTGGAGATCATACTAGTGCTATTGTCCCCGGTCGCTCGTAGGATCCACCTTATCTTGTTCCACAGGGAGTCGCTGTGTTCGGTAGTTGGTTTCATCTAGAGCCCCGACCCAGGGGTTGATACTGGCATTTACTGAGAAAAATAACTTTGATTTCCGAAGGTCCTGCAGGTACTGCAGTAGTTCCCAGCATAGCCTGGTGGATTGCTCGGAGCGCCGCTCTGGGGTTACTTGCTGTGAGGACGACCTCCGGTAGAACCTGCTGTTCCTTATATTTTGTTCCAATAAGCCTCCGTTTCCGCTCATTGCTTCTACAAGCCACACGAATTAACCAAATGGTTCTTCTCAATGCCACTGCCTGTGATTCGATAGGGAGAGATTTTATATCTGGATCTGAAAGCGGACGTCCTTATCCCCCTGTCCACCTTGAAGGTCTTGAAGGATCTTGTCCTCTCTGGCAGCTGCTGCCATCACCGTCGCCGAAGCGATCCTGGGTGGGAAATTTTCTGTGACCGTATTTATGCTCTTATTTAAGGTTGGCATCCTTGCTGAATGCTTTGGACTATTCGTTGAGCTTGGTTCTAAGAGGTAACAGGTCCCGTGCGAGCACCAGCAGCTCAAATCAGTGAGCCCATGGAGCTAACTTAAACCGTTTCCAGCACTGCCTCTATTCTGTTCACCTAGTCGCAGTGCTGGCAACATGCTTTAAATACTAAACGGCTTCGTTCAACCTCTGCTACCTAAAGGGCATCTTAAATGTCAGGAATAACTCCGCAAACGTCATGTTTTGTCTACTGCTGTTTTTGCAGGCAGTGGTTTCTGTGTGATCCAGTGGTACGTGGATTAGCTGTCTGGATATCGAACCTCACTAAATTGTTTGTATTCCGTTGGTCTTATTTTGATGCCTTTCTCGTCAAATCTCTCTCTCGTTTCCTCCAATAAAGCGCTATCACCAGTTTCTTGTCAGCCTTTCCGACTCGACGGCCTTCTACAACTTCGTACGGCCCTGCTTTTGGATTGTGCAACGACTATTTGAGGAGCTCCTGTCGCACCTCATGAAGGCTCTTCGGAGTCAAGGTAAGCCACTCTCCTTGCTAGGATTATTACCGATTTTCCTTTGCAGTTCTCCACTATACCGACGTCCACCTCTCTACATTGTCTCTATTTGAAAGTATTTTTATTACTTAGAGACCTTGAGCAGTTATTTCAATTGTGTCCGAGGGGCGACGTATGCACTGTAATTGTTTTTCACGATAAAAACCGGCCACTAGCGTTGAGTGCTCGTAATGAATAATTCTACGCCCAGAATAAACGAGGTCTTCGGGCGTGAAACCTGCACGTAACACGTTTGATGATTATAAATCACTTCCTGCGCAATCTCAGCCCCACCTATTCTTTCCTTCTTCATTAATTTGTTTCAAGTATTTCGAAAACCAGAAGTTATCGACTAAACAAGCGTGAGGTTGTGTTAGGAAGGTACTGAATTCCGATACTCGCCTGCAGATCATCTCCAGGGCTGTCCTCATATATTCATCTTGAAAATGTGTTCACTTCGTAGCACTTATGACTCTACCTGTGCCATCTCCCGACTGTGTGCGTGAAATGTTCATTCACGGCGGCCAAAAACGTTCTTTTGTATGATAAATAAGCACACGATTTTATAAGGTTCGTTGTTCCGCAAGGGTGTCACAGTTTTCCATTAAATACCGCGTCACACGGGGGTAAGTCCACTGTGACCCCAGCTGGCACCCAAGTCTCATCTGCCTCTTTCCGCAGCTCCATGGGCAGGCAGTAGCAGCTGCGTTGACTGGGTGATGAAAACAAAGGCAGATAGCAAGCATATGTTGTCAACGTCTGGGACTGTTCCGATAGAAGGGAAAATGTGAGTCCCAGGCAGTAATTGCGAAGAAGTAGGTGCGATCGCTGGGACATGGCTTTATTCGCCTGACGTTTCGCATTCCAACTCCAACCCATCTTCAGAGACAGTATCAGATACGGGTAATTCGTATACAGGGAGTGGCAGTAGTTATAAGATGCAGTCGCTATGCTACTGCACGCCTATGGCAATTAAAGGTTCCCCCTTCATCGAGGATGACTGCGCTCTGGTGCGCTAATTGTTTGATGGCTGGCATGTGGGTAGCTATCCGCCGAAATTTCGTCACCCTGATTGTCGTGATGATTGGGACTTTGGTTGTGAAGTCTGTTTAACTCAGTGAAGGTTGTGATAGTGATGCGCTCACTGATCGTGTTACTGGACACACTCGTCCTGTTACGCCTCGAGGCTCATTCTCGAGCCCCATCAGCAACCGCTCAGCGGTTAGTTAGGCCGAAAGACATTACCCACTAAGACAAGGGAGACGGTAATGGCCATTGCTGGCTTATTAGCCGTCTTCATTCAGTCAAACACAATCCCAGGTTTTCAAACACCTGAGGCGTGACCCGCTTTCTTTTTTTAGTTCCGACGCCTTAATCTCTGAGCCACGAGCACGCTGTCTTGGTGGTTGCGATCGGGTAAATTAACAGTGGTAGTGGGGGCACGAGGGAGAGATGGTTCGCTGCTGTGGAAGTATGTCTGGCTAAAATCCTAATAATTTCCGGTCGTTGCTGCTCACCCACATGCGTGGTGTAAGCCCTGTGCCTTGGAGTGTTTTTTTACTGACAGACCGCCGTTTGGTTTACATCAAACATTTTCTATGGCAAGTGGCAAAATGACTTTGTCATCACCTACTTGTTAGCGAATTTGACTGGTTTGCATAGTCCCTTTCGTCACTGGCGTCTCTAACTGTTTATAATTGTGTTGTCCTTATTTGTGTATAGCTGCTGGTCGTGCGTATTCTGACCGTGCTTTAACCATCATGGGACCATACATTTTCATGGTGGTGGACGAAACCTGCAACCGAGCTGTGCCTATGGACTCAGTGTACCGATCCGAAGTGAGTAAGCCATTAACTCCCCGCTCCGCCAATCCCTCTTTTCTGTCCCTACCCCGCCTCGGATTCACCTCCCCCTCCGCACCCACCCTGTACCATTATTCTGTTTATTTAACTTCCGTCTCCTCCCTCACTCCCTCCCTCTCTCTCTCCACAGCTCCTCGAAATCATGAGTCGCGTTTTCTTCGAAGTCTTCCTCCTCTGGGATACGGAATGCAAGCGTGAAGATCTCATTGCCCTGGCATTGCACTTTCTTCTTACGTGGACCTCGCATGGCCGCTTTGATAACAACGGGGCTGGGGCTCAGGCCTGTGCGCGCCTGCATCATGCAATCTGTGCCTTCTCGCCGGAGGCGAACTATGAGAGGGTCTGTTACTCTACCTCCTCCTCCTCCCCACAGTTTACTATTTTGACTGGAACTCTGTTTTATAGTCTGAGAGCTGAGTCTCTGTAAAATGTTGCCAGCAAGCCTGATCCAACGTACTACATCTTCGTACACGGCCAAATGGACTATCAGAGTTTTCTTCTCGGGTAGGATTTAAATCTACGAAAGCAAGGGCACGACTTGAGCCCAGCCAAAGCTCTTATCATCTGCCTTACGATACCACCGACTGGTGGTCTCACATTTTTCTCATTTCGTTTTTGGTCACCCACTCAACTTACTGCCATATATATGGGACCCACCAATAATGACACAGTAGACTGGATAGCCAGACAGGTTTTCTTAACCAACCCATCTAAATTCCACGTGATGATAACCAGAGAGATTGAAGTAATGCGGCGGCTTTGGTGGCATTTCAACCCAGAACACCGTGGGCGCAACTTGAGTACAGCCAACACTCGAACCGTATGAATTACGGACCCTCAACAAGGAGTTTTGGGCTTTTGACATTTGGAATAACTTAGCCAAAAGACATTATTTCTGAGGAAAATAATATGCGATCATATGGTAAGTGTTTCGGTACACACCCGCGTAAGTTCGGTCCGAGAATTTATGAGAATTTTTGAGCTGATATTCATCAGCCTCAGGGGAGTAACCGCGTACTTTCACATTCTGATCGCTCATTGGCGTGCCATACTCAGCAATGGCAGATGTGCGGTTTGCCGGTCTTGTGATGCCGCTCGACGCATCTGAGAGGAGTTCGGTTCATAAATGGCTCCCCAGCCCTCCTCATCTGCTTTCTGGTTCATACGCAAATCTTTACTTTTAAACTTTTGATGTTGCTCTGAAAGCAGTGAAAGAACTTGGGATAAATTCTTTGGCACAAAATTTTTCGGTTTCGGTCTAAAAAAGATATCATTTCTTGTTTTAGTTTGGTTGCAAATCCAGCCTTCATACGTGTAGGAAGCATATCTTTTGGTTTTAAAAACTTTCTATATTGCTGACTTATTTTGAAACCTACCGATCGTTACACTTATATTCAAAGTTTCAATTTATATGCCATGGCTCAAGTATCACATAGTGCTCAGAAATTTTTGTAATCGTTGGGAATCATGTTATGTACTGTGTAGGCAACATTAATTGATGGACGGATACGGTTGATTATGAATAAACATTTTATGGTCTTAAAAAACTCGATATTAAAAAGGTTTTTTTAAACCAATCGATACTCTTTCTTCAAGTATACAGTTTTAAGAAGACGTAATTTTGCTACCAAATGAAAACAAGCATATTTATGTGCATGTTTTCGATAAAATATATTTGAATGTATAAGGGCATCGAAATCAATGAGAAGAAGGCATACTACTGAAGTAGCCATTTTTACAGAGCTTTTTTGCAGGCCGTTGTAAATAAGGTCATCCGAAAGGTTGCATCCTAACGTGACTGAAATATCTTTGGATTAGACTTCACTATAATCAATGTTTTAACCAGGCTTAAGTAATTTAGCCGCAGGGAAAACTCATTTTGGTTGACATTTCATGAGATAAGAAATCTACTGTACAATTGATTTAGGAAATTTTCACCGACCGGCACCCATGGGCGAACTCTCCGAAATGTAACCGAAGCGGAGTCTAATCTTAGTTTGTGGTTTCCCTATTACAGGGCGTGTTTCGAAATTCTGCTCAGCACAATCAGCGCGCCATAGCCGCTCGCTGCTTACTCCTTCATTTACTGGATCCCTCAACTACGAGTCATAACCTCTTGCAGGATTTTTTCGATCTTAGATCTTTTCTTTTACGGCGCGTGGTTCGGCAGACAGTTTGTGTTCAGTCATTCCGTCAGAGTATTTTCTTTTTCATACCTGCAGTGAGTCTGAACTGCGTTTTTTTAAATAAAAGTCTTCCTTTACTTTAGATTGCCTTTCTGACTTTCCGACTGGATACAATGATTCGGGATTCGTGTAAATCCGCTTTCGATTTTGATCCACAAAAACCAGCTGTGATTGGCAGTGCCGTTGGAGAGTCGACAAAAGACCAGGATTTGGATACTGAGGACAAAGAACTCCTACCTAGAGACTTTGGTCCCCACTTGGGTTCCCTTTCTCCCTCGCGCTGGCATCCGGAGTCCTATTTCTTCTTGGCGCCCTTACTTAAGGCCCTTCTGGAGAGGTATAAGGATGTTTTGGAACTGGAGAGGCTGGCGCCCCACTTTCCCAGAATGACAGAAAACTTTATCGTCCAGTTTCGCGAGTACGTCTCCAAGCATAGTGAGGAGTGGGAAACCATCTTCGGCCAACGGGTGAGTCACTCCCCTGGCCTCACGCCATCTCATGCCACTTCTGTCGGATCGAATTTTCCTTCCATTCCCTCCCCCCCACGACGATTAAATTTTACTTATGGAACCAGAAAACGTTTTCCTTTTCAGTAAGGCCACTGACGGGGCGGTGATTCGCCCATGTTACTAGGCCGTCTATGAACCCTGTAAAAAACGTGTCTTTTGATGTTTTCATTTCAGAATTCCTACTCTAATACGTTAGCATGTATGTTTAGGTACTTAGTGCGGACAAAACGAAAAATTTCATGTACCTGAACGAGACGGAAAGGAACAGTTTTTGAGCTAATACTGACGAAAGGCGTGAATTTCGAGCAAGCACAAGTACACAACAGTCCGAAATCTCGACTTTTAAGTAATTGACTGACTCGCCTGTAACAAAGAACCTAAGCAATCGAATCCACGAACCTAACGTCCTGCTCATCCTATGTTTCGAGTGACAATGTGACAGCTGAAATCGGGTGTAGTGCAAAGCCTTAACAGGTGAAACGTTTCCCAAGTCAGGCTATAGGAACAAATTAACGTACTGGACTGGACTGCAAGCCTCCTCGAATTCGCACCGGAGACTACCTCGTGGCTATCGCGCACCCGCAGGCAAAGTATGCAATTATTCTGTTTAAGGCGTATGCATGTCAACGATCAACGGATCATTAAGGAACTCTTAATGCGCCAATCATGCAATGCGATTTGCCAACGTCGTCATTGCAGACGAGGCATGGTTGCCGATCATATGCTTCTCTCACCATATGAGACTTTTGTTTCGTTTTTGTTTGGCTTATGAGGATGAGGGGGCAGCCTGGGAGTGAATCGCATGGGCGAATCAGCGACCGATCGAACTGGGGGCTGAAACTTTATTGATTCCCAACAACCGTCTCGTAACCTTAAACTCGGTGAGGCAATGGATGCACTGGACCACCACGAGAGCCAGATCATCAGGCGTTATTTTGGATGCCCACTCTTGAAAATTCTACAGATGTAGTGGTTCGGTAGTACGCCTTGGAGCAGGCTCATGCCGTGACAGTCACCTCCGTCCCGATCCCGCACCCGGTATTCATGGCTCTGTCTTGACACTGGACCTAGGTGGGTGAGGAAGGGGAGAATGCGGTAGATGCTGTGAGTCTACCACGGTTACTACTACTACTACTACTACTACTACTACTACTACTACTACTACTACTACTACTACTACTACTACTACTACTACTTCTACTACTACTACTACTACTAACTACTATTAGCTAATTCGCATGCGATTCCTCGTCCCATCGCTCACGCTGCTGTGTGGCACACTGTGAACATCGTCCGAGTCGGCGGTCGAACTACAATAAGCACCTGAGAATTATCAAAATGCTCTAACACGTTATATTTTGGAAGTTTGCTAACTGACAATATAACTCCTATGAGATCCAGGCCTTCATTGAAGTCGGGAGTTAGGCAGCAGGTCGCATGTGGCACGTAGAGGTGCTCTGTTGACAGTTTATGGCTACTGCGCCCAAGGCAATCTTAGGCCTTCGGCATTTTGTTCTGCCATTGGATTGCAATGAATATAGAGGGGAGTTAGGCAGCTGTACCATAAACGGATTAATGCGCAAGTCATCACTCTGTCTACCGCGTGGTTATATGATAAATCTCCTGGGTTGCGATGGTGGAACTATCAAACGTCCGAGATGGTGAATGTGCCGGGATTCCACGCCGTAAGTTGACGACGTCTATTATCAACCTTGAATTGCTGGGTTTTGGCCTGAATGGTAGACACTTCGAACAACCAGAGCTCAGCGCCGCACTCAGTCCACGCTTATTTGATTACGCCTTAGGTTTCATGGTCGTTCGGAGAATTGGTCTTCTTATTGGATACCTAGATGTACGCCTTGTCGTAGACACGATATACTACTGACAGATGATAGACTACACACGGTCATCTAATTTTTATCGTTAATATGATCTGAGCAAATTCGACCAAATATAAATTATATACAGCGAGGCTGTTAAAATAGATACTCGGCGAATGCCCGAACGCTGCCCTCTGTCCGTGACAAGCTTCTATGACGCTAGAGACTCCCGTTATATGCCCTAAGACGACTCCGCAAATTCGTCAATTTCGTAATTTTTTTACAGAAAAAATATAGATCAGGAGTAACGATGAGAACGCCTTCATTAAAAACTGAACTCTTTTCTGGTTGCTGCCGCCTCGACCGATTCGGTGAAGTGGGGGACGCTTGATAAGTCAATTTTGTGCACCGCGAGCTAAAGATTTTCCTGTGACACTGGTATAACGATGAACCCTTTAACGGAAACCGTGGCATCCTTTGGTTTAGATAACACAGTCTTAACAATTACATACTTGTTACTTTTAATGGTAAAAAACACACATATGGAACTGTCGACAGCCCACCTGTAAAAGCTCGCCTTTTCGTATCACTGGGTTCTACCGCTCACTACCCTAGAGGGAAGTTCGTCCTTTTGAGCCTGAATGCAGGGGCTTCTATTTTTAGCAGGTAAACTCCGGTGTGCCAGCATTACAAGTATTCACCTAGTAATTACTAAAAGGTTATGCCGAGCAATAGACACCAAAAATGAGTGCAAACTGGAGTTCTTTTCTCCGACCTATTTTCCCTCATCGTCCAGTAATTAGACTTTGTGTTCTCTTTTGTCGTTGGCGTCGTCCGATTTTCGCATTTGGCAAGCGCATTAAACTCAACGTCCGGATAAGAAGTTAAAAATGATTGGGTGGCATGCTAGCATCGCCCAATGGCGTCTTTCGACTTCTAGCACCCCCAACCCCTCCCCCAGATTTTGCTAAGTCCCTGTTTTCGTCGGCCCTCACCCAGCTGCGTAGTGCAATGGACTCCTACTTCGGCACCTACATTATCATCCCCTCCACGGAGCAGAGCCTGTTGCGTGCCCAAGCGCACGAAGCACTAGTGGTGGCTCGTCGCAATCGCCTCCATCAGACCTATCGGGATACTTTTCTGCTCTCGGAGATCTACGCCATCCTGCCTTCTCCCTCGCGTGGTCCTCGTCGCCTAAGGACTGAAAGCGAAGGTGCCGGTGGTGGCGGAATGCGGCCTGCTGCGCGGCGCCGTAGCTCCAACTCCCTGTCCCAGCCGTTAACCGACAATTTGGATTTCCTCGCGGAGCCTCGACAGGTGAACACTGCGGAGGGGCAAATGCTGTCTGAACAGCCAAAAAAGCCCTCATCGAGCTGGGAAATCGATATGACTCAGATTGCCAAAGAGCATCGTGTTGCTTTGCATATCAAGCGGAAGCGGTGGCTCAATCTCCAGTTCGCCACGGTCCGAAGCTCCGAATTCTCACCGTGGTACACTCCGTATGTTAACTTTGACTCATTTTGGACATTGTTATGTACTCTGCCTCGTTCAAATCTCGTCTAAGAGCTTTTTACTTGCAGTTTAGTTCAATTAATCCTTCCGGAGCAGCTGCCTTTCTTAAAGAGACATTCTTATTAACGAGGTTTAGTTACTCCCCCAACCTTCTCGAAAGTTTCAAATTCGACAATGGAGATTGGGTCTTCATTAAAAAGTGACCTGCTTATCAGTACGAGAGACTTAATGCTGTCCTTAAAAGGCTCTACAGGCTAGTTTCGATGACAATGCATGCATTTTATGAATAGTTTGGTGTTTTAGAAACTTCAGCATAGTTTGTTTTGACTCCTCGGAGGTCATCGATGTCCGTTCGTACGGAGCCTTGATTTACAGTCCATAGAGCGATTTAGCAACAAAATGTTTAATGAAATTTATGGTGACTGCTCCCAGAGACGCTCATTCGACACGTAGAGTCAAAAGCGTTCCCCGCTGGCAGCCAATGCACCCATTTACCAAGAGCGTGACAGCATTTGGGATCCGTTTTCTTTTCCTTCTACTAGCCTCAGTTCTCCTTGTGCTTCCTCCCTTAGGTTCGCTAAGGAGATGCAGTGGCAGATTTGCCCGAGGGAAACGGGTCTGCGAATGCGAGGCAAACTGCAGCCCAACCCCTGGTTTTCCACCCACCTGAATGCTAGCCGAGAACGTGACGGTTTCGTTCGACGCATTTCCCGCGTCCATCAACAAGATTCGGCGCTTGCAGAACGCCTCAATGACGATGAGTCGATTCAGGTACACTTGGCGAGGAAAAGCCTCGGTGACTTGCTCAAGGCCCCCGCCGTCGACTGTGATCTTGATGACGATATCGTCCGGAAACGAGCCTTCTCACTGAGCCAACTGGAGAAATTAGCTGGACGCATCGGTTTACCGAAGCCGTCCGAACAGGCCTCAGAGTACAAAGAGGACGCTGTGGGTGATGAAGACTGGAAGGTTGAGGAGCCGGTGACATCAAATAAGGCTGAGGAGTACGTCCTTGTAAAATTAATCGCTTTCTAGGCATCCGAAGTCAAATCGTTATCTTGAGGGAAAGGTGCTATCTAACAGCTTCGCTACTCTGTTCTCAGACATTGTCTTTTGGGACAGAAGTCCTGCGCCCAGGGCCTATTCAGGTTTCTCTGATTTATTTTTCAACTAGTCCGGACCTTTGCAAGAAATAATTCCGGAATTACTCCGGGGTCATTGAGATTCGGATGAACCTTGTGCAGATGAGATGATTGATCTCCCTTGATCTTTGAGTGTATACACTACAATTTAAGAGGATATTGATGGTGGGAAGGGTGATTTGACCGTGGGGTACGTGGCCTGGTGTATTAGAACCAATTCAAATGCATTTCCTCTAAACCGCCTAAATACATACCATGTCAAGACATGGTAAGAAGAACTCCCAAGTATTCCCGGCCTTACGGTAATTTCAAGGGTGATCAGGATTAAAGTCAAACGTAAGTCAGATGCAGGGTTAGAGTGGGGGCTGGGATTAAGGTTAGGACCTGAGAATATTTACCTTTCCTGACATTTTGCGCAAGGCCACCCTTATTACAGGTGAGTTCCCATTCGCATGTGTTATCCGTACAATATGGACCATCTATTCACGATAGTACTCGTATGTTATCCCCGACTGTTTGCTGTTTTGACTTTACTTCGGTCCGGTTCCAATCGACTCCACCTATCAGTTTTGCCCCTCCTTACGCACCGTTCACCCGTGTTGGATTGGTCGCAGCTGATAGGGCAACCAGAGTAAATATTTCCCGAGTTCCGCTTAGTAAAATCTTAATGAAAATTCTTACGAGTCTCTATTTTGGAAAATGGCCATAGCTTAAAGGAATGGCCATTCGGCACTTCTATCCGCTGCTTCCCCATAATTGTCCAGCTGTTCCCCTCTCTCTGTCCTCTTGGCTGCAGCTGTCAGTTTCTGTTTCCTGGTCATGTTCTTTCCGTGCTCTGCAAACTGTGACTAGAAGACGTTGATACTAGTATTTTTTGCTGGCAGCGATGAGGCAAATTAAATTCGTATGGTGATTTTTGCATCCCTTGGAAGTGCTCTTATCTAAGACCTGGAAGGTTCTTGAGTCTTAAGAAGAAAGGTTGATTCTTGATTCTGTTAAACCAGATGAAGTATTTAAGCACACGATAATTTTAAAGTTCCTTCTAGTAGACGGCTGTAAACGAACTTCTATCTGGGGTTGTCATTGCAGTTTTTAAACAGTTTCAGCCCACTTCAAATTGCTATGTCTGTAGTAGGATGCTCATACTTGTGGGCGAACAGAAGCCGGCTGCCCCTTTTTAACGGAAGGGATTAGCGTTGTGGTTGTCGGATGGAGTGCGGAAACCTTAGGGTCAGGACACCGGTGAGTAAAGCAATGCCTTAAGTACGGGTTCGCTTACTGCTGCCGCCGTTTTCTCATCGACTTTCAGTCCGACTGTCTGTTTTCTACCACTGCAACTGCTTTCTTTTTAGTTTTACTTACGTTTCCTTTAGTGCACACGACTCGGTCTTTGGCGTGGTTGAAGATGCAGCAAAGTCTGACGAAGAGAGCATCTCAGTGAGTATTGAGGACCTTTTCCAGGAGCAGCAGCTTGCCGAATTGCCTTCAATTGACTCCGGCAGAGACCGCCAAAGTCGTCCTGCATCAGGACGATCTCGAGGTTCTGATACCTCGACAGGCGCAATGTCGTCCCAGACTAACATTTCCATCACTTCCTGCGCCGTCGTCTCGCCTTCGATTGAGGCTGGTCACAATGGAACGCCGGTGCCAGTAGCCGCAGCTACCCCAGCCGCGCAGTCACCGATCCCTGCCCCTCCCTCCGCATTGCCCGCTATATCATACACTATCAAGGGCGAGCTTCTGCGCGTGCCCTGCCAGTTGATTTCAATCGTGCGGACCACTCCTGGCTGGTTTGTGGCCACTCGGACCGCTATTCACTTTCTGCAGAATCACTCAGAGGCCGTTGTCTCGGAGCTGGCCCCAGAATCCGGTGTGTGTGTGTGTGTGTGTGTGTGTGTGTGTGTGGCCTTGCGGCAACCATTTTCCTCGCTGATATCCTCGTATGCAAAATGTTGCACTTTGAAATGTCAATGTTTGACACGTGTGCCATCGACACTTTTCCCTTGGGATGAGGAATTTTGGTATGGCCGCCTACACAGGACATGGGAAAAGGACCAGTCCACAATGCATGTGGCTTTGCGCTAAATTCCAAGGAAATGATGTTAAGGATTAAGGTGACGGTCAGGTTGAGGTCAGAGTTTGGGTTGGGGTCATGATTAGGCTAAGGGTTAAAGTTATTATCGTGTTACCTGTAGGTTTTAGGTTAAGGGTAGGGATAGGGTTAAGATTAAGGTGACAGTTTAGTTTTATGTTAAGGTTAAACCACGAGGCTTTCAGAAAGTTATGACAAGGCCACCTATTTTAAGTGGGCAAAGTGCGTCCTATTCCCGCGTCATGTTTAGGCGGCCGTACAAGGCAGTGCTACCTAACTTTTGCAAAACCCACTAGTCTCGACACGGCGTCGGTCTTCTTGGGTCGCATATAAAATTAAATTATTTCTCCTGTGGCGAACTCATCCCACGGAAAGCATTAAAATTCGTCTGTTGACTACCTTTCTGACTTTCTCGGTTTTAATTTACACTCGATGCCCAGAGTGACCCGCGGGATGGGGATTGTGGGTAGCAGTATGTTTGAAACCCCGTGAATAGCATGTAACTGTCTAATAGTGACTAGGCTGCACTCCTGTCTCTTCTATTCCAGTCCTTGTTTCGAACCTAAGCCTACCTTGTTAACTGTCAACGGTCTAGCATACACTAGCCAATATAAGCTGCCTAAAGTCCACCCTTTTGCTTTTCTAAAAGTTTTTTCCCTTGATTTTTTATCTAGATTATGCTCACTATTCATGCCCCGATAATGTATACCAGGACAAATGTGTGATCGAAGTTGTCATGTACGCAACTAAGTTTTAGCTGCTTTTAGTTGCGGATTTCACCGACTCAGTAGTATTCTAACACGTAACCACTCCACGGTTCACGCATGCTAATTCTCCCAAATTGTCTTTGTTCTCCGCTGTTTATCCGAAAAGTGACTGCGGAAGTTTTTGGGCGGCATCAGACACGTCGGAGGGGCTTAAATCAATCATTCTTCCCATCCTGTTTAAGCCACCTCCGAACTGCTGTGCCATATTTATTTTTCCTTCCTCAAGATCCCAGGTGTCTGAGAACTCAACTTCAATCCCAGTGGAACCTAATATTGAAGGAATCTTTGTAATTATTGCCGCACATTCGCTCTTATGATTGGTTGCGGATTAAATTTTAACTTACTTTCCATCTCTTAGGACGAATTCGACATTTCGATGACAGTTCCGACTTCTCCTTGGTTCTTAGCCTGAGCGAACTGCGAGAGATTCATCTCTGCCGGTACAATCTGCGCCGTTCCGCGTTCGAGATTGTCATGGTCGATCACTCCAACTACCTTTTCAATTTTAAACCACGTGTATGTTGGTGCCCCTTCCGCTGTCCGGATCCTTTTTCTCTCTCTCCTGTTCTTCTTAACTGATGTTCACACGCTCTCCTATCCCCTCTCCACCAAAGTGTAAATACCTGCCTACTATTCAGTCAATGTCCTTTCACCTGTTTACTTTCCGTCCAAGGTCCGAAATAGAGTCTACGGCAACATAATGAGCCTGCATCTTCCACAGCTGCTGTACCGCAAGGGCCGTAGTCCGGCTGAGGTGTTCCAGTACTCTGGCTTGAAGGAGGCAAGTTAAACTAGTTTCTGTTTGCGCCTTTTTCGTTGTGCAGTTTTCCAAGCATGTCTTCGTTAATTTTTTGTACTCTCTGGTGTTACTGTTCGTGCACTTTGTGATGATAGGAGAGACTTGAATGTCTGTCCTTCAAGGACGATCATTGTTGCTGGGTCGCAGCACTCATGTACGCTGGAACTGGAGTTGAGTAAAGATTTGCGCAACCCCTATCCCACTCTATCTTCTGAAATCCATCTACTTCCAGCAACGAGACAGGCCAGGGCGACTGGGGACAGAATAATAACGACAGCCGCACTCTGATTTGGTCCCCCGCGTTGGTCCAGCACATCTACCATGCGGCTCGTTTAGGGGGCACTACCCGATAGTTCGACCGTCGATTTCGAAGCGGTTCACCGTACGCTCCACAGCAGGGTGGTATACGTACGGTGACTTACGCGTGATCTAGTTTAAAGAGGTATTAGACTTGCGCTCCATCTACCGCACTCTCTCCTCCTCCTCCTCCCCCACCTATGCCAGTCGTAAAGACAGAGTAAAGAAGACCGGAGGCTACAGAAGACGCAGGCGGCTAGTGCGCCCGGAGCCGCCCCTGAGCGCGCCACCACACCTGGCTCGGATCCCACGTGGTCTGGTGTAAGCGTCAGATCGGCAACCTTCCAAGCCACGGTTTCTAGGACACCGTGATTTTATCAGGTACATTATGATGATTGTGAGGGTGTTGTCTATGTATTAGTGTAGATGGTCTGCGCTGATGTAGCTTAGCCTCAAGTGGTTTACCGCAGGTTTTCATGGAGGCGCATGTGTCCTAGCAGGCCCATGCGGTGTGTAAATGTTTGGGAGCAGTGAGGGCAGTGAGGACGGGCGCGGCGACTGTATGTCTGAGCCCCAGGCACTGGTTCACCAGCCTCCGTGCGATGGATTCGCAGGTGACCGACGAGGCCGATGCGTTAGTTGAAGTTGCGGACGCAGTGTTGGCAGGAGAAATCGGTAGAGGCTGGGGGGGATGTCATTCATGGTAGTGGGGTAGGCAGTAACGGTAAGAATGGCAGGAGCGGAGGGTGTGCATGGTGTATCGGTGTTGTCGGCATTGCGGTGAATTCCGCTGTTATGGATGCGTATGTGACCGAATAGGCCCATGCGATTAGTTAATACGCGAGGACAGTGAGGGCAGTGAAGGCGACAATCTCTGCTGTGTGTTGGTGCTCCAGGCACTGGTTCACCAGTCTCTGTACGATGGATTCGCAAGTGACCGACCACGCCAATGCGTGAGGTTAATGTGCGGTCGCATCGAGGACAGTTTAGGAGAGAGTCCCCATCGCTGATGGTGGTGGTGGTGGTGGAAGTGAATTCGGTGGTGGTTGCGGTGGTGGGGGAAACAGTTGATGAGTATTGGGATGTGGTCTCTTTGATGGTCGGAGTAATGGAATTGATGCCAGGAGTGAGGGTGGGGAAGTCTAAAGGAGTGTTGGCAGAATTTGACTTAGAATTTGGAATTGTCGGATTGTTGGTGCATTGCGTCCGAAGATGTCCAACCAGGCGGATTCGCACGCGGAAGGTGCGTTGACAGCGTGGGCATGTTGGCAGGGCCTGGGCATCGACGATATTGGTCCGGGGCGCTGGTGACTTTCGTGCCGCTCTTTTGGCCTTGACGGCGGCGATCCGGTTGGCCTCATAGATTGCTGAACCAGTCTTCACGGATCTTCTCCATGCCGGTCTATCCTGGGTGAGGTCCTCCCAGGTCGCCTGGTTGATTTGCAGTTGCTTCAGCGATTTCTTCAAAGTGTCCTTGTAGCCTCGTTTTTGAGCTCTCTGTCAGCGAGCACCCGTAGTGACATCTCCGTAGAAAAGTCGTTTGGGTAGTCGCTCGTCGTCCATTCGTACCAGGTGGCCGCTCCATCGCAGTTGCACTTGCCTCAGCATGGCGTGGATGCTAAACGATTCCGGTCCGCTCCAGGACTTCCGTGTCCGGGATCCTGTTTTGCCATCTCAGCTTCAGTATTCTGCAGAGGCAGCTGAGATGGAAGTTATTCAGCTTCTTTGCTTTGTTCGAGTAGACGGTCCAGGTCTCCGCTCCGTAAAGGAGGGTCGTCAAGTCGACGGCCTTCAGGTTGGTGTTCAGGTAAATACTGTGGCAATTCCACACGGAGCCCTGTAGTCGGCCGAAGGCCTGACTGGCTTTTGAGATCCTTTGAGTAACCTCGTCATCGATTTTCGAGTTACGTGACAGCGTGCTTCGCAGATAAGCGCAGGTTTCCCTATTTTTGAGTTGAGCGCCGTTGATTCGGGGAGCATTGTATTCCGTGCAGGGTGGCGGCTGGTGCATGACAAACGTTTTGGCTTTCCTGATTTTTAATCCAACATCGAAAAAGCCTGCGGTGAAGAGGTCCATACTCCTTTGCATGTCCTCCTCCGTCACGGTGTTAAGGGCGCAGTCGTCCGCGAAGAGCAAGTCATGGACTGTACCAGTAGAAACGCGCGTTGAAGCCTGCATATGCCGACTGTTGAGAAGGTGTCCGTAAGTTCTGTAGGCGATGCAGATCCCAGGCTGCTCATCACGGTAGTCGTCCATCAGCATAGCAGATAATTTGAGACTGAACAGGTGCGAGCCGATACACAGCCCTGCTTCCCTCCGTTGGTCACTGTGAATGCTTCGGATATCGTACCGTTGCTAGTGACCCACACCGTCATCCCGTCATAAAGCTGACGCACCATGTGCGTGAACCGCTCAGGACAGCTGAATTTCGGCATGAATTTCCACAATCCGTCACGATTCACCGTTTCAAAGGCTTTTTTCAGATCTACGAACGTATTTTAGAGGTGGGTTCGCATCTCGTGGCACTTCTCTTGTAGCTGGCGGGCGGCAAAGATCATGTCGGTTGTTCCGCAGTGTCAGCGGAAACCACATTGGGATTCCGGGAGCAGGCCCTGCTCTAGGTGACCGTTCAGACGATTGAGAAGGATACGGGCGAAGATCTTCCCGGCGATGTTGAGCAACGAGATGCTTCTATGGTTAGCACAGAGTTGCCGGTTCCCCTTCCGTTTGTGCAGATGGACGATGGTCGCATCTTTGAAATCCTGAGGAACTTGCTCTTGGCGCCACATCTCCTGGAAGAGTGTTGTGAGTTCCGCCGTCAGCTTGGGCCCACCGTGCTTGTAGACTTCCGGTGGGATTGCGTCGGATCCCGGTGCTTTACCGCTGGAAATATGCTGCACGGCCCGGATGGTTTCTGGTAGGGAAGGCGGTAGATCCAGGTCATTGTTCGTGTCCACTTGAGGGAGCCGGTCAATGGCAGCATCGGAGATGGCTGATGAGCAATTAAGGACACTTCTGAAGTGCTCGGCGCAACGCTTCAGAATTTGCGATTTCTCTGTCACAAGTGTTGTGCCGTCGGAGCTGAGAAGCAAGGTGGTTTCCTCTATGCAGTGGCTGTAGATGGCCTTAATGGCTTTGAAGAAGTCTTTCATTTCATTGCGGTCCGCATACTCCTAGATTTCGTCAGCCTTTCGGACCATCCAGGCGTCCTGCATCTCCTGAAACCTTTGCTGTACAAGGCGGCGGTGTCTAAAGAAGGCTGCTTTGGTGGCGTCAGTCCGAAGGTCAATGTAGGCTCTGTGTAGTCTATTCCTCTCCGCGAATAAGTTGCTGATGTCGGCGTCATTATCGTCAAACCAGTCCTGGTGTTTACGGCGTGCCCTCCGAGGACTTCGAGGGTGGTGGACTGGATGACATTTCGTAGTTGACACCATAATGTCTCCATGGTGGCGTTATTATCTGGAGCATGCAGGTTCTCCAGTTTCTCGGTTATTTGGTTCCTAAAATCAACACAGTGAGCAGGCAAATTTAACAAAAGAGTACTTAACTTACATGGCGCCCGCTTATCTTCGGGCCGTCGTCGGGGTTGAAGTCAGAGCCTCGTCTTGGAGATGCCGTGGTGGTGATCCGTCCAACCAGCGGCATCGTGGATCGCCTTGGTTACCAGCACGTCCTGTCACTACCGTTATGCTTCGCCTCTGTGACACTTATTCTACCCCTGAAGTGTCCACTCTTTGACCTCTTCTGCCGTTATTTTGGGTTGGTATTTTCCTGCCATCTGTGATTAAACCTGACTAGCCCCACAAGCTTTCTGTTCATTCGGATGAGCAGTCGGCAGCCGTTTATACTTCTTCCACTGGGCTTTTTAAAACCATATTGAAATCAAGGCTGAAGGTCGAACTGACCGTCACAGTTTATTGCCCTCCCCTCCCCATCCCAATTGCATTATTTACGCTCTCTTTCGCCTCTATTTTTCTAGTAACATCTGTTCGTTTTGACGATTACTAAGACTATTTAAATATTTTTAGCTAAGGCCTTAGATAAGGAGGAAAAGGAAAGATTGGATTATGGATGCCTTTTGTATGTACGATGTTCAACATGCGAAGCGGATGAGAGCGATTGAAGTGTAAAGAGTTGTGCAAAACAGTCTGGTTTTTTTTCTTTTGCCACTCACGCTACAGAGGACGATCAGTCGAGGTAGCGTAAATTTGTCTTGTCAGGGGGAAATGAGAATATTCAATGGAATTGTGCCAGTAAATACCAGCTTAAATCGGGAAGTAAATGCGGGACCTTGCTTGAGATACATTAGACCTGTTAACGTGCACAGTGAATAAGTTTTCTGTGCAGAAGCCCATGTCTACGTTCTTATGCAATTGCTACTTGAGGAGTCCAACGTCCTCGTCTGCTAATTTGCGAACAAATAGCTCTTCATATTCGGGATTTATTGTATTTTACATAGAAGATAATTCACACAAGTACAAATAACGGGTTTTCCGTCCAGAAAAATGTTCAAATTCGAATACTTCTGTGATAGTATTGTTGGCTTATTTTCTTTGCTGAATTACAGACGTCGCATAAGTTCTTCTTAACCGTATACTGGATCTGTGTGATCTGTGATTATCGGGAGTGCAAGCGTGCCTCTTTCATAATATTGTATCTCTGGAGCTTAAACGGAACTGGCATAAGCTTCCTTTACGGTCTTAGACCCATCAATGTCTATGTAAAATCGCCTTCCGTGTGGAGCATACACTGGAGCTCGATAAACATGGACAGTCAAGTTGTCCAATGGGAAGAGAGGATGCAAATCGGATTCAGGTGGGATGTTAGCACAGGTCGTCTCATGCATGACCACATTTTCGCTGAGGTGGGAGGCCGAGAAGAGTAGAGAGAACTGCTAGGGTTCTAGATTACACGGTAAAACCAAGTGCTCGGATCAATTTACGGCCAATTATTGACCGAAAGTTTTAATGGAAGAGCTTAAGGCGCTTCATCATTCAGTTCAATCAGTACGTTTATCCCATATTTCGTCTATTACGAGCGCTGGACGGCCAGAACTGCCCCGGATAGGGCGCAGTAGTGATTACGAATCGCGCTTATGCTTCACCTGCCTTAATTCTCACGTTCAAAGCATAAAATAAGGTCAAGTCGACGGGGAACTAATATGGCCGTGGTGACTGGTCAAGATAAATAGCCTTTATACGCGCGCCACACACAACCTGGCACTTGATTGCACACGTTAAAGACTTAAATCAGAAGATATCGAATCTCGTACGCGAAATAGTGCTATAGAGTATACACTACGTAGGTGCCACTACAATCTGAAGCCCAAACTAAAGGAGGATGGGGTAAACTAACAGATCGCATCCCTCCATTAGCACTTTACAATGGTTGTTTCCGCTGCTGCCGCAGATGATGATGACGGCGATGATTTTGAGGTTGAGAATGTTGTTGCTAGTCATGATGATGAGATACTTTCCCCTCTGAACCTGAAAATAGGTATTTTTATGGTGTTAAGTTTCTACTAGCTTTTCACTTCCATTTTAGAGAATCACCAACCCCTACCTCACTGTAATGTCTCAAGACCTATTTGCAGACATAGGCCCTTCAAAGTGACCCTTTATACCTCACTGACAGTTACTTCGTCCTGTCTACCCGCTTGGTTGCATACCTCGGGAGACAAATGTCAGAGGGCGAAGAATTTGCAGTGCAGCGTTTTCATTAGCAGTTCTGCCCTCATTTTTCTTCTATGGATGCTCCCGTTCTTCCAACCGCAGGTGGTATTCCGTCCCTCCTACGCCTTCTTCTTTCATAAATACGCCCGCATGAGTATGACAAACTAATAGATATTAGTTTGGTTATGAGAAAAAGACCTTTGTATGCAGTGGCTTGGGATGTTTTCGGTGCGCGCGCGTTACTTTTTGAAGCGTTCATGCGTGCCCTTGCGCTTGCGCGCAGTCGAGGAAATATGATCTCGAAGGGGACATATCCTGTCTTGCTTCTCCGGTTTAGTCGTTTAAACACATTCCTTGCTCACCCTTTTCTCCTCCCCCCCGTCCCGTCTATCCCTCTTCAGGCTGCTCTCATCCCGCTCTTACCTCTTGTTTGATTTTACTCTCGCTCTAATTTCCCTTTCAGCGATGGGCGAAGCGAGAGATTTCAAACTTTGAATACCTCATGAGATTAAACACAATCGCCGGTCGAACCTACAACGATCTCAGTCAGTACCCCGTGGTGAGTCTTTAATACTATCATATTCCCACTTCACTTTGCGGTCCGTCAAAATATGGCTTGGGTTTTAGTTCGCCTTTTAAGTCTCTCTCTCAAAAGTCTTGTAATCATGAACTTCTTTCGAATTTAGTTTCTGGAACTATCGATTTAATATTATTATGCGGCTGCTTATAGTTGATTCTTTCTAATAACAGCAAACCCCTACTCGACGCAGCCATTATTTTCGGTTAATTGATTTAAGAGCCGTAGTTTCCAATTTTTAATTGTGATTTCGGCAAGGCAGATATACGTAATCGCACAGGGTCTCCTTCTGTTGTTGACTTTGTTCGTGGGCGAACGAAAACTTCGGATACAGAGCTTATCGTTTCGCTAAATATTAAAACAAGTGAGATGGCGTAGTGATCTCAGAAAAATGACACTTGTTCCTTAGATCCACGGTATTTCCCGTGTTGGTAATTAGCGTTTTTTGGGAACGCACAAAGCCCTCTTGGATCATACTGAGGTGCATTTTGCTACCACAGGGTAGATTTTACGGCAAGTTGCGTTTAATAGGATTTACATTTACCCTTGAAAAGTAAGTTTATGCATATCGTTTACTTCAGAAAAACATATGAGGTAGGTTTCGGCATTTTGAGGGCACCCACCCTTTTTCAAGATCGGGGTGTTGTCAGCAGCCAACGTAGTCGAGAAAAAACACATTGCTCCGACAAATAAGGCTGTCTAATTGAACTAACTGACTAGCGTAAAGCCTTTTCGCTGAATGAATGCTTTAAGGTTTTGTACATCGATGCATGAGCCAAAGGAATTCTACGAAGAAGACATAGGCAAATTTAATCGTGCGCCTAAACCACAAATCTGACAAACTCTTCCTTACATAACATTGATAGACAACTTAAAAAATGGTTTGAAAATCCACAATTACATACTCAACCCAGCCGTATCGCATGCAGAGTGCCGAAATTTACGAAATATTGATAATTACTCGCAACCTGGCACTAACGCAAGTCTGAAGGCTTTGAAATATTCATAAACAACTCAATATGAATTTAAAACCCAAAGTAAATATGAAACTTAATATATGTTCGTTTAGAAAATCCTTTTTTTAAAAAAGCGACCTATGTCCGAAACGTGATAAATCGCTGTAACTGCGACGAATAAATTTAAATAGAATCATCACCTAATATCGTGAGTATACCATTTTGTGTATATTAAGAGAACTTTCCATGCGCTGAATATCTTTATTGGTATTTTTAAATTGAATAGTAATAAGTTTTCAGCTCGTCCATGAAATATCTGTGAAAATTTCATGATTTTCGGTATTTTCAATCCCTTGGCCAAAAAGTTAGGTTCTGTCCTATGTTTATCAAAACCTTCAAACTCAGACGGTTATTAACAGTATTTACCCAAGAGGTGAGATTTTGGATCTTCGTTTTACTGCAGATGACCGTTGAAGTCATATTTATTGATCCACCCAAACATGAAAACTCATTGCAGATAAAAATGAGCGTCCACAACCAAAGTTCGCAATTAATCTGACCAATATTAATTAAGAAACTTTCTATAATAAAGTACCTCTTTAAAAAGTGTTTGAGGTTGATAATTCACTTTTGAATATCTGCGTTATTTTTTTTAAGTTGAAACAAGATGGAAATGGGAATTATTACCCCTTTTCTTGGCTTTCTTGAAAATAAGTGATCTATTTTCTGGCGCATATGAAAGAACTTACTTTTGGATTTATATTGGAACGTTTTCCGCCATATTTGTTTACTTTAGTGCCCCGTTATAAGCTTTAAAGTACACCAGAGTGACCGAATATATACTATTTATTTTCCGTAAACGGATAATCTTCTGTCCATTGCTAGATTAGATTAACGGATAGTGCATGATAAAAAAGTACCCTATTCCATTTTTCCAATTTAAATTGGCTTTTATTGATATCAATCTCTAAGGCCCCCTGTATGTATCTTGGTAATTGCTCCACGTTGTTACCATATGAAAAAGAATACTCGCAAACAAGTTTATTCTTGCGTTTTGGGGGAAAAACGTGATAAATTTGCAAAATTTAATTTATTACGCTGAATTATTTGCCTGGATTTCAAAATAAGTGTGATTCCTCACATTTGACTTTACATGCTTTTCAGTACATTAAGATCAAATTTTCCGATAGCAGAAAGTGGCCAATTTCTTACTTGTATTTATGTTCTTTTATAGTTCTGTGATAGTAAATAGCTTAGGAAATTTCTTGAATGTCTGGCGACCTCCGATTTCACCCAAATCTTGTTTGGTTTCCTTAAATATACTGCAGGTAGCAAGCAGCATTCTTTAGCAACAGGCATTTTGAGCCTCAACTCCACTCAAGAAACAAAATTAACAATACGAATTGAGCGCTAAACTTTTCAATCAAATTTTCAGAAAACATTGCACCAGTTATGTCACCTACTTTATATCCAGCAACGATGAATTATATGGTCCCCTAAACAAGACATGAGAACAGGAACTGTCTGAAATACAGACTACTTCGTACCAAATTCCAGGGAACGTTTAGGGATGGGGTTAACTTTAACGATAAATTAGGGTTAAGTGTAGAGTTAAGGTTGCGCTTATCGTTCACTGTAGGGTTAGAGCTTGCGGGTTAATCTAGGATCGATATTAGGACTATGGTCTAGCTTCATATTAGAGCTAGTGTTTTGGCTAAGACACGGGAATATTTGCCCTTCCTGAAATTACGCACAGGTTATTATTTGGGCGGGGCATTCAGATTCTTCTGTCATGTTCATGTACAGTAGAGAACCTATCTCATACAAAATGCCAAAATTGGCGAAAGATTGATTAGCACTCGCCAACTGGCACTAACGCATGTACCAAAGCTTTGAAATAATAATGAACAACCTTAAGCGAATTTAAAACTTAATGGAAATGTGAAAAGTAATGTTATTTACAAAAGACAATTTGGTCGGTAAATGAAAACTTTCGATTAATTTTATTGTCCCTGCACCAACATGTTGTGGAGCTTGTGATGTACATCTTCGGATTACGAAGGGCGAACTGGAAACGAAAAAACCGCTGTAACTGGGTGGAATAAATTTAAATAGAATCGTCAAGTGATAGCGTAAGCATACCATTTTGTGTATATTAAGGAAACTGTCCTTTCGTTAAATTTATTTATATGTATTTATAGCATTGGATTACAATTATTCCCATATCCTCCTTGAATTACAGGTGAATATTTTAAAATTAAAACTGTTTTCAATCGATTGGCAATAAATTTAGATCCTGTTCTAGGTGTTTATTAAGGCTTATTCCTTAAAAGCATTTTCCGAAATAAATGAAGATATACAACAAACTTCGACAAGTAATAGGACTATCATATATTAAAAAACGTTTTGTAATAAGTTTTGTCCTTTAAATAAGCGCGTTAATTAGATACTTTGCTGACGAATCTAGGCGGAAGTTACCCTTTTCCCAGGTTAAGTCAGGGAGAAAATGTGGAAGTTTCATCCGGCTTGTGACTTACCTGAAAATAAGTCATAGATTTTCTGCTGAAAATGAAAGAACTGACCCTTATGTCGGAACGTTTTTTGCTACATTTGTTTACGTTAATGCGCCATTCTCAGACTGCAAATACACAACAAAGTATCCGAATAGCTACCTAGATTTTAGGAAAATTGATAATCTTCTATCCATTGCGTTTATAAATTAGAGATATGCGGCAACTTTTTTATGCAGAAATGTATCTTATCGCATGCTTCCAATTTAACATATATTTTTCTGGGTGTCCACCTCCACAGTATCTTGTACGTGTTTTCTTAGCGGTCCTAATTTTCGCCGTAGTAAAACAAAATTATATTTAAACAAGTTTATTCCTGCATTTTGTGTTTAAAAAAACGTCAGAAATATACATAAAATAATTTTAAAGCTGAATATTTTGCTTGTTTTTTTGGAAAGCAATGTGATTCCTTACGTTTGCCTTTACCTGATTTTCATTGAATTTAGATGCGAATTTCCGGTTCCAGAAGGGATTTATTTGTAACCTTTCTTGCTTCTATTTATGTTCCGTTATAGCAAAATTTAAAAAATACTATGGAATTTTTCTGTGATATTAAATAGCATAGGAAATGTCTTGGATGTCCGGCGAACTCAGATTTCGTATAAATCCTGTCAATTTGATTGAGCATGTAGTGTTCTTTAGTAAAAGGCTGTCTGAGCCTCAACTCCACTCATCGAACCAAAAATACAAGATAAAATGTACGCTAGCCTACTCACTTAAATTTAGGTCACAAATTGCATTATTTAGGTCATTTACTGCATAGATTTTGAGATTAGAGGAAAAAGCGATGGAATATATACCGTCGCATATTGTGGGCAGTTATTCTGTCTGAAATTTAGGGATGGTATCTATTTCTATGTATTAACGAATGAGATTGACTAGTTTTATAAGAAATAGATCGTCTTATAAATCCGGCGCGATACCTGCGATGCGGTATACGCTGGGTAAAAACGTTTTCATCGATACCTTGGTAAAGCGGCTCTCACGCGCGTATGAGCATCGTTTGTTGGTGAACCGGATAGACAATCGGTCTGAATACGGGCAACTGTTTTTGCTTGAAACAAAACCAGCATTGTCGATGTCTGCCCAGCCAACAGGGGTCGCTAATTTATCGAGACAATACAGTTCAATGAAGCAGGTAGTAATAAGCCCATCCTGTTAAAGCCACTGTAGCAAATATAATTTGCTACCTCTCCAAAGAACCTATTTTACGTTAGCTCGAATTTTTTTTACCTTCCTTTCCATTATTTAAAGATAGTCCCAACAGCGGTAAAGACTTAAAACCTAGACACCTCTTTGGGCTATCTTTCTATTGCCGCATAATGCAATTGCGAGGGGTTCGGCTTTTCAATGTCTCCTGCCTAGCGTCCGTCGTGCGGTTTCCGGTATATTAACTCGGGATAGGAATGTTAAGGTAATAACTTCGCGAATCATTATGGGATTGACTTGAATGTGTGGAAGCTCTGAGTCAAAGATTATCTTCTTCGGAATTACCGTGTAATGCTGAGCGTACAAACAAATTGTACTGTGAGTTGTATAATTTTATGTGGCAAACCGAGCTTTGCTTGTGCATGCGAGCTGCTTAACTTTGTTAGCTAATACACAAGCGCTCACCTTCCATCGTCTCGACACTGTCTTGCCGTCGGAACCAGATAAGTGAGGGAGAAGAGACGGTGCGGTAGATGCAGCGCAAGTTGGCCTCGCTATAGACTAACTCAACACCAAGTCACCGTCGCTGCGCTCACACAGTGGAGATCGTGACTTTCGAAGGTCAACCTACTGTTTACGGAAGCTAACAGGCTGCTTGGTCCTTGCCAGCTATTCTATTTGTAGTGAATCAAACTAACCAGAGCAGCTCTGGCGTCTTCTCGCTCCTTCCCTCTATTCGGTTGTTTTCTACTTGATGGATCGAATAGACCTGTTCCTTATAATCTCCACGCCTTGCGGATCTCGTATTCGCATTTTTTCTGCCATTTCCCTTGCCTTAATGCCGATGTAATATGTGTGGAGTGAGGGCGGCTTCTCAAGTGATGGCGCTGAGTGTGCTTTCAGATAACTCTTGACAACCCCATCGTTGTAAAAATCTAAGGCACACGTTTCTTGCCACCGGGATGTGACATTCTTTTTCTCTGTCTCGCGCGTGCGATTGGGCTTATCTGTATTTTATTGCTTTACTTTCTCCCATGACACTGACGATTTGAGCTCTACGATGAAAGACAGAATATACCATGTTTGTGCTATCAAGATGTGTTCTATTCCAAGTCCTATCACAAACCTCTAAGGATCGTAGGGCTACACGATCTGACCATTCCTGTTGACCCCTGTTTAAGACAATGCTTATGTCAACTGACGTCCTTTTACTTGACTTTGTGACATTTTTTGCAGCGTATTCTGCATGTATGTCGAGTTAGCCAGATGATTTGTGTTCGTGCTTTTCGGCAGTTACACTGCCTAGTTCGGTTGTCGTACGCTGCCTGGGTCCATGGTCGGTTCCATTTAACGAATCGAACATGCGATCCTAGAGATATTCAGATGACCAGATCATATTGCTAAAGAAAAAGTAAGAAGAACTCTGATAATGCCTCTAAGTACGTTTTGACTAACTCGTTTCCCGTGTGCTACGAGAGTCACGTAACCTTTTTCTGCTAAGGAATTATATAGGATATAATGTCTTGCTAACACCAGGAGCAGTCATTCACTGCGTCTCTTCCCCTCTGTGATTTGTTCTTTTGTCTCGACGACTTTTTAATTTGAGCTTATGCGTTCCAGTGGACTTGATTTGACTGTCTGTTAAGTTCCCAGTTATTAATACTTTTTGGTCAAAGAATATCTGACCTTTTTCCCACCCTAAAACACAAATAGACCCCCCGGCTCCCTCACCCCTTCCCCTCTTCTGTATGATTCTGACCTCGAATCTTTTTATACCACCAAGTTCCCATGGATTTTGGCTGACTACACATCGAAACGTCTGAATCTGGATGACGAGCGCACATTCCGAAATCTCTCTCTGCCGATTGGTCTGGCGAACCCCCACAATATACCAATTGTTCGCGAAAAGTGAGTCTTCCTTTTTGACCCATGCTGGTTGTGCTTTGCTCGGAACCCTGCTTCCGGCGGATTACGTTGAGATATGAACCCTAACCACCTGGAACTAACGGCCCATGTATACTGGCGCGTCATTTATGGTACAGCACCAATTGAGCCCGAGGCTAGCTGCTGCCATAAAATCGTCGCATTTGGGCAAAAATGTGCAGGGGCTTACCAAACCGCGCACATCGCAAAGCACTATACACCCCATGGCTTTAACAGCCACGCATTTCTTTCTCAGTAGCATCATTGCTATGACCACCGATATATCCGCGGAGCTCGAAGCATATTCCTTTCTCTTTGAACTGGCCTTGAGAGACATTGAAGACCGAATGAAGCTGTTTTGGTAAGGATTACTGGCGTGGCTCTCTAAGTAGGATATAAGAACAAGAAGCTCCCGCCGAAGTGATAAAGGTCACTTTCCGAATAATTCGAGGAAGCGTAAATATTTCCCTGTCCTGACCCTAAAACTAGCTCTACCATAAACTGTAGCCCTAATCTTAAACATAAGGCTTCCTTGAACCCCCAGCACTACAGTTACAACTAACCCTAAAGTTCACCTTCAACCTAACCCTAATTTCCCTGGAATTTTGCGAAAACCAAATGTTTTGCGGGTGGTTCCTGTTCTCCTATCCTGTTTTCTGGGGCCATATAAGTAATCCTTACCGCTGTTTTTTGAACTTTGGGTGCACAGATTGCGCATTGTGACAAGGTATTCCTTTTAGCAATATGTGTCGCTAAATTAACGGATCGGATCTTCAGACGATTAAATGCACACTTAATGCTATAGTATAGATCAAATCTAGCATTTGGTAGACATGCCTTAGCCCCTGGAAAGCCTTTTTACCGGCTAAAAACAGGAGAGCAGACAAACAAATCTTTGCGTTTTTGTACTTTCGCGCCCATCCCCACTTGTCCCTCCTTACCCCTCCTCCTCCTCCTCCTCCTCCAGGTACGAATCATTTGAGGATCCTAGTGGGATGATTTCAAAGTTCCACTACGGCACGCATTACTCCAGCGGAGCTGGCGTCATGCATTATCTGATGCGCGTTGAACCCTACACCAGCCTTCACATTCAACTACAGGGTGACAGGTAGGTTCATAGGTTTTTCACCATGACTCTCTGTCAAGCATCTTGCGAAGCCTTGCCTCCAACCATTCAGCTTTTTTCTATCCCCAGTGAACTTTTCAGCTTTCTGCTGGTAGTGAGCTCTCAGTTGAGATTGAGTATTAATCTTCTGTGTTAGTTTGTGTGACCTCTAAACTGGTGCTCAGACCGGCTCACTTGAGTTAGTACATGCCTAGACTGTGGCCCGGTGTAAGAGGAGAGAGCTTGGATTTATAGGAGCTCAGGAACAATGACCGCAGCCTCGCACCATCGGATATTATAAAATTCCCTTCTTTTCAAAGCACTCCTCACGGCATATAAAACTACATCTTTGAACAAAATTCCTAAAACAGGGACACGTAGAGGGGTATGCTTGACCCAGGTGCTTCAGTCGAATGAAGCGCCTGAAGATTCAGATTTTTGTAGTAACAGTACTATCGCCCATTTGGTGAGATTTCTGGGGACGACAGTTTTCCCATAACTACTATCTAAGTTCCAACTACAATCATTTGTCACCTAACTTGTTGTAATAAGTTTATTGCTTCCACGCGTAGTCGCTTCGTGAGACTCGTTCCCTGACAGACAAGCCACGTCGCTACCGTTTAACATGCGTATCTCCAATCAATTCCATAGACTGCCGGTTAAATTAATTTAGTTTATTTTGTCATCTTCAAAGTACCTTGTCCATCCGCAATTTATGCCAGGTTCATTAAGAGCCATCGCAGTGATACCTGCTTTAAAGTTGCGTCGAAGTGCTCGTCAGTGTGTGGGGGCCATAATAGTTCCTTAAAGTATTCATGCAGGAATAACTGCAAACCGAGTCATTATCTTCCCAAGACAAACAAGGTGGTGTGCAGACCGAATCAATTTTGGCTGAATGGTTTCATAAGCCCGAAACAGTTCTGCATTAATCTACCCGCATCTCTGTCAATACCCCACTCTATTTCAACTGTGTTCGTCATCAGCTGCTTTGACAAATTTTGACTAGTTTTTGAGATTTTTGTCTTGAGCGTCGTGTGTCGACTCAGGAGACGTCTGCCGTCCTATTTTTACTATGGCAGTCTTTAGTCCTGTCTTTGTATCTCCTCCCTGTAAATCGACCTAGGTATGTGTTTGGAACTCCCACTACGGCTGTTATCAGATTGTTTGCTTCGTTTCCACAGGTTTGATGTTGCTGATCGGCAGTTCAACTCCATCCCCAATGCTTGGAATTTTATGCTGGTTAATCACAATGATAACCGAGAGTTGACACCAGAATTCTTCTTTTTCCCCGACTTCCTCCGGAACGATAATGGTATGTTCTGTGAAAAATCACCACTCTCGCGTGCTTCTATCATTAAAGATTATATCCAGTGCCTTTTCCCTTTTTATCTCGTGGGTTTTTTCGATTGTCTGCCACGTTGTTTTACCAGCTGTCTATTCTAAAAACCGGTTCCCCACGCTCTCTGGAGGTAGAGTAAGCTTCAACTGTCGAGCTGGCATTCTCTGATCATAGTAGCCTTTTTTAAGGAGTTTGTTTTATTTGTACGTGAGCTTCGACAGTTTTTTGTTCAGGACAGCTTTTAGCAGAGGACGACACTCCCCACTTTCGCGCATGTCTCTCTTCTGCCCTCTTCTTTAACTTCAGGCTTTGACCTTGGCCGACTGCAGGTCACCGGTGAGGTCGTGAATGACGTTGAATTGCCCGCGTGGGCATCAACACCGGAAGAGTTTATCCGCATCCACCGAGGCGTTCTTGAGTCGGACTACGTCTCTGCTAACCTGCACAATTGGATCGATCTGATATTTGGGTAGTTCCCTCCCCCTCCCCACCCCGCATTGTCACCTTGCTTTGCGTATGAATGTTTTTGGATATGGCCATTCCCTCCGCTGCTCTGAACTATTCTGAAGTGGTTTAACTGCTTTCTCTATGCCTCTACCGAGTGCTCTTAATTTTTATAAGCAGTGGAACTTGTCCAACTTGAGGACGTAAAACCCAAATCCCGTCATCGCGCCTGTTTCTAGCAGATTGCAAGCCGACTCTTCACTTGTTGTTTATAGATCGGGTGCAAACTTGAACTTCAGCCACTCTGCAGATGCACTCACCAATTTGCTCTGTCTACAAGACAACACTTAACAATCGTAGGAGGTTTAACTAACAAGAAAGCCAGGCTGGCGCTAACATTTCTGGTTTGTTTATTTACGACGCTTATCTGCTAGGACACTAACGGGCAACTGTACTCGGCCTCACTGCTCCCTGGTGATGGCAAGCAAGCCAACAGATAATTACTTCAGCCTCACTGATCTTTTTAGGTACTACTACTTATGCTTCATTGTTCGATCGCTGTCGAAGACCCTCACCAACCGCTTGGCAAAAGAAATGCGCTTTTTCCGTCATGTAGTCAGCCCAACTCTATAAACTCCACTCTCCCACAGCTTGTCATGTTCAGAAGACTGGGCGACGCAAGTCTAGTTGTCTACCTTCCTGCTTGCAAGATTTGATTAAGTACGCTCGTGCAGTTTGATCTAGAATTTAGGGTTTGGGTTTTGGTGCTGCATGTTTTGTTTAAAGCGCTCACAGCGCTGTTTTCATATACTTTTTCTGCTGCCGAAAGATTCTTGAAGAAAAATCATTGTGTTATGAGCGACAAAAAGCTAAATTCTGAACAGCAGGCGTAACGGAGTCGGCAACCACGGTTCTTACCCTATTTCTACCACGTTCAGCTCAAGCTCAGTTGCATAGCGGATGATGTATCTTTGCAACGCGTGCAGATAAGGCAAAAAATGCGGGCGCGTGTTTGGTGTGGGAAGATTTGCGCAAAATTCTCCGACCGCACAGATTTTTCATTTCTCGTTGCATGTGCGGACCTGAAGGCGCCTGCGTCTGCAGGGTGGTGTTTGATTGGTGACAAGCATCTATTTTGTGCCCTTCCGCCTTGTGTTTCGTGCCTTCTTCACGCCCCTTGTCACTGGTCTGCTTTAATTGTTTAACTCCACCACTTATTCCGGCTTCCCCAGCATCGTCGTTCACCGTTATGACCCCGCAGCCAAACGCACGCCCAGAAGACCGTGCGTGTACAGGTGCATGTGCGTTTCTCCATTAAGCCAGACCAACATTCCATGTACGCACGCACATATGTACCTGCGTACGCAGAGGATCCCAGTTGGACATTCCCTGATCTGCGTCGAAGACGATAAATCCCGATCGTTTCTATCATAGTTGGTGCTACCACCACTGAATGCCAGATTTATGTATTTACGCCTGCACACAGGTCTGTTAAAATGAACGTAGCACAGATCGCCATAGTTTGACCTTTAGGACAACGGTGTTTTCCACGTCCCGCTGGGCCCTCCGTCGACCGTTGTCTCCCATGTCAAGTGTGCGGGCACCAAATAAGACAGGTATGCCCTTTTCGCCACCCGGTTCTTCTTTCACTCAAGCTCGCCCCATCTCCCCTTCTCTGCTTTCGCCCATGGGTACTCCCTTCTGTCGAGAGTTTGTACCTTTCTCGGGGATGCCTCCAGCTCTGCCTCTGTGTGGCCGGATCAAACGTAATATTGCATGCGGCTCAGTGCAGGCGTTTTAGACCTTGTGTGGTAAGGCACTGGAATAGGAACCCCTCACTCGTAGAATGGGTGTCTTTTCCCTCACCCTAACCCTAAGTCCCTTCTCCTTGGAAACTATCGCACGACCAGTTGCATTGCGAGGGGTGTCTATTCCCGTTTCCTACCCAGTGTTTCCTGGTATGAATGTAAAACAAACCTAAACATTAGAATTTACTTGTACATAAATTTTCATGACTGATTTTAAACTGCTGCTAGACAACTTCGACCAGCTGTCTGTTTACCACTGGTTCTACATGTTATGAAACGCCAGGAGACAGTTGACAAACAGCATTGAAAATTTCTGATAGAAGCGAATAAGCGAGTTCCAGGAAGCAATTCAGAAGAAGAAGATGTGATCGCTGGAACATGGCGTCTATTGGCCTGATGCTTCGGATTCTCGCTAGAACCCATCATCAGATCCAGTCGCAGATAAGGGTTATGAGGGCGCCAGGGGTGCAGTATTTATAGGATGCAGGTGCCATGCCGCCACGTGCTTACCCAATTAGCAGATTCCGTATTCATCACTGTTGGTCGTGTATGATGTGAGGATGGCTCGCTAGTTGCGTCCGAATCGTTAATTTTCGAAATTGCTTTGCCGATTTCTGGTGTGATGATGATTCGGCTACATGGCTGGCTGTCGGAAGAACCTTTGGCTGCCCACGTGGCTAGCCAAATTCTCAACGCAGAATATGGAGCATCGAGGTCATTGCACTTTTATTAATCGACGACGGGTCAGCGAACAAGGATTCAAACAGTTCGCGGCTCACGCTGCGGGTTCCGTCGCATGAGCCGCTTCCTAAGAGTTGGCTCTTCCTTCCTCCTCACCGCTGCCGCATGCTTGGCCATTCTCGAGCGCCGCAATGTTCCATTTTTCCATCTTAGGTTATTTGTCCGCAACTGTACGGGATTCGGTAAAAAACTCCAAACGTTTCCTGCCGTTGCAGTGGGCCTTTCGGCCTCATTACTTACCATCTGGTGGTTGTTTCTTGTCGATGTTCAACTCCAACTCCAAGTGGTATTAAAAGGCGGCTAACGGCTTCTGAGGTGCCCTTCATGTAATGTAACGCTCGCCAAAATTTAGAGCTAGTGCTAGTATTGTGCATCTTTGGTGCCAGTAAATTTTGCTGTTTGTGCTTGTTTTAACTTCATCTCATGAAGGCCGCGGATGATGTTTAGTCAGCCTTAGAACGCTAAGCGTGAGCCAAAATCCTCATTAGCGCATATTCATTCATAAATCAACCTTGAATCATCAAGTAAATTCGAATGAAATACGTGATCGTGGTTAAACCCGGAAGACGTTCGCCTGCGTTTCACCAGTCTTGAAACCGTCCAGATACCGGGCCAACATGGTGATTATACGCCAAAGTAACTACAAAAGGCTTGAATATCATCCGATCTGCCAGGGGGTCTCGCATTGGCTGCTTACATGGCTTTACTCCACTGACTGTTCGGTCGTAGTTACTGGCAATGTTCACGTTTGCCCCACAGTAGGGTGGCACAGGGACGGTGACCTGCACGCGAATTAGTTTATAGTTATTGCCGACTTATGCAGCATCTGTCGTGCTCTCTTCTCTTCCAATCAGCTGGTTTCGTGTAATGACAGATTCAAGAAAACCAGAGGCGGGATAGGGAGCAGTGGCTGACAAAGCTAGACCGCCCGCCTGCGCGTGCCACACACGCCCGGTTCGCGTACATTAGATAAGGTCTTCATCCAAACAAAAAGATGCGACCTTGATCTCGGATGTGTGCAAATGCCATAGAGGCTACACTAAATAGCTATTACAGCCTGCCTCTCCGTCCTGAGGAGAGGGTCCAGTTATCACGTTAGCTGGCACCCTTCCAAGCCAAGGATTTCAGCCCACCTGGACAGATTCAAGGGTAGCAGCTTGTTTATATTGAGGAGTATACACTGAGTAGATGAACATTGCCGACAAAGACAAGGGAGACTGGGTGACCGTTTCTGGCTCCTAAGTCCTCGTCAGCCAGTTATACCCAACTACAGTTGATGCACCACCCGAGGCCCGTTGATCAGAGGTCCAAAGTTTTAATCCACAGCGCTTAGTACCGTGGAAACGGAGTCCCAAAAGTCGGCGTCGTTGTCTTCTACCTCTCTCAGGCACCAGTCGAATGTCCAGTCGTACAATGATATACAGAGGAACATTCACGTTGGAGGAGGCTATTTTACAGAGGCGTGTGGATGGTGACGGTCCCTTTTGGGATCGTCAGCCTGTGCAGAGCCGCGGTTCTGCCAGCTGTGTAGCTCTTAAGCAGATGGCCTCATCACAGACCACAATATCCTCTCAAGGCTAAATTAATGACTTAGTGAGGATCTCACAGCGAACCTACGGGTGTACTTGGTGGTTTCGGTCGTCAGGGTACGGTAGGCATCGCAACTTAGGGGGTGGGCAATGCCTGAAGAGCGCTAATTATTAAAAGACACTTGAAACTAAACCTGTGTATCATATGATAGAACTCCTTCCCTGGATCCTATGGTTCCTAAAAATTGGTGGCTAAATTTATCACTCCATGTTTTGGATCTCAGCTGTACTTTTGTCGACGAACATCTCTCATTCTTCTCATTGATTACCTCGCCATTGGGTTTTGACTCCTGCCAGTCAGTTTCATTGAGTTTTGTAATTTCGCATAATCTGCCTGACTTGATTTAACTGCGTGTGGCCTTCATATCCCAGTGTTTTACACAAATTGCTGCTGTCTAGGTAAGGCGACTTAACCGTTCGTGGCCAAGCCCTTTTATAGTGTAAATGGGACGAATAGAGGCCTACAAAAATAGTGTTCCAGATATTAACGAACAGAAAAATTCACTAGTTCGCTGCTCCAAGGGGTTTGTTCACATGACTTGAACTCATTCTCTGGGACGGATGATGTGGGAAAGTGACAGGGCTGTAGTATTCCCAAGAACAGTTCGGCGATCCACACCGATCTTCGTGTCTTCATCGCTGGTGTTGATAGTTTGCGCGATTGGGGCTTGCCAGTCCTGTCCACACGTACTGTCCTCAAGGTAGCTTTGCGTACTGTCTCTTGTATTATTTAACTTGTCGCGGCAGAGGTTTGAAGTTGCATACTTTCGACCTCGTCGAACTTTACTATGCTGCCTGATTGAGTCGAGTGAGCCGTGCCTCACGGCTGGGCCTCATTCCTCTTCATTACCCATGACCGGGTAAATATTCCCGACGTAGTTGCTTTGCCCTCAACTGCACCACATCTGGCTCAGTCATGGCTTCCTTACATCAGTCAAGTGACCCCTACGTTGCAACGATAATATAATTCTTCCCATGTCGTCAAGTGTAGTTTGGTATTATCCACATTTATCTGCTTCATGAATGCGGTACGCATTACTTGTTTCAGCTTAAAGTTCAAGGTGCCAGGTAGATCGCTCCTCTGAGATTTTCTTTTCTCTATCCACTTTTATAGATATAAACAGCGCGGAAAAGCAGCTGAGGAGGCACTGAACGTATACTACTATCTCACCTACGAAGGGGCCGTGGATCTAGACACTATCTCTGACCCAAATGAACGCGATTCGTTCGAAAGCATGATCAGGAACTTTGGACAAACACCTTGCCAATTACTCTATGTACGTTTCACACCGAGTCATGAACACTTCCTTATTTTTACCTCCACCCCGAGCACTAGCAATGACTCGGATTTTTTCCAAGGTGGGCTGAAAACTGCAACAGCTGGATTATTGTGGCTACTAGTTCTTACTTTCATTGATTCTCTATAATAACCACATGACTATGCTTTAATCTGGCTTCTTGGTTATGGCATGTGCAAAAATAATAACCACAACAGCAACCAGCGCCGACTAACTCAACTGTGCGACAATAATCTTCGAACATTATGAAACTTACTGGGTTGCAATTTGGTTCACCCAACCGTCTTTCTTCGTTTGCCAGCCCTGATGTTTGTCTAATGAATACCCTCGCATAGCCTGCGGTCCACCGCGCCTGCCTGCACCAATTGTCTATGCCATAAAAAATACAGTGCGGGCTATAATGATGCAGCAACACAGCTGCGTCCTGCTGACTTTGAATTGGCCCATGTGCGATCATAAACTTCGTACGGAAATCCTCGTTTCTTAACCAATTTTTTGAAGGCAAGATATGGCATACCGGTGGAGAGTTCCGTCTCTCTCCCGCTACCCAGGAGGCAGGACGGTATAATCCTTTCATTCTGTCCGCCTTTTTCTCTGAAGACGGAATATACGCCAGCCAAACCACCCCTAGCTCCCCCCAGGAAATCCACAGATCTCTCATCAATCATTTAAGTTGGCCGCTATACTGACCCACAGGACAGCGAGTGTGCCCACTCACGTTGCGGCCTACCAGCGTGAAACATTTGCGTTGGGCAACTTGACGGATGGCTCGGCAGGGTCTAGCGTAGTCAGCTCAACCTGCCGCGCACATGCACCTGTCAATTTGTCCGCCACCCCCTCCCCCCTGTGTCGTGAGCTCGAACGCCCAAAGGTTGTTAACGCGTGCGCTCCCCATCGAGATTGCTGTTTCCTCCCCTCCCCGCTGGTGTCTTGGTGGCAGGTTCGTTCGAACGCATTTTGCAAAACGGTAGGCGGTGGGCGCTGGGTGCATCTGCTTAGGTCTGCTCCTGCTGTTTTCCGTCCTTGCCACACCATACCACCTTCCCTCTCTGTATGTCCACCCCCCACATGCACCTGTTTCTGCCTTTGCCTGTAGGCGAGAGCTTGGTGAGCGACGGGGACGGTATGCAGCAGGTGGGCTGGTCTGCCTCCGCTGCTGCCACCCTCAATGACCCATTCCTCTCCTGCTACTGACGCAGCCGGCTCGGTGGTCCTTAGTGGGATATAGATGTCTGTTGGCTCCTGTTTGGGTGGGCAGTTTCGCTCGGTTACACTAGGGTGAATTTCCTCTGTAAAGCCAAACTCATTAGGAACTTCCGACTGCTCCAAATCACTAGCAACTAATGCGCCTCATCGTTAAATAGGTATGCTCGTCTCTGGAAGAAATCTGTCCCCTAAAAACTGCCGATTATCTTTGAGCGGGACCGGGAAAGGTGCATTTCCTCGGCCATCAACGCTGTCCTTAGCTTCTCACTCCCCTTTCATTCGTAATCTTTTCTCCTCCTCCTCCTCCTCCTCCTCCTCCTCCTCCTCCCTCCTCCTCCTCCTCCTCCTCCTCCTCCTCCTCCTCCTCCCTCCTCCTCCCTCCTCCCTCCTCCTCCTCCTCCTCCTCCTCCTCCTCCTCCTCCACCACCACCACCACCACCACAATCAAAATTATCCTTCACCTTCCATTCCTGGATACTGCTGGTTGCTGCTGTCGCTGTCATTACCTCACCAAAACTACTGCCTATTATTATATGGCCGTAATTTTAGGTTGGATCTTATTTATTATCTAGAAGTATCGTCAGTGGAATGTCAACGGCCACTCTGTGTGAATTAATTACGGCCAGCGTTCCCTAAAGATGATTATTTTATCAGCGTTGCATCGTTTTTGTTTTGTTTCTTCGCTCAGGATATCTAGGGTTTCGACTCCTCTTGTGTGTGGACACAAGGGCAGATAATCGATGTCTGTCAAAGGTTTTCTCTCTAACTCACACATGCAACCTAGCATTCCCCCGAACATCCCTTTTTTCCCCACAGGAACCCCACCCAACGCGAATCAGTTACGCCGACTGGGTTTATAAGGTACTGGTTCAGCGACGCCTACCCGTTCTGAATTCAGCCATCCTCTTCATGAAGACCAACCTGGACAAGAGGTTTGCGCCCTTCATTTCAGATCATTACGAAGATCCCACCTCTAAGGACTGGAGCCTCGAGTCCAGGGTGAAGCGTTATCGCACGCACTCTTCTCTCCTTCCTGACAGTGACGCACCTTCCTCCTCCAACCAGGTAACCCGCCTCCTCAGAAAACTCCCAATGCATCACTAGTCCTCGGTAAAGACGAGGGAAACTGGACTGCCTATTTTTAGTTTAATTACCGTAGCCGGCCAGTCACGCCCCAAACTCCAGTCGTATGTAGCCAGGGTCAGAGGTCAAGAGTGTACAACTGGCCTAGGAAGTTTACTCTGGAGCCATCCAAGTTATTTGAACTGAAAACAACTTTTATTTGTCAGTTGTTGATGCTGGTTCCCGTGGTCGTCATAAACGTTCGGCAAACTTGCGAAACGGTTAACTTTCCAGGCGTGTTCAAGAGTCGTTAGTCGTTTGGCCTTAACGTCAGAGAATCTTCAACGTACGTCGTCATTACGTTTGGATTGGCTGTCGTCTCTTTCACTTGGTTCACGACATCCGCATTATTATGCTGATTAATGTACCATTCATCAGACAGCATAACTTAGAGAACTTCTGGACTTCTCTTGGACGGACGGATGCTAACACTCGATTAGTCGTCAGTTTAAGTTTTGCAACGGGGTAACCTTGTGATTGTCTGCATTTCAAACTATCCCTGTTCCCTACAGAGCTGTCACTTAATCTGACAGCATCCTTTGGTAGCCCCCTAACGCACGCCGCGCCAACATCTGACAGGCTTTCAGATGCGGGCAGACGCCACGTCAGCCCCTCCACCGAACCTCATTACCAACTGGCTTTACTGTGTGACACCGACCCTGGTGCACGCTGGTGGGAGGAGGCAAGTAATGGCAACGCCTTTTTTAATCACGCAGATTCCATACCGTGAACAATGCAACCCGTTTTAAGCGTTCTCGAGTAGTTAATGGTCGTGGCTTTGAATGCTGTTAACTGGAAGGATAACTTAATTCTTCTGAGACTGTTATGCCTCATTGATGTGCCCGTATACACGCCGTCTATTTAATTCAAATTCATCTCGACAATTGGGGAGAAAAATAAGCAATAAGTGTTAATACAAGAACGAGTGCGTGAATTTAAAAAAAGTAGGAGTTACTAGGACAAGGCGTGTCTTTGGTCAATGGCAGCGCCTTGTCTTTAATTATTTTTTTGTTCGACACAAGCATTATGAGGAAGGGTACTCGGTGGCATTATTCCTATGCTCCTATCTTTACCCTCCATGCCTTTGATCAATGGATTAGTCATTTCTATAAGCTTTCTTGAACAGTAACCCTCAAACACAATCTGCCGTCAGGTGGTGGTAGTTGAAAATAAGATTTATTTGTCCTGATGATGTTCTGCCATCGTACAACTCGAAGAGCTCATAATCTTTGGTGGAGTTCCTGTATACCTGTATACCACTTAGCTTCCAATTCGGTCACGGTTACTGAACGCATTTGAGTGGATGCTGAATCTGAAAATTTGACTGTCGGACTCAAGTTTGTTGGCCAATTGCATGCATTACAATCCGTCAAGTTCTCCGACATGTTGATCTGCGTGCCCATTTATAATTGGTCAAACGAAGTAAAATATACAAAACAGTTAAAAATTCCATATAGTGGGTTATTAGTGAATGGCCGCTGAATATGCCTATATCACAAGGCTAAACGTTGGCGTTTAAACACGCACCTCTTTAGGCGCCAACCGCGCTCTATCTTCAATTCCTCAATTCGCATCTCCCTTAATCTCTCGCTATAGATCGCAATTGACGTCTTCTTCTCCTATCATCCTCCTCCATTGACCACGGCGACCAATGTCTGTGTACCAGTCTTCGCAGCACTCATTCCGACCCAGGCAATGCAGATGGCTAATCTCAGAGTACCATCATCTTCTCTACCTTATCTGTCTTACGAGAGCACCCCTACAGATTCAGAGAGTGGGAAAACCCGTTTTGGTGGTTTCAAGTCCTTTATGAATTCTGGTTCCAGCAGTAGTTCTTCGTCGGCGACAACGTCGGCGGTGGCGGCGAACCCGGCAGACACCTTGACCACACACTTCGTTCACAGTCTACTCACGGTGGACGCCTGCGGCTTCGTGCGTCAACACTTCATGTGTCCAATCGTCCGGACTGACCATGAAGTACTCACTGAGACCGAACTGATGCACCGCCTGAGGAGCGAAACCTCACAAACGCCGGAAGAAACCAACTCCTGCCGTCGTCGCACCCCGTCAACGACTGCAGTGCGAGCAGCCCGCATTGACTTTGATAGCACACCTATCAGCATTCACAGGTAACTGCCAGACAAATATGGAGTAAAATGTATCGGCTATTAACTCGGTGTTGCGGCTGCGAATGCGATGTGACTTAACTTGTCAGTTATATGTGTGTCCCTGTCCATCGTAGTCATTAGAAAGGGTGCTTGAAGGGATCCATTTACCAATCGGTTTCGAGTTGAAGAAGACAGGGCTGGAATCAACCCGAGTGCTAACCCCTTCCGAAACAACATGTTTTTAATGATAGTGTGAAAAACGTCAAGGGATAGGTTGCTAGGCTAGCTCAGCTTTGCGATGTGGAGACGTAAATGAACCCAGAAATGCCGTACAATTTAGGTTATTATGACATGAGCTAGAGCCTCTGAGCTTCCTAGAAATAAAATTCTCCAACTGCTTGATTTTGGAACTCAGAGGTGGTGCATTTAAAAGGGGTGGGATCAATATTTTCACAAGGCTTCAGAAGTCGAAATGGCCAATACAAATGCATGTAAAGTGCCCGAAACGGGTGCGTATGTACTCCGCTCTAGCACCCACCCGGTGCTTATCTTATATGTTATCAATCACTACGCACGTACCCTTAAAGATAGGTAGTCAGGCGCCTGCGTGGCTTAAACTTGTTTAAACATTCCTGAGTGCGAACTATATTTTCCTGCTCTTACTCTATTAGCCAACTTATGTTTGGTTTGTTTTCCTAGTGTGGTTGTTCATACCTCTCGTTATCTATGCGATAAATCCATTTTTGCTCTCAAGTGTCCGACAGCGTTTCCTGGGTCCGCTTCTTACTCTATCGCCTCCTACTCCGCCACAAAATGACTGCATGGAAGCCGGCTGCCCTACATCTTGCAGTCTGCCGGAGGAGTTACTGTCCAACCAAAGCCACATGTACGCCCTTTCCACCAATGGACGACACCTCTACGCGGTGGGTCGATGGGACAACCGCATCGCTGTCTACAACACCACCTCAAAGCGTCTAGAAAGCCTTGTCACCACCCCTCACGCTGACGTGATCACCTGCATCGCTGTGGATCCTGGTTGTTATCGCAAGTCAACCCAGACCGGCGGCGCGGCCCAGTATCTCATCACTGGAAGTCGAGACGGGACTGCCAGCATCTGGAATTTCGCTCTATTCTCCGGTTCACGCATGAGACTGTTGCGTTCTGACAAAACTGTCATCCGGGAATTCAAAGACTCCTGCAGTCTGGAACTTTGCGCAGCCGACCGCTCCACGTCCTCTAAGGACAGTCATGAAGGGCAGGTGACCGACTCATTTGCATCATCCAATAAGCCATCTGGTGTTCGGTTCGCTGCTACCAGGGAGGGCGTGCGTCCCGTCACTACGCGTGAGGACGCCTACTATGAGGAAATCCAAGAGGAACTGGAGGCCTGTATCTCCCCGGGCATGCCCTTCGAGGACAATCTCCTAGCTGTTGGTTTTGCGTCTTACGTCTCCGATCTGGGTCTCAGTAGCTTTGGGCGTCGTCAATCCTCTTTCCAGGCCCAGTTTCCGCCACCCGTGCCCACTGAGGTGGCCAGGGTAATTCGAATGCTCCCCGCAGACGGCAGCGGTCAGCCAGTTGGCCGTGTGGCCCTCTATCTCTCTCTGGACCTTGCAATAACTGTCAGTGCAGCCTCGAATGTGGTGCGTCTGTTTGCTGTAGTGCAGGGAGTCTGGTCGCGCAATGTTCATGTGGGTGGTACGGTGCCACGTCCGCCTTCTTGCTTTTCTTCGTCCACACCTAGTTTTGGTTCCGGTTGCTCCTTGCACGGGCAGTCGCCAAGTAGTCCTGCTGGAGAACTCTGTGCAGTCAATCACATATGTTTCCATTCACCCTCAGTTTCCTTCCTACTCCAGTGGACTCGCTCCTCCTCCACTGCCACCGACGCTCTTCTCAAGGTGAGTCGTTACAATGTAAACGGACACCTCCTGGCTGAGTCCAATGTTCTGCCAGAGGGCTATGTACCTGATGCTGCAGCGACCGACGTCCATGTGACCAACATGCTCACCGCCTCCCTCTCACCCTCCGCCCACGCAACCTTGGTGGTGCACCATGTGTTGCTCATGTCAACCTCTGCGGGCCACTTGATCCTACGTGAGGCCGAGTCGCTTGTCCACCTGCGCCTCTTCTCTATCGGAGCACCGATCAGTTACATTTGCATGACGCCGGCTTATAACTCTGGTGGAGCCAATCTGGTATTGGCGTTACGTTCTGGTGGAATTGTCTTGGCATTTCCCGGCGTGGCCTGCTCGGAATCTATCCAATCACCACCCTCACCAACGTAGCCGAGAGTACTTCTGCGCCACCACTTTCCCTCATATCCTGCCTTGGCTGTGAGCCTTTTGAATTTCATTTTAGATGAAGGTATCTGTGACTCCTAGTATTGCTTTAGAGAAGGAACTTCACCAACGCCTCCTTGTCACTCTGCATTCCATCCTATGTTCATCGTGTACAGGAGTTGTAACTTTGAGTACATAAGGGTAATTGACAAACAGATAAAGACGAAGGTTTTAGTAGGAAGGCAAAATTGGCATCCTCCAACATTCCTTCTTAACTCTCCTATTGTGGACTGTTTGGTAGGCAGTTTTTTGTATTTTTCGAACATATTTGTCCCCATTTTTTGATACTATCTGAAAAAAACGGTTACTTAGCTTGTGTTCTTGGGTTTGGGCGTTTGGTAACCTAAAAGCCATCAGAGTATAAGTCCCAGAGTGTCCACCCATCTACGTCGTAGAGGCGGCTTATAAGGACATGTTAACCGAGCTTTGAAGTCTCCCTGTCCTCCCATCCACCCGCTCTAAAATTCGGCCTCATAGCATCATTAGGCGGACTCCTGGTGTGTTCGCGATGCTTGTGCCGCAAGATGTCTCCCGTCCACATAGCTCTCACTTATCTTCGTTGATTAGACAAATATGTAAAAATGCTAAATCGGGGTGGCGATTTCGTGTATTTTTAGGCAGTGGGGGGGGTCATTTTTTATACGTATAGGAAGCATGAGGAAAGGAATCCACCTCAAATTAAGACCGCTGATTATGGGCATGACTCAAACGGTCTCCACTTCAAAGAATTCGCTAGCGCACCCCCGGTAATTAGTGCGAATTAGTTGGGGGAGGGGAAATATATGTGTGTGAGTTTTCATTTTCACGTGCTTTGAGGTGCCGCCAATGTCTTCCTTCTCACCTCATCGCCTGAGGTCAGAAGTGTACAACGGTTCAGTCGAATTGTTCAACAGGATGTTCAGGCCCTTACTCTTGTTCCCTCAGCCCAGAAGCATGTACCTAATTTTAAGAGATACTTCTACTGAAGCAAGTGTTCTGATACCACTTCTCATGCCAGAGAATATCCTACCCTCATAAGAAGCCTCTGTGGAGTATCGCAGGTGAAACGTGTCCATGATAATTTGAATCATTAGATTGTGTACGAAATTTTACGTGGGCCTGAAAAATGTTAGACCTGATGGACTGTACGCCACAGTAAATAAGTTTTTTATGCTGGGGTGTATGACTGCCTCACCAACAGCGAAATTCGGGATTATTTCCATTCATCAACGCTATCATGCTGTCTGCTGCTTATTCGAAGCTTTTTTCTCAACTCAAGTTTGATAAGAGTCAGGGTACTTGTATTCGACTGTATGAATTCATCGATGAATTTCCATTTCGTGGCATGTACATCCGTTATTATGGAGCGAAGCATAATGTACACGATGGTCTTTGCGCCATGCAAGTCTTCGGTTCTCCAGACTTCGGCAGCCACTGCATACGTACTCAATTTTCTAGATAGGCCCGTTTCATTCACAATAGTCTTTCGAATTCCACGAAGACTGGAAGTCCAATTACTTGAAGGTAATTGTCACTGTAGATCATTACAGTTTTGGTGAAGAAAAGACAGAAAAACCACCGACATTAAGAACTCGGGGGCCCATGTGACAGCCGTATATTCTTGAACTTCTGGAACTCTGCATGCAGATAAGTGCGCAAAGAGAAGTGGATGGACATGGTGCGACAAGAAACGTAGGTGTTACCTGATTACAAGCCATTAAAGAGTACCTATGTCTGCCTTCTTAGCAGATCACTTTATTCATTTTTCAGTTCCAGTGGCGACCATTGTTTTTACAATATCAAATTCTTTTTTTTCAAATTACATTGTCCTAAGCGAAGCCATTCTCCCGCGAAGGACGTAACTGAAGTTAGTTGTCCCTTGCAGTGTAAACAATGATTAAAACTACTAAGAACTAATGTGTATAAAAAACTAACGCTAAGTAAGGAAATGTGTCTAAACTACAAAACGATGGTAAAAACGACAGAGGATTATTAGAATGCAGACTCAGGGAAACGAATGAAGATCGATCTTTGCAATTGACTGCAAATGATTGAGGCAGATTAGCGCAATTAAGAAAACGCTGACGACATGCAGCAGCGAAAACAGGAGATGCCCAGTCGCGGGTCAAATTTCGCTGTGTGTATTTTTTGAGCACATTCAAACAAGCGAACATCAAGGCTCAGCTGACCAAGAAAAAAAATGTAACTTGTACAAATACCTACACAACCACCCACCAGAGTGTTTGTTGTACAAAAACACGCTCGATACAAACAAATGCTGTGAAAATGTGTGTGCCCATGTGAAGGTGGTAACGGCCCGACTAAGTCTAAGTAAACGTGATGGAATTGAACGTCCGGAACGGCAAATGTGCTTGGTGGGAAAAGGTATGGCGATACACGATGTTTTTCTGGCACGCTGAACATTGCCTAGTCCAAAGAGCAATGCCAGATTTCATATTCGGCCAGACAAAGCGAGCAGCAATTAGTTTGCGACCGGCGCGGATACCGGGATGCGACAGTGAGTGAAAATGGTCAAACTCTACCTTACCGTAGGATAATGGAAAAACACATCGGGGAGTGCCTGTGGACCAGTCGCTTAAAATCGTACCTGTTGATGCTGGAAGTGGTGCATCTCGAAGCTGCAGGGTGATAGATGTACGCTGGTCAGCAATGGACTCGTCTTCTAGTTGGAGGCCTGCAATCGTCGCCAGGTCGAAGTTGGATGACAGGGTATTGATGTCCGGTCTGGATAATGCATCAGCAACAACATTGTCGCTGCTTTGGGCGTAGCGGATATCAGCAGTAAACTGCAAAATATAGTCAAGGTGACGCACTTCTCTGGACGAGTAACTATCTGGCTTGGCCTTGTGGGCATAAGTGAGAGGTTTGTTGTCGGTATGAACCCGACAATCTCTTCCCTCTAAAAGATGGCGAAAATGACGAATAGCCAGGTATATAGCCAGGAGCTCGCGAGAGAAAGTACTGTATCGAGGCTGCGCTGGTTGTAGTTTCTGTGAAAAGAAAACCAATGGCTGCAACCGGTTATTCACCTGTTGATGGAAGACTGCGCCGACAGCACTGTTGGAAGCGTCAGTGGTCAAAATCAACTGGGTAGAAGCATCAGAGTTGAGATGGTACAGCATGGTCGCATCAGCGAGGGTTTTCTTGGCTGCCTCAAAAGCTGAGTGAGCTACCGGTGAAAGTTCGATTGGTTTGGCTTTCGACTTCAAAAGATCAGTCAAGGGAGCCATTATTGCCGCACAGTTGGGAATGAAACGCCGATAGTAATTGATAAGTCCATTGAAACTTCGCAGTTGAGTAAGGGTCTTGGGAGCCGGAAAAGGCAAAACGCTTTGCAACTTCTCGGAAAGTGGTGTGATTCCATGCTGGTCGACGTCATAACCGAGGAAATCAAAAGATGGAACGCCAAAAGGCATTTGTCGACGTTTACTTGCAAGCCATGTTGCTGGAAACGACCGAAACTTGGCACAAGTGCGATGCATTTTCCGCTGACAAAGAGCTTGCGACGAATTTGTCATCGATATAGACAAACGTCAACGGAAGACCCCGCAAGATCTCATCAATAAACTGATGGAAGGATTGGGCCGCGTAACGCAAACCGAAAGGAATGCGGAGAAATTCGAACAAGACAAAGGGCGACGTGAAGGCGGTCTTGGGGATGTCGTCCTCAGTGACCGGTGTCTTATGATATTCTCTCACGAGATCTAACTTGGAGAAAATATTCTTTTCAGCCAGTATGTAAGATAAGTCGTGAATATGGGGAATGGGATACCGATCGGGGACGGTTGCTCTCTTCAAGGCGCGATAATAACCACATGGCCTCCAATCATCGGCTGATTTCTTGGAGACCATGTGCAGAGGAGAGGCCCATGGGCTGGAAAAAGGGCGAATAATCTCCAAATTTAGCATGTGCTTGAACTAATTTCTAGCTATCCGTAGCTTTTCTGGATGAAGCCTGTCTGGAGGGTCATGAATGGGTTGCCCTGTGGTAACGATGATTTGTTGGACTGTGTGCTGCACTTTTTCGGTAAACTGAAAAGGTTCAGCGAGGGACGGAGAGTCCTTCAAATGTCAGCAAATTGTGAACTTGGAATCGTCAGGTTTATGCCCACCGAAGGTTCAGAAGAGACGGTACCGACGGTGCAAAGTTTGGTTGCGGTATCACTGAGTCTACGATGCTTCAAATCAACTGCAAGGCCAAAAGGAAATCAGCTCCGATAATAGGTGACTTGACATCGGTTTCAATAAAGCCCAATTGGAAACATCGCCTCAGACCAAGGTCACTCAGGGACTGTTGTCCGTATGTGTGGGTTCCGGTGTTGTTAGCAGCCTCTAATGATAATTGCGAAGGCTTGACGTGGTGACGCCTAATAGGCGGGATAACACTAACCTCCGCACCGGTATCGACAAGGAAACGGAGACCCCTCGACTTATCAGTGATTTAGAAGAGGTGACTGGGTCGTGACTGGCCAGCAGCAGTCGTCGCCATTACTGGCTGGCGTTGTCGTTTAACTTGTTGTGGCATCTGTGGGAATGCACACGGTGGAATACACTTGCGTGCCTTCACGCCGTAAGTATGATGGTCCCAGCACAGGGTCTGTGGCTGCCGTTTCCGTGATTGAGACCGTCGACGTCGATATGTTTGACGTCTGGTTGACTGAAGATTGCTAATGGCAGAACATTTAGTGCTGAATTGCATGCATAAGAGCCGAACTGTATCCTTTAAGTCTTCGTATTCACTGCTGCATAGGGTATTTGGCGCTTGCGAAAGATCTAAAGATGGTGCCGCCCGTCGACAGGCGCAACAGCACGATGGTAACTCCACATAGGGAGTGTCACCTTCTGGCTTTAGTGTGCCCTAATGATCAGAAGTGCCAACATTATCAGATCTTGAAGTGGAGACCGATGTCTGTTGAAGACTAGAACATGCGGCACCGCTAAGGTAGTATTCCATGATTCGGCCTGAATGAGTCACCACTGTCTCTGTTGAGGTGCTCCTGTCAAGCATAACCAATACCTACTGCTTGGTAAGGGGAAGCTTATCAAGCCAGATCTCTCGGAAAATTGCATCATCCATATGATGACCAGCAAGCAAAGAACGCATGTGTCGCATTAGTTGGGAAGGCGTTTTGTCGCCGAGTTCGACCTGCATGAAAATCTCACGCAGCATTCGGTTGGCCGACTTGGTCACACGATGAATTACAGCTTCCTTCAACCGGGTGTAAGGTTCCTCAGCAGGGATCGGATCAAGGAGGTCTTCAACGTCAACGGCAACATCGAAGGGAAGCGATTACACTACGTATAAATAACACGTGCGTTCGCTGGTGATACGGCGTGTCGAGGATTTGGCCCTCAATCTGCCTAAACCATAAGCGGGGTTTATTCGGCAGGAATGAGGCAGTTTGAAAGAAAGGATACTAACGTCCAGAGAGTCTGTGTTTGTCTCGGTGTCCGTTATAGTAACTGCAATGGCGAGTAAAGATAGAACAATTGGGGCAACACTTTTGTAGTTTAATCAACAAAAAAAATACAAAGGTATAATGTGTACAAAAAACTAACGCTAAGTGGGCGAATGTGTGTCTAAACTACAAAATAACGGTAAAAATGACAGAGGATTCTTAGAATGCAGACTCACGAAAACGTAGCCATCTTATGTAGCAAGTATTGTTTAGGATTGAAATGAGCTCTACACTTGATCCAGAAAGCTATGCACCAAGGACGATGATCAGAGTCAGCAGTTCAATTGAGATAACGTCCGGTGGAATGCGATTGACGAATGAAGATCAATTTTTGAAATTAACTGCAAATGATTGAGGCAGATTAGGACAGTTAAGAAAACGCTGACGACATGCAGCAGCGAAAAAAGGAGACGCCCAGTCGCGAGTAAACTTTCGTTGTGTGTATTTTGTAGAACATTTAAACAAGCGTACATCAAGATTCAGGTGAACAAGAAAAATATAAAATGCATATTGTACAAATGCCTACACCATTACAACCCAAACGCCTCGGATTAACGGTAGTGACCCATCGTAAGTAGTTATTGGTTTAGTTTTAATCACAAGCAAAACACTTATGAGATCACCCTTTCATATGAGTGCTGCTTTGCCACTCATCGTGAAAGCAAGGTTATTAGTCATGAAATTAATATTGTCACCACAGTTCGAGGTTGCAGGTTTGCCGTGCCAATCCCGGTACTTTTTAGTTCAAAACGGACTCCCAGGACTTAAGAAGTGCAGATGAAAGCGTTGGAGTATTGATTCTCATGATACCTTTCGCTACCACAATTTGACAAGTCATTCGTCAAATTCAGCCTAGATTGCCTCTACTACGGTTGGTGGTGGTGACTTGCCAGTTACTCGAAGCACAACGGGCAAACTTGAGCAAGATATACTTTTCTTATCAACCCTACTGCTTTTAGGTGCTAAGATTGGGTTAAGAGGACTCGATTTGTGTTTAGGTGCGGTAACTGGCCCTCCATATACGGGCACCGCACAGGCGCAGATCCTTGCGCATGCGTGATGAGTAATCAGTAGCCGATTAGAGGTCCGCAAAGGGGATCCAGAGCAATACGGACTCGTTCCTGTTCGGTCGTTCAATCATGATAGATCGATGAATGCAAGTTTTAGGTGCGTTAGTAGTTAGTCATAAAATATGAAATTTGTAGAAAACAAAACAGAGTTTGTTAACGTTCAATAAATACATCAAAGTATGCATCCCTGTTCTCAATACACCTTTATCATTTCAGCATTAGATTCTTCAGTCCACGGTAACCGGGAGTCAATTTAATCGTGAATGGCCTGTTTAACCTCACTGTTGGGATTGAATTATGTTCCTAAAAAGTTATCCTTATTCCGGGGGAAGTTGTAGTCAGTGGGAATAAGATCTGGATGTTGGAGAAGGTTCAGCTCCAACTCCTGTTGTTTCGTTACTGTCATTTGGGCGGTGTGTGGTCTAGAGTTATCTTGAAATAGAATAAGAGACGATCGCCTGAACAAACTAGACTGCTTCTCCGCGAGTTTTTTGGCAAGATCGTTGAACCAGGTTTCATGAACTCATGATGGAGTACACCTGCATCACACCACCAACCACTCAGCGTCCGTTTTTTTTTAAACAAATATTGTACTATGGTGGTTTTGTATTTGTGTAGTGAAAGTTTATGGTTATCGTATAAGATTGACTTTTCGTCGGACGTTATAATAGGTTACTAGCAATCGATCGATGACAAAGGAGAATGAACCAGAACCACTGAGCCATCCGGCTGACCGACGACAGTAAATGACCTCTTTCTTGCCATTCCAGCCTCCGCTGTTTTTTAAGCAACAGCTACCGATTAGGCCTACACTACTCATCTTCGGCGGCACAAACGGTGGTTAAGCCCCCCAAAACTATCGTATATCGCTGAACAGAAAACGGGCTGACTGGAAATATCTATTATGCCGACATTTATCTCATCAAGGCGACATTATTTTCTCCAAACACTGCACCTGTGAAGATGATGATCGGAAATACCAGAAGGGCATGTGGTTCTAGTATGCTCCAGCGTTAGAAGGCATGTCACGCTGAGCCCCAAAATATGGCCCTCGTCATGCACTATTAACATGCCCATAAGTTGCGTGACGGCTTTCGAAATAACTTCTGAGCTTTAAGTGGAGGTTGAAGTGGACCACAACGGGGATCGGACTGACTCACAGCCTGCATTTATCGGGCAAGGCGCAACTATAACTACTGTTATGCCTGTTTTTGGCACGCCTCAATCGTAGGCATTGCTGCCACTGCCCCCAAGACCGTCAACCAAGAGTCGGACAGTTGATTGTTATATGGAGAAAAGGAAGTGAGCGCGAGATCGAGACTAGAAAACCCATATTCATCGCTCTCCTCCCTATTATTAACTCGAAAGACGCGCTGATAATCGGGGCTTAGAATGCTGCCTATTGACGGGGTACCTAAAGCCTCCCTACACTGAGAATCAGGTCACAACGGCTCCTTTTAATGCGACTCTAACTGCGGTATTGCTGATATGAGATCTGGGTCGTGCGTAGCAAACGTAGACAGTTAATTGACTTTGTCAGCCATTGAGTTCTAACTTATCTCTCGTCGTATTGATTTTTTCTTGCCTTTAAACTTCCTCATGGACGAGATTGGTACCATGTTGTCCTGTTAGTTGACGAAGGCGGATGAGGGAAGACAAAATAGGGTGAATGCTGCGCAAGCATTGCTCCTCCCTCATAAAAAATTTACATGCAAGTTTTCAGCGTAAGCGGTAGACTTGAAAATGCAAAACGGATAAATGGGACTTCTCACGGACATGGGCAATGAATAGAACTTAGATTGATTTACATCTGTAGCTTATCATAACTCAGATCCAGCTGGTCATAGGGCAAAATCTCAATCAGTTGGACCAGGAACCCCCACACCTAAGTGGCTCTGGCTTTATCGCAGCACGGTATTGCATCCCGATTAGTTATTTTTACTCTTCACGACGCCAGCTGTTAAAACTCCAGCTCTGTGATACAGGACAAAGTGGAACGCGCTTCTGCACATGTGTAATTAAGCCGGAGGGTAAAACTCCGGCCTGTGTGAGTCTACAGGAAACGTTTAGCGGAGACATCTCTAGATTACGCTACGTTCCTGGGCATTAATTAATTTGCTTTTATCAACTTCGCGCGGCAAATAAGCGGGAATTTTCAAACGAGAAGAAAATAAAACTGTGGATAATTGTAGTGCCTGCGTGCGTCATGTCGATTAACTGCCAGAGGCTAGGTGACTAGCTCTAATTGTCAGTCAGACAAATACGAAAAAACAGTTAGCTATCTAGGATGATGTGTTGCGTTTCAACTGTCTCTTTGATCGGATGCATGAATATTTTCTAGTACCATGGCTCCGAACTCATTTTGCAAGGAGACCACTTGACGAATGCAGTGAAAGCTGGCAGGCAACAGCTCAATATTATTCAGTTATGTTGTGAGTAGGTGTCTTTGTGGAGCAGCCATTCTACACGAAGCTTGAATTATAGAGTCTAGAGTTGGTCAAACGCACCTCTTGCTTATTTTGCTGTCAGAAGTGGACCATGGTGTATCGAGGCCTGTACATTATTCCCAGCAGCTCATACCTGGGAAGATAAGTGCATGTGGACGATGCGTGTGTCGTTTTGTATTTCGCTCAAAGTGACATACATTAGATAGCTTAACTCATGAAATTTTGAGATTGAAATTGGAGGCAGTAGTAGTTCACACATTGAGGGTTATTATCTTTTGCTTCTTGAAATAACTTGAGGCGCAGAAGGCTACTTACTCAAAGAAGAGTTCATTTCCGATTTGTTGCCTGGAATGCAAACAGGCCAGATTTCGACGAGGTCCAACGTTTTCGATACCTAAGTAATATCCTACGTGTTATGGCTAGTAGCATTCTTACAGTCTCTGATGATAGCTTTCTCTACGTGACCGAAAGCTCAGGCTAATACACATACTGCCTCAATGATCGCGCTCTCGTCTGTTTGCCATATCTAACCTTGTTTTAGTGATTTGTAAACTAGCCACCATCGAAAACGGAGTTTTCAGTGACGAGTAATTATTTTTATATGAGTAAATATTAATTTATACACCAAACTGCGTCCTATTTTTAGGATTGATCGTTTATTTACTACAAAAAAATTTGGGAGATGCAGCGTGGGAGTATTTTGCACAACAAGGCTTTTCTTGTAAAGTTCATGAGATTTTATGAGAAGGCAAATCTACTGCACCTATTTATTCTTAAATCTTTCTGATTGCCATTAGCGGAGATTGAAACCCAGAACATAACTTTGCATCCTGTTTCGTTACTGATCCCTATCCGTGGCTCTGGCCTGTGACCTTCAGGAAAATGTATAAAGAAGCCAAAATTTTAAATGCATCTTTCGGGATCTAAACTAAGGCGTATTTTCTGCGGAGTTGAACGTTTTCTGATGAGAACCCTCGGTGAGATGTTTTCGGATTTTATGCAACCACGTGGCCGAGTTGTAGCGGAGCGACTCCGAAGTTAATCTACCCTTTCCCTGACCTAAATGCAAAAAGATCATTAAACTAGGAACCGCCAGCATATTATTATTATTATTGTTATTATTATTATTGTTATTAGAGGAGAAAGAAGAGGACGAGGAGGAGGAGGAGGAGGAGGAAGACGGAGATAGCGGAGGAGCCTTGGCTAGGTCTGTCATTTCGAAGAACAGTTTTGGCTCTTCATATTCAGAAACTGGTAGATCCGGCACAAGGCTCCCATTATATGACAGTTAGTTAGGACGCTTCAAGTTGTCATTTGTCGTCGGCGGCGTGTTGGCTACATCACTGTCCGGTAACGGAACAAAAGATTTCGCTTTGGAAAATCAGACATCCGCTGGATATATCCCAGCGAACGCTTGTTCCTTTTCTGACATGTCTCTTGGATATAAATTGTTGACCACCACCACCACTTCTTTAATATCCAACCTTTTTCCTTCATAGAATAGATTCGCAGTCTGAAGTTCAGTTGGCTAGAATTGAAAACCTGCCTCGATGACCGAATGCGAGGCCGAACGGAGCTCAAAATTTTCACCCAAGGAACTGAACATTCAAACTCTATGCCACCTGAAAGAAGTTGCTATTTATAGAAATATATTTCCTTACCAAGGACTTATAATCCACTCTGAAACCTCATTATAGTAAAGAAACCGTTTTTTTAAAGTTGAAAAATTGCATTCCTCATGCTAATTTGCTATCGGGGTAAAAATCTCAAACGCCTTTATAATCTGTATTAATTACATTCTAGATGAGATTCAACTAGCTCCTAAGGTCACTCAATTTTGAACGTTTGTGGAAGATGAGAAGACGAGCAAAAAATACTCTGCACAGACAGATGAGTTTTTAAAAGAATGATCACTAAAGACTCTAGCTTGAAGCTTTGAAACATAACGGAGAGTCCACTGGGCACCCTGCAACCACGACAGGGCTGTGAACGCTACTCCAACTCAGCAGATTAGGAATGATTATCAGGAAACCTTTCGAGATCCCATTCTTTTGGGTCTGCAATTTCTAGATAAATAAACGAAAGCAAAATGTCTGTACAAAAAGTCATTCACTGTCACTCTTTTCATTGTTTGTCAAACGTCAAGATTGCGCCTGAACTTTTGAACGCATCGGTCTAAGTTGGCTTTTGACTGACGTTCCAGGCGAAGTGAAAGTCCCTTTCCCATTTTCGCCATTCTCCCTCAACTTTCAGTCGAGGGAGCATAAACTTGTGTTTCACGTTTGGGACATGGGCTGCCGGCGACAATAATTAAACCCGACTAACTAACTCCCCCACTTCCTCTTTGTCGAGGAAATGTATAGCTTCTGTAAGCTGGGAGTGAGAGGGAGAGAGAGCAATAGCGTTTCTGTTCAATAAATGCACCAATTTCTTATTCACCAGGAAGATATTCCTCCAAGTTCAAACATCACGGGTAATTGAAACGTGTACCTCTTTCTGTAAGGGTAACTATATACTGTATGCCTGTAAACTTTAGCTAGTCAAACCACTGGATTCGCTTTCATATAGGCAGCAAGGTAGTTGCAGATAATTTTCCTTGCACTTACGCAGTCGGCAACTGAACTACACCAGTTCAGTCTGTGAACATGACCCTAGCATTCAACATAGAAGCATGGTCAAAAACAACACACTCTATGTATTTGTTTCTTCTCTGTTACCCTGCCCAGGCCATGGGGAGGTTACTTTGCCCTTTCGCTTTTACTACCCTCACTTGTTAACCTGCTTTTTTCGAATCACACGCTTACCAGCCGCAGTCACGCTACTTGCTCGAGCTGCAGCCACCTTTAGATACCTCTTTCCCATTGGTGGCTTGTGTCTTCTCTTTTATTGGCTAGTCCTCTCCCAGTGCGACGGTTGTTCGTCACTGTAGCTTCTTCCGGCGAGCGCGCGCACCTTATAAAACGGGCTGTTGATTCGGAAATAGGAAAACTTGACTATACCACTAGCAGCTCACGCTAGTCTGGCAAAGGAAGCAGCAAGGACAAAAATCGGACAAGGTGCAAACGATAAGAGTGCCAGAAATGCCCTTACCCCCCTGAGGATGTTTTAGAGAAGGTCGATTTTGTTGCCGCACAAATAACTTCGACTGCAGCGCAAGCAACTCGGGATCATGCTATTACCGCGCGTGTTTTACTCCACCCATTTGCTCCTCTTGTTAGTCAGCGTGCCGTATTGCGCAGCGTTCCTAGCCAACTGGGCGTCCTCCGGTGGCGTCTCCTCTAACAGTTTCCTCCAGTGTCCTGAAATACCCCCAGATATGACCCTATGTTCTCCTTCCCTCAGTCTTCGCCACTCGGTGGGTCTGCGCGAGTCCGTGCAGGCAGACAATGTCTGGATCGCTCTTCTTACCTCCCACTGTCACCCCCAGTTGATGAAATTTGTCTGTTCGATATACAACCCTCTCTGTCTACAAAGCCATCAAATAATGCCCATCCAGCCCTGCAGAGAATTCTGTGAAGAGGTACACAGAGAATGCATCTCCCGCATGTCTATGTTTGGATTTACTTGGCCGGAGCACGTGAGTTGTGCTCAGTTTCCACGCGAGGAAGAAAGCATGTGCATCAGCTCAAAACGCGAAACAGGTAAGGTAGTACATACATTCACTTGAATTCTAAGCTTAGCTTTCGAGTTATATACTGGTGAAACTATTTGTGCCTAGTGGTAACTGTTACTACCAGGCTGTACCACGAGCTTGCTCTGTAAGTCCGATCGAAAGGGAAATCACACCGACGTGTGTCTTCTAACGTAACTGATATTGTCAGCTAGTTTACCAACCGATATAACTAATAAAAACCTAAGTACTGAGGGATCAGTCATGTAATAAAGGGCAGATGGATTGTTTTCCCACATTTTTGGAAGAGGAAGTAAATAAAAAACTATTTTATTGAAAAATTAGAGAGCTGAGTGTCTGCGAATTAAAATTTAGTGATGCTTACATGGGAAATTTGCTGAGCGGTTTAGTGGCATGAAATTTTGGGAAATAATCCTTTTTAAAGTATTTACTTGAAAGAAAAATATTTGTGGCAAAGCTAAGGTAGGGATGCCTTGTATGGCCGCCAGACCAGGACACGGGAATAAGAACCGCCCTGCCTGCTTAAAGTAGGTGGGCTGATGGTAAATTATACGAAGGGTAAATATACTCGTGCCTTAACGCTAAGACTAACCTTAAAACAAAACTAAACTGTCACTCAAATCTTAATCCTAGCCCTACCCTAAGCCTACACCGTACATTTTATAAGAGAATAATCTTAACCCTAGTTAATTATAAACGTAACCTCAACCCGGACTTTAACCTTAAACTTAAACATAACCCTAACGTTAACCCTAACCTTTCGCTTAATCCTTAACAAAATTTCTGTGGACTTTAGCGCAAAGTTATACGTATAGGCAAAATATGTTACACATTTATTTTAAAACTGGATAGGATATGAATCCATACATACCAGAGTTTTTCGCAGGACTAACTTTAATACGGGAATGATGTTTAACCGGGTTTACGGTCTTTACAGACTTATCGAATGCTCATTGGCCATTCCGTCCCCTACTCATTTATATGATTCTTTTCCTAAAATTGGCGGGCAGAATTTTCTATATTAGATCGCATGGTTTCCTTTTGGCTATTTCTTACACTATGCGGGCTGAATTCTGTGTCACTTAATACGTTCAAACAAGTTTGTTAAGTGAGTTTTATTTTTTAGTTTGTTACATAATTGCCAACCAGTAAGGATTCCTTGCATGACCGCCTAAACAGGACATGTGATAAACAATCACCCACAGTACACGTGGCTTCACACCCAATTCCAAGAAAAGTATCTTTAGGATTAAGATGAGGGTTAGGGATAGGTTTACGTTTGAGGGTAAAGTCCGAGTTTGGGTTAGGGTCGTGATTAGACTAAGTGGTATGGTTAGTATCATGTTAACTATAGGTTATAAGTTTCAGGTGGGGCGAGGGTTAAGATTAAAGTGATAGGTTATTTTTATGCCAAAACAGGACACGGAAGTAGGAACCATCCCGTCCGCTTGCCATAGGTTGCCTTACGGTAAATTTCATAAAGGCTGAATATACCCGTGGACTTAATGCTAACACAAACCCTAGTATAAAACCAAACTGTCACCTTAATCTTCACCCTAGCCTTAATCTAAACTTAAACCCCACAGCTGACACTATAATAACTTCAACCCTTAGGCTTATCATGACCCTAATCAAAACTCCGACCTTACCCTAAAACTCAAACCTAACCCCTAACTTAACCCTAAATCACGCTTTACTCCTAAGCAAACTTTCCTTGGAATTCAACCCAAAGGCACATGTATTGTGGGCGTTTCCTTCTTCTGTGTTCTGTTTAGGTGACCCTTGGAGTTTATGCAGGACAATTATCGCGTTCTCTGCTAGTGCGTTCTGTTCGTGTGTTTTCTGTTAGCTTGAAAGTAAGAAGGAAGCAGACGTCTCTAAGTTTTGGCAACCATCGGTCAAATGTATCGCACATATTTGAGCACTTACAAACATCCTACATATAACATTGTGGATCTATTTATGGTCATTTTCATCCGGAATTTTTGATTTGCAATCTCTTCTACAAAAACGAATGAGAGCCTTAATACATGCCTTCTAAGGACCCACCATCTGACAAGCTTGGTTGGGTCCTGTTATCTGGGACATGCCCCGGTTTGTTTCAGATCTGGCATAGAGGTTATTGGAAATTCCGTTGTAATCACACTGAACAAGAGTTGCACGGTACCATGCATAGACATGTTTAAGAATAAAAAAATTGAAAATGGTATGCAGCGCTTGTAATTCATTGCTTTTGTGCGAGACCTGTCTTCCCCTTTAACTTAGCCGCAGAATGTTCCGGCAACGTTTCTGCCTATCGTCAATAAAGCAACAGCGAATTGGATGTTTTGGACAGTATAGTAGAGGTCTTTCTGCTGCTACAAGGCCCCATACACTGGACTAGTCTCAAGACACACCTGTTACATGATTTATCCTATTGACAGCATGGGTAAAAGCCCAGTCATGCGTGTCTCGGCCACTGCATGGCACTGCTTCGAGGGGTTTGGCTCAGCAGTCTGCCCCCTAGCGTTCCCCGTGTGCTTACTCCAGTTTGAAAGTTGCTGCTTTTTACTTTCCTCAGAAATTAATCACTACCTTGAAGTAAATCAGTCGGTATGAAGCCTACTTTTCACGGTCCGAAAGTTCATATGCATACTTCAGCCGAAATTCTTCAGCTGCAGCGTAATATTTATAAACCTCCAACTGTAAGTCAGTGAAATACATACGGTGCATGAGCTGCCACACTGACAGAACACGAACGGTAATAAACGGATCACCTAAAACAGAGGTTACAACCACTAAAGGGCGAAAAACGATAGTTTTCAGTAAACCCTCATGAACCCTTATAACTGCGGTTTGCTAGGAGCGTTAAGTGTGTCTAAAAAAACTATTTTGAGGAGAGTAAAGGCTTATATATGATTTGCTAAAAGTAGCTCATTTGCCTACATTGATTAAGTTTACTTAAATAGGCCTCTTTATTGAAATGAAACAACTAATCTTTCTATATAACGCCTCAGTCTCGAGTTACTGTCATCCAATTAAGTCCCTCATAAGCGCTGTTAAGCCTTATTCACTTACCAGAATAGCCTGTCAGTGAGCATACGCGAGATTCCTTTGTACTAACGGCGTGGGAGGAGTTAAACACGGGAAATAAGCACCCGCTGCTAGACTTGAGTTAAATTTCAGGACTATTAAAACTAGAATTAAGGTTAAGGATAGGATTAGGTTGACGTGTAAAGTTAGACGTAGGATTTAGTTCGGGGTTCGGTTTATTATTGGGGTCAGGGTTTCGATAGGCGAATAGTAACACATCCTGGAATTTAACGTACGACCACATTTATTGTGGCGTACGAAGTACTTTATAGTCATTTTGATGAACAAGACTTGGCTCATGGAAGTTGAACACAGGCCACAAGGAAGTTAAACCCACATAGATCCCGACATAGGCCGTAATTTTAATTGTCAGAAGATTTATCATGCCTTGTGGGCTTCGCAGTCGAGCAAACATAAAGCAGCCAACTCGTAGCAAAATACAAATATTAAATTATTCAGATGAATTTCTGAAGAAAATAATTTAAACTTATTGGAACAGCAGGGCATACAGTTAGGATGACTGGCATACTTTACCGTATCCTCGGTAAGCAGAATTTCTTCAAAAGAGCCGTGTAACTGTGCTTTTATAGATCAAAATTCGAAAGCAAAATTGTCTGCAAATTGTATCCTCAGTAAAATCAATTCTTACCCACATAATTCATAAATGCGCACAGAGACGTTTGCGCAAGGGATTTCTTTGCACGCAGAAGGTATCACCACTTGTTTCGCAATAGATTGAACCTTAAGCCTTACTCCAACATGACCACTCGGAAACCCTTTTTGTGCCGGATATCCCGGCTCCAGTTTTCTGCCTATTTCGTCGTATTTTCAAAACAGTGTCACCACAGAACCACCCAGCTGGCCTCTTTGTTTGAGTACTAAAAGTATGTTCGCAAGCCTATCCGTCCTCACCCCTTCATGTTCGTCAAGGTGGACTCAGACTGCAACAAAGACACAAAGCATCTATTGGACAGGGGACCTTTAAGATTTCGGTTTTGGTCTCTTCTAAATTTGAGTTTACACACGGCCAGTACCTTCACTGTTGGTGTATCCTCAACCAAACAAACGTTAACTAAAGAAAAATCTCAGAAAATCTTAATCAGCTAGACTATAGTCTGTTTACTAGGGTTTCGCTTTACGATTAAGGAAATCCACATGTACGGTCATCGACGGGTAATCAGCACTGACATACAATAATGCAATCAACTATTCTGATGTTCATAATTTTCATTTCTTCAACTGGCGGGCCATCTCATGTACCCTGGGAATTTCAGAAAATGGTGCATCGGTGGACCTTTTAAGGGCAAGATGTGAACCTTTGAAAATGCAAACCTCATCAGATATCGCCCCCCCAACCAACCTGGACAGCAACAACGGTGTCTAAGTGATGTTATACTTGCGGGTCTTAGCTCACAGAGTAAGAAAAAGACATCATCTACGTACCAGTAACCGACCAATGACGTCTGTTTTACCGCAGGGCACCCGTATTTTGCCCCAATGTTCTATTCATTAATTATATTCCTTTTGAAGACAAGATATAAGTCGCGTGACGAACGGTCTTATGACATTATCGTTGGACAGCTTACACTTCGTGTGAAAGTGCTTTTTGAGCAGCGCGCCGGTTTGAAGTCTGACACACCAGTTTGTTACCTTCAACGCAGCCATAAAAACGTTATCAGTGATGTTTCCAGAAGTTCGAAAGGAGCAGAGAGCTAATAGCGGAATCCGCTTTCATTCAAGTATAGTAACCAATAAAAAGCTCCAAAATGTAGTGTGATTATGCAGGTGTAAATTGACATATATTTGGTGTGCGAATCCCAAGGTAGATGGATGTGTGACCGTCTTTGAACATCATGGCTGTCTAGCTTGTTTATCCAGTCACGCTGCCTTCAGTACTCTACTTTCTTCCTTAGTACGCAACATAGGTTTTGCACCTGTGCGGTCAATCAAAATAATAATTTGTACCTACTTTTTCTAATTTGCTCACAAAGTGTGATATTCCTCGGCAAGCTTTCTCGTGGGATTCCTTCCGAGTGCATGACAGGCATAAAGCAGCGTTGTGTAACGTTAACGGTAGCTAATTTTTACCGAATATTCTTCCCCAAATTGACTCTAAGTTTTTCCGCCGTAAATTTAACGCTTAGCATAGATTTTTTGGAGAACTTTAACACAAACAGCTTATTGTGGCTTTTCGGAGTGGCAAGTTTTATCAGCCCATTTTCATACGCTAATCCTTCCTTTTACCAAACTGTTAATTTTTCCAGAACTGAATGGGTGCGGTTGGAATAAAGTCCTCAGGACAATTTCACACTCAGAATTATAGTCAAATTTTAAAAAAATCATTGAAACATTCAAGCGCCTACGTAGCGGAAACCATATAGAGAAGTTGAGGGGGAACTGCTGAGAAGCAAACCTCTCCGAGGTCACATCATGCAGCAGCAGAAACATTGACCGAACATGTTTTCAGGCTCCCATTAACAAAATGTTTCTCGTCCTTTTGCGTTTTTCTTTTTCATCTATTTCCTCTTTTCATTTAACCCTCGCCTGCACTCAAATTTTCTTCTTCTCGAGCCCCATTGCTATCTCAACATCAGTCAAATATCTGCTGCTATTTTTACACGCCATTATTTTTTCGCCGGCAACATCGCCCTTATCACTATCACCACCTCCATCAGCGATAGCATCCCCATGTGGTTATAGCCATAATCTTCCTCTTTTGACACTGCCACTCCTCCACCTCCTTCATTCCTTGTGTTCTTGCTTTTCCACTAGCTTCCGCCGCCTCACCCCACCATGCTCACGTACAGTTTACCAAATTCGCTGGAACTATTAACTGTTCACTATCCGTAAGGTGACTTGCGTTGGAGTTCGGAGTAGGTTATCACGGCAGTGGCTAACGATGCAAACTCGCTCATCTTGGCCAAGAATTCCAAGCACCCACACACGCACACGACACTTCATTCGTCATAGTCTGACGAGGTCCACCGTATGCTCCATGGAAGGGTGGTGCAGGGATGGTGACTTGCGCGTGAATTAGTTTTAAGTGATAGTAGCCTTGCGCTGCAGCTACCGCACTCTCTCTTCCTCCTCCCTCTGAACCCAGTGTCAAGACAGAATCAAGAATACCGGAGATGGGAGAAGGCGCAGGTGGCTGGCGTGGCCGGAGCCGCCCCTGGGCGTACCACCATACCTGGCTCGGATCCCACAGAGTGGGAGAGCAATAAAGACCACATTAAGAAGGAGCCATTGACGCCTGACTCTCAGTCCGCCAGTCAACCACTCCACACAAAACACACATTGGGCTGACCACGCGGTCCGAATGTTCCCGTCAGTTGGCAACCTTCCAAGCCACGGCTTTAAGCGCACCGTGATAGTTTTAAGCGCGTCAGATTGTTAATAGTAAGGAAAATACGCTGAGCTGTTGACCTCACTCGCTCTTACACCCCCAAAATCAGACCACCATCCCAGCCATTAAGTTGTCTGAGGTGGGTAGTGGGTGCATTGGCTGACGGGTCGGCGTACCCGACTTCGCGCGCCACAACACGACATGGCCCCCATAATGCACACACCAGGATTTACTTACTCAGAGGATATGGAGGAGCCATCGCCGTCTGACTCCCAGTCCACAGTTCAGTCACTCGACACACGCAGCACATACACTGGGCCGTCGGCGTGGTCTGGTGTAAGCGTCAGATTGGCAGCCTTCCAAGCCACGGTTTCTAGGACACCGTGATATACTCAGGTACATTATGATGATTGTGAGGGTGTTGTCTATGTATTAGTGTAGACGGTGTGGGCTGATGTGGCTTAGCCTCCGGTGGTTTACCGCAGGTTGTCGTGGAGGCGCATGTGTCCTAATAGGCCCATGCGGTGTGTAAATGTGCGGGAGCAGTGAGGGCAGTGGAGGCGGGCGCGGCGATTGTATGTCGGAGTCCCGGGCACTTGTCCAAAGCCTCCGTGCGATGGATTTGCAGGTGACCGGTCAGGCCGATGTGTTAGTTGAAGTTGCGGGCGCATTGTGGGAAGAAGAAATCGGTTGAGGCTGGGGGGATGTCATTCATGGTAGTGGGGGTGGCAGTGGCGGTAGGAATGGCAGGAGCGGAGGGTGTGCATGGTGTATCGGTGTTGTCGGCATTGTGGTGAATTCCGCTGTCATGGATGCGCATGCGACCGAATAGGCCCATGCGATGAGTGAATGCGCGAGGACAGAGGAGGCGACGATCTCTGCTGTGTGTTGGTGCTCCAGGCACTGGTTCACCAGTCTCTGTACGATGAATTCGCAAGTGACCGACCAGGCCGATTCGTGAGGTGATTGTGCGGTCGCATTGTGGACAGTTTAGGAGAGAGTGCCCATCGTTGATGGTGGTGGAGGTAACAGGTGATGAGTCATGGGATTTGGTCTTATTGATGGTGGGAGTAAGGGAATTGATGCCAGGAGTGAGGGTGGGGGAGTCTGAAGAAAGGTTGGCAGAATTTGACTTAGAAGTTGGAATTGTTGGATTGTTGGTGCATTGCGTCCGAAGATTTCTGACCAGGCCAATCTGCACGCGGACACGACGACACGACAGTTCAACCGTCGTAGTCCGACGTTGTCCACCGTATGCTCCACACCATGGTGGGGCAGGGACGGTGAATTGCACGTGATTTAGTTTCAAGTGATAGTAGACTTGCGCTGCATCTACCGCACTCTCTCCTCCTCCCTCACCTGTGCCCGGTGTCAAGACAGAGTCAAGAAGATAGGAGATGGGAGAGGGCACATGTGGCTGGCGCGGCCGGTTCGCCTAAAACCTGACCACCCTAGGTGTGCCACCACACCCCATGTTCAGCATTTGTTATGGGTGCGCATCCCGAATAACGCCTGCCGTACCCTGATGTGGCCCCCGTGTTGGTCCAACGCATCTACCACACACACAAGACAGTTCGATCGTCGATTACGACGAGGTCTACCGTATGCTCCACGAAAGGGTGGTGCAGGGACGATGACTTGCGCGTGATTTAGTTTTAGTTTAAAGTGATCGTAAACTTGCGTTGCCTCTTCCACACTCTCTCCTCCTCCCCCACCTGAGCCCGGTATCATGAAAAAGTCAAGAAGACCGGAGATGGGAGAGGTCGCAGGTAGCTGGCGCGGCCGGAGTCACCTCTGGGCGTACTACCACACACACACATATGTCAAGCTTCTAAGAGGCCTATGATCCCGTGGAAGTGAGGGCGATTCAAGGAACCAATGGGATCTGTTCTTCACTGCGAGTAGGACAGAGGGATTTGGAAACCTAAATGATCGATTTTTTTACAAAAAGGAACGCAGATGATTACCACGAGGATGGGCACATCCTTATCAACCTCAATGGCTCTTCCCTCTCCCAGGCACCGATGATCTGTCCGAGTGCTTTGATAGACTAATGATTAGTTTTGCGTTGTTAAAAGCATGGCTGGAGCCCTCATCTAACGAGTGCGACTAACAAATGTGTTATTTTAATCATAATCATTTACGCTGGCAAATTTTTTCCGTAGGATTGATGTTTTGCGCGATGACGATGATGGTAGGGATTTGGTGCAACCGTCAATGACGGGAGAGGTCCACGCGATGACTGAAGGAGTGGGGTGATTTCGAGGGTGGAATATTGAGTGATTTGTAAGTAGTATTTTACGTGCATGCTCGTTACCGAAACTGACCCATTAGGTATCTGAACGTCTGGTTACAGTGTGGGCAGGGTATGCGAACTTGACATGGCCACTCCATGGAAGTGGAACTGGCTTCGTCACCACATCAATGCCGAGGACACAGTCACGTGCTCCCCTCCACTTCCACTTCCCCAGAACAGGAGCATGAGAGAGAGAGAGAGGAATACGCTTTATTTTGAAGTATCATTCAAAATTTTCAGCAAAAATATAAACGGCTCCATTCACTAAGATAATAGGATAAGTAAACATAATATACAAGAATCAAAGAGTCAAAAATGGACATCTAGCGGGGAGACAGTTCTAGTCTGAGCTTTTTTATTTCAGTCTCTTTACACGTAAGGTAGCGTGCTAGAAATGGCAAAACGGAGCGCTGGTATGCCGTTGTACGGCATGCTATATGGCGAAAGCCTCGGCGCATCGGATGGGAAGACTTCACAGCAATCAGTTCAGAGTGGAGGGATGGGTTTCATCATCAAGGATTCGCCCAGCGAATTGTTTGACTGTCGTAAAGTGCCGTTTTTGCTATCAAATCCACTAAAACAGTATAAGAAACACCAGCAGCAGAAGAGAGCATTCGAGAATACGTTTTAAAATCAAAAATCCTTTTAAGCAAGGCTGGAAAAATCACGGAGAGCAATAAAGGATGAGGGGGAAGAACACATGCCTCTATAAATCGCCAGATAAGGGCCTGAGGTGTGTGATAGGAACGTAAACGGCGAATATAATATAGAAGTTTACGAATTTTGTAAAAAGAGCATCGATATGTTGGGAGAATGAAAGATTCGATGTCAGAGTTACGCCAAGGTACCGAAAAAGAGGATACCCTCGTTGGGAAGGACGGCTGAGAATTGAGAACTAGGGGATGGTCGCAGGTGAAAAACACATTGGACAGACTTCTCATGGTTCAGTTGAAGGCCATTATCTTGACGACTAGGCTGCAACATGGTCATAAGCTATCCTTCAGACACTGGAGATGTGTCTGATTTTTTTAAGAGGATGACCAACAACCATGTCATCGGCATATTTGATGTACAGAAAGTCATTTGGTGACCTCAAATCATCAGTGTGAATGGAAAAGAGGTGAGGGGATAAGATGGCACCCTTGAAGAACACCGCAGTTGTTTGAAGGACAGTAGACTTCCGCTTGCCGGATTTCGTACGAATTGAGTGCGGGTAGTAAAATAATCTTCAAGCCAAGAGACAACCCAGCCGGGAGAGCCAGACGCGGATGTTTTATTAAGAAGGAGATGGCGCGGGATGGTGTTGAAGGCAGAGGAGTAGTCAAGAAATGCGCATGCGCACGCGCGGCAGCCCTTATCTAAATCTCGTAGAGCCGTGGGAACGCCCCTCGCAATAGAGGTTGCATTTCAGGAAAGGTACCAAATCCCGCGTCCTAATTCTAATATTAACCGCAACGCAACCGAGCCTAGACGTAACACTAGCCCTACCCTTAATCCTGCGATTAATTTCCTTGGCATTTAGCGCAAAATCATCTGTATTAATGGGCATTCTCACTCCTCTGGGGGGTTGGGGGTGGAGACCCAACTGATCCGTACCACGATCTGGGTGGTCATACTCCGTTCCCGCTACTGCGCCTTCATTATCGTTCGAATTCGGCCTATATGGAAGTGGTTCAGTCTTCTCGTTCGACTCCACTTGATTTTCCTGGCGGAGTGTTTTCAGGTCGATATCCCCATGCATCCTGATTTTCCTGTTGAGGAGGATGCCACGGCGATCGCAGATTGATTGCTGTAGCCTTCCAAATACCCGGCTGACATTAGAGATCTGACCTGCAACTGTGCCGGTAGACACACGCACACATGCCCACCACCGGGATGGCCACTGCCTAGCGGATGAAGTATTGGGCTCGTTAATCAGGCTAGTACCCGCTGCCGCCAACCTCGCCAGCATTATTCGGCGTGATTAATGTGAACACACCCACAAGGCTGCAACAGCACCACGCGCGCGTAAGAGGAGACCGTCCCCTGCCTGTCTGCGCCACCCTCGCCCCTCCCCGGTGCCGACATCCAACCTTCCGGCTGTTCGCATACGGTCGCTGACCGGGTTAATGGTATGCGCACTCACGAACTCTGCACTTCGCACCTAATTGCGCCTGAGCAAGGGGTAATGGAGAGGCGGCTCGGGTAAAAAGGACCAAGGAGACCACCCCCTTCGTTCCTTTACGTAACACGCTTTAACGATGGGCTTCTTGACGCTGGCTTCCGACCTTGGAGGCCACGGAGGGCGAGAAAGGAAGTGGAAGTGCACGTTTAAATGGAATTTCCCATGAGCTCAATTCTACGCTGCCGTATGCGGGGATAGTGCAAGGTTCTCGGCTTCGCCAGGGCCATCAGGTGAATGAGCATTTCTCGTTAGCCGTTTTTTCGTCACAAAATAGCGGCAGATTGGTAGACGGGAGTCGTTCTCGTTCCTATCTGTAGACGCAGCAGGCTGCAGTGTAAGCTTTTAACTAAAGTCTGTAGAGGTTAGAATTTGACTCCGAATCTGCCGAGCAAGGTTAGATCGCCCTTGCTGGCCTTTCGTGCATTCACTGTCCACAATTTGCCTCTTACAGGATCATATTTGGGTCTGTCCTCCACTGCACTTCTTAATTTCTTTAATGCGACATAACGCAAGTCACTGAATGTTTATTATTTGTAAGCAGTCACACTCCTTAATGTACCCCATTGAGCCCACGTTCATTTTTCCTCTTTTCATTTTGGAGCCGTGATAGGCTATTGATCGTCATTTGGCGTCAGTGTGACATGGACAGTTTTACACCTCAGTTAGTTCCATGTATATAATTTGGTATTTCCGATAGCCTCGGTGATAGGCCGATTGTTAAATCACTCAAAGACTGTTTTATGACCCTGCCTAAACTGTGGGCGTTAGTATGGAAGATAGAAAAAACCGTATTAGCAGTACGCCAAGACGAAAAGGGACGCACGTTCGTCTTTGAACTCCAGATGACCGGACATGTCTACGTTGTAAACGGATCTGGGTCTTCTTGAGGCTACCCGCTGTCCAACCAATTAACCATACGGAGAGGGAGCCATGTACAATTGGCTGCGATTGGGTTTATTCTCTTCACATGGGAAGTGGCCACACGGAGGCCTGATAGGACAGCCGCGAGAAACACAGCCTCAGTCAAAGGAAGCTGGGTGCTCCGTCCTGCAATCAGACCAAAATATCAAATTGTCTTAGCAAACAGACGTGAGTTTCACCAGGGAATCTCTATTACGCAACATCCGTCCACGCTACGTGCCCCAAATTCTTAAAGCCCGAAGGTATAGTCTGGTTTACCAATTGATATTTACTCACATAAAATTCATTAAGTTTCAGTAAAAAAATTAAAGTTCAGATAATAGCTATATTACAAATCATTCAAATAAGTATAACTATCCAGGTGTATAAGGAAGAGGGGCGCATTTCAACAGGAAAATAATGCAGAATAATAACAAATACAAAAGATCTGCAGATGTGATTGTCCAATTGCATTTAAAATAGCATAAGGCCTGTCAGACATGAATGTAGCCAGAGTTTCTATAGCGGTTGGCTAAGTGTTGTGATTTAGCATAAAAACAAGTTTTTATGGCACGAAAAGGCTCTTCTTTGACTTTTGCCACTTTAGTTTGATGATTGTAAAACGATTTTCGATAGAGTTGAGCTCCAGGCTGTTGGCTGTTGCCTGTTTTCCAAAAAGGGAAATTATACTTTAAAAAGCTGTCAAGTTCATACCTCTTTAAAGTTCTAGCATTATCTTGTAAAATTGTAAAATTCATTTTGCTTTTATGGATTCCGTTAGACCGAAGGGATTGTTTATCATTTCGATGAACACTGTGTTGTTAATTGTGCCCCTAGTCGACTGTCAGATTGACCACGCTTTAAATTTAATAAACGTGCACACCCTCGATCGTCGACAGTCCTTGAAGGTTTCTTTCGGAGTGGGGTGCTCTTTTGGAAAGTTAATCCACATATGATCATCTGGGTTAATTTTGCAGGCTTATCTAAAAATAAGACCTCACCGCAGAAGAAAATGCTCTTGCATAATGAAGGTCTGTAATAAATGTAGTTCTTCGCAAATAACCAAATTTTCTTTAACAGATTTCCTACTTTAAACGGTTTGATCATGTGATTTTTCTTGTAAGGTTTGAATTTCTGCATGCTGTTCCCATGTATCTTCATAGAGAATATCGGCAGATGGTCCCTGTGAATCCTCTCGATGGGCATTAAATGAAAATATTTTGCTGTACGATGAATAACATCGTCGTCCTGCTTACCCGTGGACCGTTTCAGTTAGCCCTGTTCATTTCTGGGCATGTTTTTGTCCATATCAAGTTCCCATTCTATGAAGGGAGCATTTTTTAAATTTTTCCTGCTTATATTACTGTTCGTCCATAGTAAAACGCGCATAAGGCGTTTTTATCTGTAGCTATGAATAACGTAGGAAATTACTTGGAGATCAAGAAACGTTGGATTTTGCCCGATCTTGTCCTATTTTTCCTTCATTACACAGTATTTTGAATGAATACTTCTTCATTAAATAACGTTTTTCGCCACAAATCACTTATAAAAATAAAAATAACAAACTCACATACTACCTTCTGCAATTTCGATCACGACATTTAATGAGTTAGGCCATCTACTTGCTATATATATGGCCACCTTGCTTATGAAATATATGGCAAAGAGTAGATTTCTCTCAGATACAAGAACATCCGTCTTACTCCAATAAATCCAGTAGTATGGGAAGAATGAGAGCCTGTCCTGTTACACTGGTTCCGTCCTATGCATCAATTTATCCGACAGCAACAACAATGCTCAGGCGTGCTGAGTGTTGGCGTAGTCAAAAGATAATTCTGACTTAGACCGGTAGCTCGGGAAACGTTGGTAGTGGGTAGGGGCGTCAGAAAGCGACCTCGCCATCCCCAACCCCGAAGGTTATAATGCTAACGGAGCCTTTACACGTAAAATTGCTCTCTACTTTGCCAGTGATATCGGCCGCGGACAAGGCCACCTGTCAGCTCTGTCTTGATTCTGGGTTTCTTTCATCCTGCATGTGGGTGTGTGCGCAGCGCCTCGTCCTCACAACAGGTCACTCTGGTGCCTCTTTGTGCGCAGTTTACCCCGGTGCACGGAGAGTGATTTATCAAGCTCTCCATTCATCGGTCTAAGGGTTACCTAAAAGTCGGTGAATAGTCCATTGTCTAGAAATGTAGAGGACCTTCCCTCTCTGTATCTGATCAGTTCGCTCATTCTCTTTGTGCAGAGAAAGTATGGTGTACAGTGTCATGTCCCACGGTGGATGCGTAACCTCCTTCATCCAAAGAGATAGTCAAACTCTCGCTGGGTCTTTTTTTTGTTGGTATTTTTCGGAAAAAGGGTGGCCGTACAGCTTCGTTGGAGTCTTGCTTATGTCCGCAGAGTATTATTATGATATTGGCGGTAGGGCGATGACGGGACCTAATAAAACAGAAAACCAGTGGTTTCATCCTTTAGTTTATGGAATCCATTAGAGAGCCATAACCGTCTTCGGTTTACACGATTCTGCATTCCCTTCTCCTGTTGCACCTGATTCGAAACAGGACAGCAAATCTCCAGCCATTCTTCAGCATCTGACTGGCAGATCAGAGGAGAAAGTTCCAAAGGTGCAATATAGTTTTTCAAAAAATTCCAAACATTTTTCCACTTCTAACGAGACTGGCAAGGAAAAGAATGTTCCTATAACTCCAAAACCTCAAAAAGTCAGATTGTTTCCAGGTTGGCTAGTCAATTGGCAGATTTCCCTTACCTGGGGCTGTAGCAAATACACATTTCATGAACCATACTTTTTCTACACCTTTAGGAAGGGAAACATTTCCTATAGGACGAGGTGCCATTCAGAACGCCTAATATGGATCAGTGTTTGTACAACAGTTATAAACTACTCCAGATAATTAAAACGCCTATGATGTTCACATTAGTACTTCAGAGAAATTTCAAAGTTTTCAAAATGTATATGCCTGTATCTATCTGACCTAGGTCCTTCGCAGACAAAATTTCGACTTTCCTGCCCCAACTGGCAGTCAGTCCTTCAACTGTTAAGAAGTAAATATCATAGGATTGATCTGTTTTCGGTGTCAGTTAGCTACGGCGATTGTCTAGTTTTCCTTATGCACGAAATTCAAGGGAAACAACACTAGGTTTCTCAATATTGTCTCAAACGAAAAACAATAAACAAGGTTAAAAATATAGTTTGTTATAAAGCGTAATCCCGAGGTAATTCTTTTATGATACTACATTGTCCTTCGGTTGGGAACTGATGCAGCCATTGAAACAATCGAAGTCAAGTTATTTTTTAAATTAGAACTCTCCTCCATATATTTTCCAATTTGATATAAATGCATTTTGTACGCGGTTAATGACAAATATAATTTCCCACAAAAGCAATACATGAGTAAAAGCATTAATACAGGTTCAGAAATGAGAGAAAGATGATAAGATTACGGGATTAAACACACAGGACACTATGCTTACATTCAGCGTTTTTACTGCTAATGAATGTGATGCGGTTCACATCTCTTGCAATATCCGCTGAGGTTCTAATAGGCCAGCAACTGGTTACTGGAAGAGATATATGACTTTGTTTTAGAAAAATGTACAGTCTGAGGTTTATAAACATCATGAAAAAGCCAAGAAGTGGGCTGTATTTCAAAATTAAAACAAAAAAATAAAAACGATATATTGATTTACGTAGGAAATTTCAGGAGCAATTAAGTTCCAAGCAAATAGGTTAACAGCAGGAAATTTCTGCGCATTACTTCTAGAAAAGATGGCTGAGATTATGAAAACTTTGAACACCGACAAATGAAATTGTTGTCCGATATCGATTTACATAGTTGAGTGGAAATATCCTATAGCGAAATTTAGCATACCGAAGCGTATAAATTAACTCGAGGCCAAGTTCCATTCTCATCACTGTCTGAACCCACCTCAAATAATAAGTCCCATTTGAGAGCAGAATTGGAGGGCATATGTTGGATGAGACCTAATGCGCTTTGGTGGACGCTACACGAGAGTTCAACCGTGTAACGCGACGATGACCATCATGTTGCCTACGAAGTGGGCATGGCAACTTCTCGTATGAACTCGGCATGAAGAAGTTTACAGTCGAGACAGACTTGCCCAGGATTTACCCTACGCTTTCTTCAGTCGATCAACTCGCTGCGATGACAGTACACGAAGGAGGGCGTGAACGCAGCTCTTGACAAAGATTAACTGCTCATCTATGCCTACTACACGGCGATCTGATTTCCAGTTCATGCCGTAGGTGGTCAGACTCTCATAGGAATGACACTTCTATAAAGGCCACATTTAAAACGGCAATGGCAGGCTGACATTTAGGCCTGAAAAGGCGCGAGTTATCCTGTCACTTCCAGCCAAGACAATTGGCGCATCCTGCTGGAGTGTGCTAATGTGCAGTGGATGGAGTCTGCAGTCTCGGTCTCATTCTCTCTTCGCCCTCTCAACTGGTCGAGCCTGTCAAACGGCAGATTGTGAATGGGAGGCGCCGCGACTGTCAAAACTGAACCACACGTCTACGAGTACACGTGTTACCTGGTTCCCACTCGAATTGTACTAGACTAAGACAGAGAACAAGCTTCTAAGTTAAAGGACATTTATATATTCTGATATGCAACGTTTAACCCAGCATACGGCGCTGGCACACGGGGTCCAGTGTATCCATTGGCATGGCTCAAGTAGGAAATTGAAGAGGATGGGACCCTGCTTCACCCGTTTGTCCCCGCGAATACGGTGGGAGATCAATCTCGTGAAACGTTGACTGAAGTGCTGCAATAATTTTTCGATTAGGAAAGACTACTTAAGAGGGATTTTAAGATTTATTATCGTGCGACATAGCCCCATCATCATATTGCCGAGAGGTCACGATGAGGGTTTTCATATACACCCCTTTTTGGCCACCTGCTAAAACCGCATTCGTTAAAAATGATTGCTATGGTAGTTATGCATTTTGATTTTACAAAATTCAACTTTTACTCTAAGGAAAAGTGCATGGAAGAGATCCTCCCTTGTACTCATCTGACAGCTACTCATGTCTTCTTTAAATATTATGCTCGAACGAAGGCTATCTTCCGGTTTTAAAAAGTTTATACTTCGGACATTTTTGGAGGGCGTACAATCTCCATTCGGCTCCCATCGTATTCAAGCGTTTAATAATGTCCCTCATAAAGTATACAACATAATCCACATCCAGTACATTTTTCCGGAAAATATGTGTTATCTTCTTTATAGCATAGTGGAATTTATGATTTTTCCTATCCGGAAGGCATAGAACTGGCAGATTGGAATCCATAAACGCAAACGCTACGGCAGATTGGGTTCAAAATATTCGGGAAATAGAAAACTTTATTTTTAATTCCTAATAAAAATAGCTTTCCTTTGAGCATAAAATATAATGAAGATGTGCATCGCTACCAAATGAGTAAAGAATATAAAACTTTCAGTTAGGTTTTCTGTAAAATATATAAACCTTCATAACGGCATGGAAAATCAATAGTATAGTGCATAGTAAATAAATAGTCAATTTTTACCAATTGTGATTCTCACAGGTAACTGAAAAACCGCGCATTCAAAATCCGGCAGCCTGTCCTGTCAAAAAAGGTTCGTATTAGGTGACATGAAAGTTAATTTTACAACCCCCTTAAGAAATCGCTCCTAATCGGCAACGTTTTTCAGCCTTTCGATTAGCATTGCATGAGATTGGTCATTGACTGTACTTCCAAGGCATTCAATTTTCCATAACGCGCATCATCATTCCCTTGTGGAAATGCCCTAAAACGCTCCACATAGTCGAATTTTAGGATGATTCGGTGAGGATATGGTATGTAGTCGGTATGTAGTGGGTTTAATATGCAAGACTCGCTACTAAATTTATTCAAGATGGCGTTGCTCGGATAAGTTCTTACTCAGGTTAGGGATAGGCGTGAGGTCAAAGTGAAGATTATGTTAACAGTTAAGGTTTAAGTTGGGGTTAAGGTTAGGGATATGATTTGGGGCCTGCGTACTAAAGCCCCACCCGTATAAACCCTTTTGCCATTTCTTCCCGTAAGACACGTTCTACGGTCTGCCCTGACTACATACCTTACCCTTGCCGATTCGGTATCTACATATCCATACATACCGTATCCTCGCTCATTGTCCTCCTCAGTTCAATAAGATTCATGGCTTAGAAATTGTTTGTGATGTGCACAAAGGCGGTCCAGTGGGCTGGTGCACCTTTTCTGCTGCTTTTCAGGCAGTTGATGGGATGCTAAGATCTTGCCCATGCTTTGGTACTGTCTTTGGAATCCAAACTATGCTCATGTAAAGAGTCTTTGCTGCTGATATGTGTTCAGGCGATGGAGTGGGACACATGCGAAGAATAATCATGCACAAGTTACAATGATTACAAATGGGAATTTAAAGACTGCCATATACGCTAAGGCAATGCATAAATGATAAATTCTCCGATTCGAAAGTAAGACCTCTGCTGGCTACAACTGTAGTTGTGTCGGCCCTCTACTTCAAACACACTGTGGCAGCGTCGGTGGAATGAAATACAACGAGAAATAACTGCGCCTCTCAATCCGTATTCACTGCTTACCTGCGGCCCTTTATAAGAGAGTGCCCGAAGAAGCGTATCCTTGAGCGGGTGAACTGCAATAAGCCGAAGATCTGACTCGTGATCCTGAAGGTGATAGCAAGAATCCTGAACGCTTTGGTATCGGTGGTACCTATAAACCAGAATCTACGACCAAAAACCAATAATGAGACCAAAAGGTCTACTGCAGGCAGTAGTCTACAACATATCACGCAAAAATTTCTGTGCGATGTACGTTTGTGAAAGAGGTTTAAAACAACGCGAGCACTAACTCGCAGTTAACCGCGAGATTAAACAGTCTCTGGTGTACTGCCGAGAACAGGGGGATAAGCACAGTTGTGCCCGACAGTCATTGGCAGAAGGTGTGGAAAGATGGACAGACTGATTTTGGAAATTTGGTCCACTAAGGGCACACTTAACTGAGCCATGTACCTACACCTATCTCTTCGCTCAAAGGTCAAACCAATGGATAGAGCCGACAGAACATGCGAGTAAATTCCTCCCTGCTCAACAACTGATACTCTCTCTCTCTCCAAAACAGCCGACCAGGGGTCACGCGACATGTATGAAACATCTACTCACGGACGCTGTGATAACAGATCAATCCATCCAATGACGAGGAGAGGGCCAGGACTCACCGATTGTTCGGAGGTCGCGAAGGGGACAGAGGTCACGCAAACCCGGCAGCATTCGGCCATGGAAAGACCGAAGTAAATCCGTAACAAACAGACGGTTCAAAGTTCCGGCATTGAGCACCGGTGTAATAAGAGACATGCGGTGGGACTGGGCATAATATAGTCAGCTGGAACAGCCACATAACCGATCTGGATGTAGTACCTTTGAAGTAAACGAAACATCAGTACACATACAGTGCATCTCATGAAGTTGTCTGCGGTCCTTCGTCTTCTTCGAGCTGCGCGAATCTGAGCACGTCCTTCATTCCATGCATGCGTGTGGCACGTAATGGGCAGAGACTTTTGCACCACGTTATTCACCACGTAAAATCTCATAACCCGTTGGTTTACCGGTTCGGGTAGTCGGGTTCTGCTTTGTCAGAGTGATTTCAGCACTGGAGAATGCATATTTAGGCGAAATCAGTGCATTAGTCATGGGTGGGAGATAGGTAACTGACATGACAACTTGGCCTTACTCAGAAATGAGGGTTGATTTGCAATGGTTCCTCCGTAACGTGACCTGTATGCGCTTTCATGCCTAGGCATAACCAGACAACCTCTCCCTAAATATAGCCTGATATATATGAAGAAGAAACTCGATCGTATGCACCAAGCGTAGACGGGGTGGGTTACTTTGTCGCCCAGTGTGTCCGCGCCCACATCCGCTCACCTGGACCTCGTCTTAACGCCCGAAGACCGTGGGTGGGAGGGAAGGAGTTATCTATATACAGCACAAGTTGGTCGCACTACAAACAAATTGATGCGTTCCTCACGTCTGAGGCCACCTCATGGGGCAATGACGGATAGTATCATCTAAAGACGCTTTTGAGTGCAGGTACTTTAAAACGTCATCTTTTATATTTGAAGGCAGGTTTTCTCGAAGGCAGGAAAAGATTTTGTTCACTTTAAAATAGGACAGTTGGAAAATTGGTAATATATAATTGACTTTAAAGATTTCTTAGTAAAATATGTCACATTATGGTGGTTTTGCCATTGGACGCCAGTTTCGGGTTTGTGTGTGCTCTCCCCCAACTGTCCTTGAGCATTTTGTACGTGGCATTTAGTTCGTTACAGCTATTTACGCACGCCCCATTTGAATCAACCACCTCAGAGAGTTCCTGACTTTTATATGCTGAGGAGATATCATCGTTATTATACGAGTGGTAGAAGCAGTTGCATGCCTGCCAGACGCTTAAATTCATACAGGCCTAGAGCCGTACTTCTGACCCTTTGAATAATAATCACACTGCAACTACAGCGTTTGCTTACATAATGTTCTCTGACTATAACGAGTTTAGTCCACGAGTTCAATAATTTCTATTTGTCTTTGGGGAACTTGAACGGAAGTTATGAAGCACATGCAGCATACATGCCACACTCAGATTTGTCCTAGCATCATCCTTCAGGGTTCCTTGGAAGGAAGGTCACAGGAAGGAGTACATCCGTATTGCAGATGGTATTGCGCTAAATTCCAGGGTGTTAGAGTTTGAACACACGAATAGGTGCCCAGAAAATTGTCACAAGGCCACTTCTAATAGAAGCGGGGGTAGTACCTATTCGCCTCTCGAAGTCATTTGACTGCCATGAATTTCAGCCTTCATGTCTACACAGCAAGTCGAGGACTGAGCCTGATGCAGCCCCAGCCCCTCTCACATCACGTCTATTATGGGTTCCTTTGATTGCATTTATTCCTTGAATGTTGTTATAAGCATTGCGAATCCAGATATATCTGATTAGCACGTGTTTATTTCCTTTTCTCCCACGAATGCACCTCATCTCTCCCATCTCCGCTAAACCGACCAATCCTTATTCTTCGTCTCTATGCTGTCGCCCACAGTTGCATGTTCACCCTGCCAGACCTCACCGAGTCGGATTCAGATCCTGAAGAAATACTGCCAAAGGCCGACGTGGGTAAGTCACGAATGCGTATCCCCCAATAGCTACCTGGTTGCAAACAGAATACTGATAGATGAACATGCGAAAATAATGCTCTCTGCTGTTGGAAGATTCGTATTCTAGCGCTCTAATGATCCTGGTTGGGTGAAATATATGTCCTGTCAGACCCCTCTGCAAAGGTTCTCTGTCGATTGAAATCCCCTTATCTCTCTGTCAACGCATAGAACAGTCCGGTGAGGTGTACTTACAGTAGCTTCTTAATCTCACGAAATGTTGACCGAAATTCTAAAATGTGTTTTCGAATCGAACAACTTACTTAAGTAGGGAGGTTATACATATTACCTTGCAGCCTAATCACAAGATATGTCTGTCACACTGGGATGCCGGCTTTTTAACGAACTTCTTTCTGACCGCCTGCAAAATGCATACTCTTTAAAAACTGGTTACTTCAGTAGTATTAATTTTTCTCACTGATTTTCACTGTCCTTTTAAATTTAAATATATTCTACAGAAAACATGCATGAAATTGTCTTTCTTATACTATTTGGTAGCAAATCGCATCTTCTTAGAATTTTATACTTGAAGAAAGGGTAACTTTCAGTTTCAAAAAATTTTCTTCATTACTGAATAATTTTGAATCTTACAGGTCGTTACACTTGCATTCAAGTTGTCCAAATTACATGTTTTATACATTCCGTGTACGAAAACTCACGCATTATTCTAAGCTATGAGAAAGAGGCTACAAATTTCTCATAATAATTTGCAATATATGTGGATCATGTTGTAAACGTTTTGGACAAAATTAATAACTGGATGGGTGCTATGTGTTAGGAATGAACATTTCAGTCTTAAAATGCCACATAGCAAAAAACTTTTTGAAAACCGAAAATTACCCTTTCTTCGAGTATAAAATCTGAAGAAGACGCAATTTGCTACCAAACCGAGTACATAAAAGACTATTTTTGTGCAAGCTTTCTATAAAATATATTTAGATTTATAAGGACAGTGAAAATCAGTGAGAAAAAATATATATTACTTAGGTAGCCATTTTTATGGAGGTTACCTTTCGCGGGCGGTCAGAAAGAAGCTCGTTTAAAAGCCGGAATCCTAGTGTGGAGAAATATGTTCATATCTTCGAAACGAAAAGCCATTTCAGAATTTCGGTGGACATTTCATGGGATAGAGAAGCTACTGTAAGTGTTGACCCGACGAGTTTAGCAAAGTTCCTTGTTTCGATCCAGATAATGTGTTGGTTGCTGACGTCTAAAAGCAGGACAGTCAAGTGGCCACTCGTCCAACTCTACAGACCCGGACCTTTAATTGCGGATCAGAGCATCGAGCGGCGCTGCTTTCGATGGGCTATGTTTAGATCGCTACGCGACCCATGAACTGGAAGCTATGAGAGTGTGTCGTACGCATGTACACTTAGCCAAGTGCGCAAAATAGTTTTAATTAGGGTTAGGTCATGCAGCAGGCTTTCGAAGAGGAAATGAAATCTAATTGGGAGCGGGCAAGTGAATGGGTAACTACCTGTAGGGTTCAGCCGCACTCTGGTAGCCGTCGGAACGCCACACCCACCACTTGCCATCGTGCAGAGAATAACGTCGAAGTCCACTATCAGTTGGCCACAAAGGTGCCACAGTCGTGAGGTTACCTGAGAAGAATTCCCTGTGACCTCATGCATTTCGTACCAACCTCCTCAGCGATGCAAAGCCAACATCAGAAGCGTATGCTCCTGGAGGTAAGAGAGTTATATCGTGTAGAAAAACTAGGCGATTAGTGTTGTCCTCCATAGAAAAAACTACGTGAACTCGGATTGGCTGAAAAACCGCCTGCATATATTGGAGCTTGTTAGTGGGTCCCCAGATATTATATTGAAGTATTCGCGAGAATTGTAATTCATCTAAAAATGGGAATGCATTTTTACAGAGACAAGAGCTGCCATTTAGAGTTCTGGGGTTAAAGGATACTCTAATGGAGGTAGGCGTCCGATGTAGTACTACATAAGGTACGCAATGCATTATGTATTATCTCTCGGGTTGGGAAGCTTGTGAGACTAATAGTACCATCAATTTGTTTTTAGGTAACTTTGGGTGTCACCAAGGAATGGGGCTTACTAGGCTAAGCCTAGACTAATTGCTGTCATCTCTCTCTACGACCTTCAACCTCTGATATGGCGTTAATTTGCTATTTGCTCTATTAAAAATTTAAAGACTGACATACATCCAAACATGATTCCAAAGATACATATGTGAGAAGATTTTTAACCCAATGCATGCAGCTCAACAATCAGGAACAACTATGAATTCCTCTCATGCGTTATAGTCAACGGTTTAATTTTTCATTCTGTTTAGTTGTGCCAGCATTTGATTCTTACTTCATGCGCATTTATTGTTGACCTCTTGCATTTGAGCCACTTTATTTAGTTACAAGCTGGTAATTTGTAAAACTTGAAGACATAAAAGTAGAACAGGAGCGTGAAAGCAAAAAGCCAGACGAGGGACAGTCAAACAGCCCAGACCTTTGTCCTTTGCAGTGTATGCAGTTGCTTGTTGGTAAAAACATGAAATGGGTATCGATTGTCAAGCAATTTTGAAATCATACTTATTTTGTTTTACACATTTACTCTAGGCTGACGATGACCCAGGGAACCGGTGTCGAAAATTTACCAATAAAGTTTGCTATTCGGTCTCAAAGTCCATATTTGCCTTGTAACATTATACACAGATATATATATATATATGAAAGTATGAAGCCCACCGATCTGGTCAGGGAACATGTATGTCCCACAACTGACAAAAACGGCTGGCTCGTGGCTGATTGGTAGAGCGTCCGACTCAATGACCAAAGGTCGCGGATTGGAATCCTAGGTGGTCCACATATGCGATTGGGTATGACTGGCTGCTGATGGCTAATAAGCCAGAAATGGCCATTTCGTTCTCTGTTGTCTTTCGTCAGTTTTACCTTTTTATCATATATAAACTCTTCCGGGATTAATCGAGATAGAAGGCTCCTCCGACGAATCGGAAGGATCGCATTTCAGATCTCTGGAAAGTCCAATCTTTTCCATTTTTGTAACAATTCTTCAGGAAAGATTTACGACCACCTTTTGAACCCTTCTGGTTGACATAAATTTTTTGAAATATCCATCCATGTTCTGTCTTTAACGCTCCTCTTTCTTTTTCTCATTTTTTCCTGAACCATGTGTAATCGTATCGCTTAGGGATCCAAATAAGTGCAAGGGAAGCTAGTATCTGCATGTGCCGCTCTTTAAAAACTTGGAATTTTAGGAGTCAGAAATGGACATCCGTTATAAACGCACTAAGCAAGCTTCGGCCATAATGAGAAGCAATTGGGTTCCCTAGTGTAGATCTAGCAGCAGGTTTCACACCACGTTTCCTATCCCAAGAACCCATTTTTAACACAAGTGATGTATTACAGGAATCATATGACCATAATTAATGGGACAGAGGGGGGAGTAGGTTCATATATCCATGCCCGACCAAATCGTTGGCATAGAAGGTCAGCTATAAGGCGGATTAGAATTACGGATCCTCTGAGTTTCTTAGCTTTAGCAGCCATACCTTCCAGGTATGTGAATTAATCAATTTATCCCTTCCTACTCTCAAGGAGAACTTATTTACAGTTTACAGTTCTAATGGGATTAGAGACAAACAAAGCGGTCACATTCCAACCTATAACAGACACTTGAAATGGTCTTTGATTTCTTATGTCCGGAATATTCGCTCGAGGCAACCGTAACTTTCAGATCATCCAAGCTCTATCCTTTAATAATATTTCTTGCTAGAAGTCGTCCGTAGTTTTCAAGTCTTCTCATTTGAGCGTCCGACTGCCTGGTACGCGAAAGATGGAGCTTCTTTGTGCCAATTTAGTCCTGCTGTTAACTGTCTGGTAGGCTCACGTAGAACAGATATTTGAGGCAGCAGCAAATTAGCTCATTGAAAGTTGGCAAATTGTGGGATGAAGCCGGTCACCGATCTGGCAGCCGACGACGCATAAAGAGGTTGCAAATCAAGGTGTTACTGCAACATAACAAATGTCATGCCGCTGTCAAATTAGGCGTGATGTGCCATCTTCGCAGTAGAAACTATGCCCCCCCCCCAAATGTCGGGCGGGATGAGGACTCGCTTATACCCCAGCCCCAGCACAGCAGTTTGCAGCGTGCGAATCACGGAGAGTGCAACGGCATTGGCAAACAACTTCCTGCCTAGACCCTTACCAGCTGACCAGATTTAAAGTTATAAGAGGAAAGCAAAGTTGCCTGCTGGGAAGTACATATGCTGAAAGACTTAGGTGCGCAAGAAATGATGCTGTGTAACCTAACAATCTCCTTTTTTAGAACAGGTATGTACAGTAGATCAGCTATCTCACGAAATGTTTACCGAAATGCTGGAATGTTTTCTTTTCAATTCATAAAGATCCACTGCCCTGTAGCATCATCCGCAGGTATATCAATCGCATCAGGATGCCGGCTTTTAACGAGCTTCCTTTCGGCCGCCTTCAACAACCACACTCTGGGGAAACTGACTACTTAAGTAGTCGAATCTTTTTCTCATGGATGTTTGATGGCTTGATAAATTAAAATATGCGTTCGAGAAAAAATACATGAAAATATCCTTTCTTGTACTAATTTGTTAGCAACTTACGTATTCTCCAAACATAATACTTGAAGAAAGGATATCGTTCGGTTTTAAACAAGTTTCTAAGTATGAGATTTTTTACGACTGTGAAATATCCATGCATTCAGCCCCTTATTCGTATATTTAGTAATGCTGCTTAGCAAGTATACAACATGGTTCACAGCCATGTCTTAATGTTAGCAGCACTATGTGAACTCCACTGATAGCGTAAGTAAATGTGCGCTTTTCCTTAGGCAGAATGTGTGCAGAACGTGGTTTTTAAAACCCTGAGAGCAAGTTAAATTTCAGGTTCGGTTAAAAATTGGGATTGGATATGACTAGCTGATGACGGCTAATAAGTCAAAAATGGCGATTCTGACCTATTTTGCCTTTATTGGTACTCCATTAGTTACATACTAGTTTTAAGCAGTGTAGTTGTTGCACTTGGCTCGAAAAAGCTCGTTCAAAGGCCGGTATCCTAAAATGGCTGGAATTTCTTGGGATTATGCATTACGATAATTACTTTTGCAACCTTCCGTAGGTAAGCTTTTCGAATCTAAAGCGCATTTCAGAATTTCGGTTCACATTCCAAGCTGTTTATTTATCTTCGTTTTGAGCGCATCCGTATTTTAAATTGAGAGCGGAAAATGAGTAGGCTAAATTCAAAAGGACAAACATCGTTCGAGTGTTGTGCAGACACACAGTAGTAATTCTCGGCGGATGGCTGACAGTGGTGCTCTTCTGTCCAGTCTGGCATCCTGAATTAGGCGCAGTCCACGGAGGTTGGCACCTCGGTTAACTGCCCTCAGCCTAGTTTTACCTTCTGGCTTAAGATGTCTGAGCCATGCGAACGCTAAGCTAGCTGTGTTCGCAAAAACTGGACATAAATTTGCATTAAAGTGGTTACTACACAACTATCAGTACACCTTATATTTTACTTTATTTAAGCTGTCAAGGCCAGGGTCATCAGTGTGACCGCGTTTGGAAATACGTCCAGCCTTGTTGTCAACCTCGACAGAAATATGGAGCGCCTTCTTCCACCGCCGGACGTGAAGCCTATCAAGAAAGCCAATTACACCGTTGATGAGATGCCCTCTCCGGGATTTCTGGATACAGAACGATGAGCGTTACCTCTCACCCAACGGAGCGAACAAGGAAACTGCTAAAAATGTTGCATCGGTAACTATCAAAAGCATTAAACAAGCTGAAGGACTGCAAAACGACATCAGTTCAGATTTTAAAATGCAAAGGTATGATTTGCAGGTGTTCTTTGAGCGTACTTTTGCCGTATCCTTCGGAAAAACTTGGGTTCTAGAAAATTCTTTCAACTTACTTATAGTTGTTAGTATTAGGGATGCCTTATATGGCCGCGTAGGCAGGACAAGGGCATAGGAACCACCACGTCCGCTAACAATTGGTGGCCTTCAGGGTAAATTTCAGGATGAATATATATACCTATGTCTTAACACTGCCACTGACCTCAAATTTAGCCTCAATTTTAAGTCTAGCCCTCTCTGAAAACTTACAGTTAACAGGATAAAAACCTTAACCCTTAGTCTAAGAATGAGCCTTTCTCAAGCTCTGATCTTAAACTCAAACTAAAACCTATCCCGAAAGTTAGCCCTAATCCTATACATAAGTTCCCCAGATATGTGGCACACAGCCGCATGTATTGTGGCAGTTCCTATTCCCGTGTCCTGTTTAAGCGGTCATACAAGGCATCCAGACCTAGTTAATTCCCAAGAGTTCTGTTATTGTAAACATAGTAACTTTTGAGTTGAGTCTTCAAAACCACGTCAGGGACGTTTGAAAAGCGGGCGAATGGGTGCCTGAAATTTAGGCTGCGTTGCTAATATATTTGTAAGTTCCTCATTTTACAAATGTAAGCTACTACTTCTCTAGGCTGAGCATGGTAAATACCGTCCCTTGAGAAATCCACCGTAAAAAGTATCTGTTTAAGTCAACGTGCTCATAGAGAGTAGACCAAACCTGAAATATCACCTTTGGAATATCGATTTTAGGTATTTTAAAAATATAAACCATTTTTTCCGTAAAATAAACTCTAATCACTGAAAAGACCTTAGCTGTCTAAAGGGATTTTTTTGTAATATGGAATAGTCATTCTCACGTGACATTTGTATCTTTATAAGACGTGGTGGGGGTCGATTCGTCTAGTTTCGCATAACCACACCGGTTAAACGACTGATTTATTTGTATTCAAAGCTAAGTTGACGTACTGGAGAACAGCAAATTAGAATAACTTCAACAATTACTTATTTAAACTGGACGCTCGTTTAATCTTCTTCGCCTTGTTACCTCTCACAAATTCACATTAGAGGCCTGCTTAAATTTTTTGACAAGAAGTACGTAGGTAAATGCAGATGTAACTAAAGCCATCTAAAAATGCAGGAAACCCAACTATTTGTAGCCACCTGCTACTCACCTCACATACTCCCTTAACCGGTAACCTTTCTCACTTCAACCCCCTTCTGCCAATACCAGGCCCCAACGTGTGAACGGTGCAAAAAGGTATCGGTCGCGTAGAGCAGGTGCAGTTCGTGATAATGATCGAAGAACGAGGCGTGAGAAAAGGTCCTCGCGTCTCTTTGAAGTGGACAGTCTTCGGAGAATGCTACTGCAGTGTGCGGGTTGTCCACCCTTGGTTCTACCTTCTGCCGGTTTTAGCCGCTCGGAAAATCGCTGGCTAATCATTGGCAACCGGTTGCCTAAATCAGCCGGCCGAGTATTCACTGGGCCCTCAATGCAGGTAAGTTAACTGAATTTTGTGTTGTGGTTTGTCCCGAGAGCTGATCAGCTGTAAGTAAAGAGCAGTGTTTAAATAACGATGTAAACTGCTTAAGCGTAAAGCCAACTTATTAGAAGGTGAAGGCCAAATTGCTCATTGCCCTGACCTGCTAACCTATCACTCTGTTTGCCCACTTAAAAGTAGAATCATCATAGCCGACTCTATGCAATAGTTCGTTAAGCATGAACGGCGATCAACTTCCACCTTCAAGCGGTGAAGCCAAAAAGGTGATGAATATAATTCCTGAAAGAATTGGCCCATGGTGAGGGCAATGCTGGAAACATTGGCCATGCACATGTCTGTTCTTTTTTCCTTATACTAGTGGATAGAAAAATAAACACTCGGTTCAGACGCAGTGACCAGTCTGTGGCTACAAGTGTCAAAGCAAAGCTTATTTTTTCCTGACCAATTGAACCAGATGGCATAGATAGGTTTAGCGTGTGATGAAACCGGACAACCCTCAGGTGGCTAGCAGTTTCTGAGCATTACACTCGACACACCCTCATGTAGTCTTAGATGGGGCTGCAAACCTGGTGGGTGTGGATCGGCATCACCATATTTTGCAGCCAAACGTTCGATGCTACTTTCCATCCATTAATATGACTACCAATAACTGGGCTATCATAAATCCTTCCGGTCCGATGTGGGATGAAATGGGCAGTTTGATTCCACCCTGTTTCCTACGCGCTTGATCCCCTACGAGAGTTTGACCGTCGTTATGGTCCCAGTAGGGCGTAGGAACGGTGACTTGCGCGTGATAGTAGACTTGCACTGGCTATACCTCACTCCCACCCTCCTGGACTTATTGTCGAGATTGTATTAGGAAGACGGAGAGCGGGATCAGGCGCATTGGCTGGCATGGTCTGTGCACAATGGACCAGGCTTTCACTCACAACCACGAAGAAGGCTCGGATCCCAGGTGGGTGGGAGTAACATAGAGGCCACTCTAAGGAGGAACCATTGCATTTGAACTCTTCGTCCTGTGAAAAGGACCGCTTAATCCCGTCAGTTGGCAGCCTTCCGAACTGTGGCTTTAAGCGCAGCTGCATAAGGCATATGCGCTGAGTGTCGTGGGGATGTAGTCCCCAGACTTGAATTCGTCCTCTCTTCCTTCTCTCAAGTAACAGTTCACTGTTTGAGTCAGTCAAACATCTGCTGCAGCGATTTGCCGTAAGTAACTAGCATGGCATGAGCCGGTGCCTAGACGTGCCAATGCATTCTCCTCTCCGTGGCATTTGTTATGGGTTTGCCGCCCGAATAACACGTGCCGTGTTCTCATGTAACCTCTTAATTATCCGGCATGTCTACCACGTGGCCCCTAATGAGGACATACCCACCACCGTCAGCACACGAAGGTCCATATCTTAAAGGATACTCAGTCAGATTCACCACCTAACTGCATCACCTCACCTGAAAACGGTAAGCCCAGGTGTTCAAAATCGGCGAACTGGTGCAATCCGCGGTATTGTGGGTGGAGCGGAGTAGGTTGACCCATAAGTTGACCCATAAGCTGATATCTGAGAAGTTCCTTTACTCGCGATTTAGTTTTTGGCCGAAGTACCGCCCGTTACAAGCGGCAGCGCAGTCTTTGACATATTTTCTTACCATGGATAGAAAAGTCTCAATAAAACTTCAATCGGTTTATGTTCAACCCTAGTAGCCGAGCCATGGCCTAACAGCATCTTGCAGAAGATGAACTCGCGTACGGCGCAAGCGAAAATCAACTATTTGAGGTTATTACAAGTTACTGTACGGTGTAGAATGATGCGGTAAATATGCTAGTATCCTGCAATATCTTTAATCTGCTGCGATGATAAACAAACTGCAATGGTAACAAAAAAGGAAACAGCTGTATAGAAAATTTGATAATTTCCAACCTGTTTGGCCAGTTCTAAACCTAACCATAAATCCAAGTTTAACTCTAAAGCTAACCTTTGCCACGGCCAAATAGCCAAACGCGTAAGCTGGGAGTGTAGTGCTGCTTTGGTGTGGCCTGAAACCACAGGATATTTCTTGCTGGGAGATTTTATAACCGAGTTGAAAGCCTGAACACAGCTGTTCAAGTTCAAATGTTGTGGGTCGCAAAAGTATTCAAACCACATGAACTTCGGAGAAGGGGGCGTGGACTAAATGAAACCAAACCTCGGCGCAGTTTTCTCCATTGTTTTTGCTCCAATACGGGGAATTGAGGGATTAAATACATGTCTATAACGATGTTTCCCAAACCTTTTTCTCTGGACTGTAGTTTTGAGATGAAAATTTGCTTGCGCGATACTGCACCAGTGAGACACGTTAAAAATCCCTGTTCATCGTAATTTGTTGCTGGCTACGGTAGGAAAACGGACAATGATTTGCAGGGAGAACAGGACACCGCTGGGTTTTCCAGTTTCAAGTTGCCATTTCTGGAAATTCCTATCGTTTCAGCCTGCCTCGTTTTTATTGCTTGTGAACCACCGACCCATATCTGCCACCCTCACACGTCACATCGATTGAGTGTCTATTACGAGAGCTTGCGACATCGAGGTGTTCCTAAAAACTGTCATATTTTTCAACCATTTTCTTCACTTTCGTATGTTTTTCAGATTACCATGCTTCTGTCCTGGCAGAATCTGTCGGCCGTGTCACGCCAACTACTGCATGCCATCGTTAGCATCCCACGTGAGCTTCTCTGCTATCCCAACGCCAGGGTTCAAATGAATTTCGGGAGTCAGAACTACCCTGGAGCTCCATATGCAGGCACTCCGGCTCACACGCCAGGCTTCAGTTCCCTCGAGGAGCGGTTTGTCGACCCAGGGGTCGCCAGTACCGTGACGATGCGGTGGTCGGGACCGGGAAGCAACAGGGCCGTTAACCGCTGGAGCGACCCCACCCTCTCTTTTCCCTATGATTCTTACCTGCAAAATGACGCTGGCCTGGTTAATGCCAAGAATTTCAGTCTGCTTTCTCGTAACCAACGTAAACTGGAGCGCCGAAGGCTCCGAAAGGAAGCCCGAAAACTGGGTCTACCTTTCGGAAAGTACAAACCCGATGTCAGCGGCAGTCCTATTAATTCGCCAAAGATGGCTACAAACAGGCACCCGGCTATCGGAAAGAAAGGGCGTCGCAGGGGCGGTGGACGGGGTGGCCGGAAGGGTACGGCCGGTCGACCCGAAAAAGATGGACGCCGGATGACGAAGGAAGAAAGAAGAAGGTGGAGACAGGAACGTAAGCGACGGCGACAAAGGCAGAAGGCAGTGCAAACACAAAATGAACCAGTTATGACTTCGGCTGCTGCATATGGACAGAGTCCATATGTCAGTTAGCCCTACACAGCATTTAAGAGAAGAGCACGGTCCTTTCGGGTACAGATAAAAATGTTCTCTGTGTTCTTATCCTGAGACACACAGTTGAGATGCAGAAACACGCACAGAGAGTTTATTGCGCTCCCCCTCGCCCTATGAAGTGAAAGAGGGAGAGGTTCGTAACTCACGTCAATAATTTATTTCATGCCCTTGCATCACCCCTCCCGAAACTTTGCAAGCGCAGTTGCTGTAATTTTTGGCTTCAGTTCATGCAGTTTTTCCCTTCCAATGCCTCTGCCCCCGTGTATTACGCCTACCCTCGTGGATTCACACAGAGCATCATGAATCTATCAATTATATTGGCTTTCTGGTTTTCTCAGCAGTAACTGTCAGACTTTTGGTTCTCTCGGAAACTTCCAAGCGCGCAGGACACGCGGCCGTTTTTTTGGTATTTACTGGTTTCGCTTGTTGCCGATGCCTGATCCCAGCATATGTCCTCTTCAGCATAAACCGGATCTCGAAATGTAACCGGTACCGAGTAGAGCGAAATGCATAGCTTTAGCTACAGACTGGACGATAAAATAATGCAAAAGGTCAAAAAACACCGGTTGCCTTCTGATGCAATGATCATGTTGGTTACCGAAATCGGAATAATTAGCTCACGGATTTTGTAGCAGAAGCTTAAAAATTATGATAGAATGGCTTCAAAGGGAAATAACTCGATCTTAACGATATCTGCATTCTCTCCCAGAATTACAAAAGCCATTTTATTTTGACCAAACGTTCGACAGTTTTGCGTAAGTCAGTTCAAGTTTTCGCATGAAAAAGATAGAGAAACGAAAGCCAGTTGAAGTGCGAAAAAGGTTACCTTGCAGATTGATTAATCATAATATCCAGTACCAATGATGAACGGAAGAGAGCTGTCACACAATTATCCCGCTACTCATATTAGGATAAAAATTTTTGAATGATAAAGGATATATGCCCCATTTTGCTCCACACTCTATGCAACATTTATTTATGCAAGTACTTAACACATCCCTCACTCATGAATGGTAGAGGAACACTCAACAATCACCTGTTTGCCAAACGGCCTTCTTTAGTTGATCCTTTGACATAATTGGCAGATGGACACCTCACTGATCGGTTATGGGACCCACTCGCCAAGTTCGATTTTGTGGCTTACTCTCGATCCCCGCCAGCAGCCGCACAGCGGCCAGTCGTAAAGGTAGATGAAAATTGCCGGAAAAGACAAGGAAAACTGGAATAGCTATTTCTAGTTTATTAACCATCATCGGCCAGTAATACCAAATCCCAGGTGGTGCACCCCCCGAGGTTTGAACCCGCGACCTGCCGATTAGAACTCCGACGCGCTAACTATTGAGTCATCTGCCTATATTACTAGTCGCTGTGTGGCGACCGGCAGGGATCGATAGTGGGCCCCAATGCACAACGGGACAAGTAAGTCCCGTAACCGATCGATGAGGCATCCATCCGCCACTGTCAATATTATCGCTCTAAACCGGTAGGACAACGAGCCTGTGGCTCAAATTTAGAGCGCTTGACTTTTAATAACACTTCGGGGGTTTGAGCATCGGATGGTACATCAACTAGGGTTGGGAAGGCGTAGCTGACAAGGGCTAAGGAGCTAGAAATGGCCACTCCAGTCTCCCTTGCTGGTGTGGGCGTTGTTCATCGGCCTTTGATATCAATGGAAAATTTTTATAAGAATCAAAAGCCCCCCAGGCCATCATACTGCCACATCCAACTGATGTCTACCGCAGGTATGAACCCGTGCCCAGATCACGCCCTTAGTATTTTCAACCGTTTATGTCCTTCAAAGTAAACTGACTTTTACTCTGGAAGACCGCCTTATACTGTTGATTTTGTTGACACTACATCAGCGTACGGTAGTTTTCGTCGAAGTATCAGGTCAGCGAATAGTGATGAATTCTTCATGATTCTGCGAATTGTAGCCTGTGAACTTTCGAGTGTCACATCTCTACTCATTGTGTTTTGCTATTAGTTCTCACAGATGCCCGACTTAGTACTTCTTTTCTACAGAGGTTTGGATTGTCTCCTAATTCTGGTTCTTACTTTTCCAGTAGTTTTCAGAATCTAAAATTTGGGTACTTATCGCGTTTTTTGAAAACCCCAGTTTTCGTCCGCTTTTGCCACCACTTAACTACATTGCGCACAGTGCCTAAGTCTGAATTTGCTTCAAAGTCTGTTCATCTTATTCCTCCAGGATTTCGTAAAAGTCAAATAATTACTCAAAATGGAGGAATTTGAGAATGGATCGATTGAGCAGTGCTACATACGCACTTCCCATTACCCTCTTGATCGCTGGCGAAAACAATTTCGAACAGGACACAACATAGCGTCTACATTATGTTCCATTCCCAATCCAGATGGCGAAATTTGCTAGTCATTCATCGCTTAGGGTCTGATATCATAAGAAAACATTTCGTAACAATTTTCTTTACTCGATCTGCCCATTCTACGGAAAATTCTCCAAAGTTTAGCTGAAAGTATTTTCTCGAAAAGTTGAGCTGAAAGTATTTAGCTATTAGTCGTGGGACACAACGCATACATTCGTCTGTGTTAAGAATCGTGAATAGCCAAAAGGACAAAATGATCGTTTTGACTTTCAGCTCCATTGGTCAAGACATAACTGTAGTAAATTTAGCAACGAGGTAATCCTTTCTTCATCCTCTCTATGCATTTGGAGCTTGGACGCTAGTATTTGATCCAATTTGCACATATCGTTTCAAAACACAATCTGAATTGATTTTACTTCATAATACTGAAACAGCACTTTACGAGTCGATGAAAGTGCGGACCCTTGCAAATAATTTAATGCTAAATTAAAGTACTATACAGAAAGGACAGTTGGTTCGGTATATAAGGTAAGTCACTGGAAATACCAACTAGGGAATGACTTTAGAATTCCCGAGAGAGCATAGAAAGTGGGGTATGTTGTAGATGTATCTGATTGGCTGAGCTCATATTGCACAGTTAAACAAGAAAAATTAATACCTTTTGGTTATGCGGGGTGGTGCCGCTGGGGGATAAGGTGCTAGTATACTTCCACAGTTGGCTTCTGATCATGAGGATCTCATAAAAGGCCCCATCATTTAGAAGAACTGAATAAACGTTGGCTTTTAGCGCTTACCGTAGGCAATTATACCGAGCTCTAATAAGCAAATCCGACAAGGAAGTCTTCTTGCTAGGCACCACCAAATTTGATTTTTAACGTTAGTAGGTGAAACAGGGGCAAAGTGGGGACGAATGTGTTGTAGGATTATCGATTCCTCATAATTTACTAGAGAAAACTTTCCAACGAGTGCAATATATTAAAAATGATACCATTATTATGCCCTCTAGAGAGCAACTCGAAAATTGCTACTTACCGAACTGAAAGGGACTGCGGATATCTGACGTTTCCCTTTTGGCCTGAGCGCTTCTGCCTGGCGTTTTATGGAAGACTTTGCAATTCTGGAAGTAACTAATGATAGACCAATAAAAGTCATAAAGACGACAAAGGATAAGATCAAGCAAATTCAAATAGCAAGTTTCTCAGGACCGTTTGAATCGATGGAAAGTTGTTTGGAAGGACAGAACGTATGAAGTTCACTTGAAATCATTTTTGAAAAGTTGTACGAAAGTTCGTTTTTAAAGAACTGCTAGGCAAATAAAAATCAAAGTAAAATCAATTTTGTACGCAGAAAGAAACCGTTTGATAGAAAGCCCAATTCTTGTATGGCCAGGCTCTAAGGAAAATAACTGAACTATGTAGGAAGGGCTCCTGGAGAAAATAGCTTCATCGGGAGCTTTTCTTAGTGAGTGAGAGTGAGTCGGGTAGGTATCAGGAACAACAGATAAAACGAGGCTGTCTGCTACACGTTGATTGCGGAAGCTCTAACCATATTTTTTGCATGTGTTTATTGGCATTGATACACTCGTCACACTTCACGGCCAGGACACACCTCATAAGACAGATCGATCATAGATTCCGATGAGTTCCACCCTGTGCCTCACAGCATGGTGGCGCATAGACGGGGACATATGTGTGACATAGTTTATGGTGGTAGCGGAAGTGCGCTGTGTCTAACGCACTCTTTCCTTCTTCCAACCTGGGCCCAGTTTCATGGCCAAGTCACGCAGACAGGAGGTGGGCGCCGATGGCTGGCAATGAGAGGATCCGCCCCTAAGCGTGCGACCACACCGGCCCGGATCCCATCTATCTAATAGAGTCAATCAAGCACAGCTTACCGACAATATACATGGTGATCGAGTCCTATAGGCTTCAGATGGACGGACTCCAGTTATTTTTAATATGACATAGAAGGGCTTTTATTGCAGTTTGTGCTAGTCATGTGTTTTGGCATCCTGAAGGCACTAAGGATTTCACCACTACCCCTGAAAAATGTGGCCGGTAGTTTAACGTGCTCATGCCCAACTTCAAACCGAAAGCCCTCATTGTGTGAATAGAACACAGGAAGATAATTAGATTGCTTCACTGTTACAATACTGCTCATTAACTATTTCAAAAAGCACTCCTACCTTTTATAGAAGCTTTAGGTAGTGGCAGGTCATAGCCACTAGGATTGGTCCCGAATAGAAAAAGATGAAATTGGGCGATAGGATATTAAAGTTTGTACGGAATGATTAGAAAATCGTTTAAAGGCGGTTGGCAGCCAGGCGAAGACACAGGTCCGGCGACGCGAGAACAGGTGTCCTGAGTGAAGGCGTGGAGGCCATCTTAGCACCTGGAGCAAGGGCATGTCTGAGGCGGTCTTTAAGTTGTCCCATTGGTTTGATTGCCAGTAATTGTCCGAAAACAAGACTCTGATACTCACACGCACCTGCGAATGCGCACTGGAGGTACGGCATTTTAGCGGGCGCTCAGAGTAGGACCACTGTAGAATAACACAATTTCGAGAAATTATTGCAATTTTTTACAGTTATGTAATAAGTTTGTACTTAATTGTAAATCAGAAATAAATGTCATGCTAGACTCCAGATCTGCTGTGGTTAACGCATGAACTGCCATAAACTATATAAACAAGCTTAGTTAAGTGTCATCGAAAGAAAGGTAGAGGGCATTTTTGCCCTCACTGGGGGGAAGCTACCACTCTGCTTATGTGAGGTCGGATTGTCAGATTGATTTTTAAAGCCTACAGGTTAGGGTTTAATGAAACCGGTTTATGTCTTCCGAGCATTCCAATAGGATCAAAGAGGAAAAGACATGAAATCATGGGTAACGTAATAACCGATTCAAAGAGAGAGGAAAGGAGGTATGTAGGGTGGAGCAGGTTGATTTAGGTGAACTTAAACGAAAGAAGGGGGAATAAGGTTATTGCCCATGGTGGTATAATGGTCAATTACCTACGGATTCTTGGGATATAGTCCACGTTTAGTTAGAAATAGTTAGGACAAAAGATGAAAATGGACGGCGCTCAAACTATGTAGATTTTCTGCTTACCAGGTAGGTAGATAGTTTACCCGGTCTGTAAAAGCATCAATCGATTACAGATAGTAATAATATTGTGGGGTCCTCTAATACTCCATGGTATCTAGATTTAACTGATTTAACGATGGAATGCAAACAACTTGAATGGATCTTTCCCCGGCATGCCAAGACGAGTCTCTGTGATATAGTCAAAAATCACGTTAAATAAAGATGTTGTCGAATGTTGGAACACATTCAGCTAATTGGCGCAAAGAATCTTCGACCTAACGTGTCCAATCAGGCCAAATAAAAAAACAAATCCGATGTGATATATCATGAAATTTAAACCCCCCTTTATAGGAATGATTGGGTTCCGGTGTTGCGTTCTAATAATGATTGATGGTATATATCCACAGGGGTAAAGCAGACAACGGGATGACGATACATGTGAAACATAGCAGACCGTATAACTCTCTAGAACATCTCAAGGTCCCGTATGCTGATATGGGTTATAATAGAATTAAGGAAAACTTGATTATGACGTTCAATTACACAAAAGAAACACCGAAGATGGCTTTTTTTATCAACATATCAGTTCCCTTAAAATTTTCTGGTTGGTATCCACTCATTAAGCCAAGATTCCTCTTCTCAAACTAGAAGAACTGTAAGATTCTATATGGGTTTCACTCAATAGATCCGCTGTTCTACTCTATTGAATTTCTTTAATGTTTAAAGAAGCATCATCAGAGCACCTGTAATGTCAAACGGCGAAGCCAATTCGACATCACCGGAGAGAGCTACTTAGATTAGCAGGCAAAATGCTTCAAATTCAGATGAAGTTGTCCGAAAGTTCAACCGAATGAATTTGTGCAAGATTCAAGTCATTTGTACTGTCTTTTGAGGCCTGGCTTGTGGCTCGTTTCAAAACAGACACCAATCATTTTTTACGGAGGAGTTATGTCTGGGCCTATGAGCTTTAAGGTAAAAAATACCACTCATATATCCACCTGCATATTTCTTCTGATATTGCTTGTAAACTGGCAATAAATACAATTATTATTATTGATACGATGCGAACGTCCATGTAGCTACGGCTGATGATTAGGATTCGACGAAAAGGACGCATTATAGCTGACAACATGTACACAGGTTGTATATACGCAGCTCACGCATGACAGGTTCGTTTGACATGTCATACCTAGTCTGTTCCCTGAAAATGTTGATGGAAGTCAAAGGCTGAAAATTGAGCTCACAAACTTGCTGAACCATCTACAAGTCACCGCCAAAAAATATCTACTAAGGCCTCAGTAGGTTTCGCTCTATGGTCATTTTATCGAGTGCTAAACTGTTTTTATACGGTATATAAATAAATAAATTGTATATTTAAGGCCCAGAGAGCCCCGTCATTTCAAACTTAGTATCGCGGTATAAATAAATACAAAGTGGATAATTGCTGCTCTATGTGAGCAGCCATATTAACAGCAGAAATTAACATTATGGTAGGCATATCCGATTCAGAACGATTTGCCATTTTTAAAACAATAGACAACAATCTTTAACATAAACGGTGAACTAGAAAAGAAGCAGTAAAAAAAACTCCTACGGTAAATTGGAGGCGGAGTTCAGCGAGCCGCCAATTTAAAAAATAGGAGAAAAAACTGCTTCACTAAAACATTAATAGCTAGATGCAATGGGATAGATCTGTGATGATGCTGACAACGTATGAGGGTTCGGAACGCTCCTTGTCGTGTGAGAGATAATATAGCAGTCAGAGCTACTGTTTGTAACCACCAGTGGAGGTGAGAGAGGACGGACTCATCGTGGACACCAGGGTCAAAACGAAGACGGGACAGTAGAGGTCATGAGATCATCATTGAGATGCGACCTTGCCGACTGCATAGTCCCCAAATCAAGGAAGCAAAACTATCAGAACCCGCCTTGATCCTCAACTGAACCTGGAGACCATCGTCGGGGTTGCAAAAGCGGAGGAAAGTACCAAGGTTGTCAAGACTTGGTGATGCTAGTTTAAAATGAGGGGGGGCAAAAAGTAAATGCAAAGATTGACTCTGCAGAGGATGATGGATATATAATAAGCGACCATTATAATATCAAGGGAACTGCCTCAAATACCAGGAGGACCCTTTTTCGAAATCCAAAAAGTTGCGAGTTAGGGAAGGAAACAGACAATAAGGACTTTATATCTTCCGAAGTAAAATGTTTGCGTAACTTTGTTTTGAAAATAGCTAATGTGGACGACAACCTAATTTGCAGTGGAAGATTATTCCAGATGAAAGCATATTTGGAGGCAAAAAACTGAGACCGGTTAGTTGTGGAGCTAAGGGGTGGTGAAATGATCATGGAGGAATTACGAGTGGCATAGGGTCGATCTACCGGAGTAAGAGCGTTAATTCGTTGGAGATTGGGGCTAGAGTTAACGCGAAACAGGAATCAGAGACCGGCTTCGAGTCTTCTAACCCACAGAAATTTAATGTTTGCTAACTGGCATCTATCCGTATAAGAGATACTGGATCCAGGAAGAGAAAATAGTCTTCGAGTAAAAACCCTCTGAACTTTTTCAATCTTACTGCGGTCAGAGGCGTTCATCAGCCCAAAGACGGGACAGCAGTATTCTAGAATAGGAAGAACAAACATGCGGTACAGGTCTAACTTTATTTCCGGAAGGAAGAAATTGTGCGATATAAAACCACATATCTGTGCAGCCTTCGCTGAAAATCGATCTGCATGAGGCGATAATGCTAGCTTGTTCGTGTAACTTAGACCTAAGTCTTTTATGGTTGATTTTTCATTAAGTGTACTTTTTTGAAATACGATGGGTCCAGGAAGCTTAGCGGGGCCAAAACACATAAAACTACTCTTGGATGAAGAAAACTCCATCTGCCAAGTACAACTCCAACGTGAGAGCATAAGTAGATCAGTGTTGATTTTATCCACGCAACTATTGGCAGTGTCTTTAGAAAATGAATAAATGCACTTGAGATCGTCAGCGTAAACAAAAGTTTTGTGAATTTGTGAGTAAAGCTGAAATTTCGTTTATGTACAGAATAAAGAGAAGGGGACCTAGAACCGTGCCTTGAAAAACGCCACTCGTGATCGGTTGAGGCGTCGAGTAGCTATTTCCTACTAAGACCTTCTGGCTGCGGTTAGACAAGTAGGAACCAATGAAGTCAAGGAGAGGAGGCCGGATGCCGAGGGCTTCCAGTTTCACCAGAAGATGTTTGTGCGGTACCTTGTCAAAGGCTTTGCTCAGGTCAAAGTAGATCACAACCACTGTCTGCTGCTCATTACGAAGGGAAGTGACGAGGTTAAGAAAAGCTAAGTGACACACTTCGCATGATCTCCCAGGTAGAAAACCATATTGTGAGTCGCTTAAGAGCTTATTTTCTAAGCAAAAGTCGAGAATTTGATTAAAAATAATTTTTTCAAGAAGTTTTGCAAGAGCTTGGGTTTTGTGAACGCCTCGATAATTATTTACGTCCGAACGAGATCCCGACTTGAAGACAGAAAGAATAATAGATGTCTTCCATATATGAAATATCAGAATATTTTTTTAGTCCAGGTACACGTAAGCACCGAGAACGTATTGCGAACTCGCCAAGCTTAGGGAAAAACAAAAGATGGGAAACTGTTAGCAAAGCAGAAGGAAATAAACATCTGATATAAACAACCAGAAGATTCATTACCTATTTAGATGGTTGCTACGTCCTTTAGAGCCTTCACAGTCTCTTGCGGATAAGCAACACTGGAATAGTATTTGTATTCCTGCGAAAGATGATTAAGCGATAGTTCCCACTTACTCCACAGAATTTGTTCAGATGTTCAGCGTGAAAGACGAAACAGTAAGGAATATTTTAACATCTGGGTGGGGTTTTCCCGACAATACAGCTTAGGAAAATAGTCAATCAAAAGATTATATTTTATTGTCCAGTTTGCGCACGTTCATATATGGAAGCACTTCAACCATAAATATGTCGCGCGTAACGTTCGAGATTCTTTTGAAATTTTTAAAGCTCCAAGGAATTTAAATCTCCACTCTTTTGGCACGAGCCCAGGATGAGGTCGGAGTGATCGACTATTGGTGAAGAGGCCGGTGTCCCCTTCCAGTCTCAAACGCTGACCCCCGTCCCCGCAGTTATCGTCTCCGAATATCGTATCGTTGCCTCCCGCTCAATGTCAGCATCCCCTCGTCCCGACCCCATAGTTGCCCACAGCGCTGCGCTCCCAACCGGTTATCCAATGGACATGAGAGCATTCCCCTTCTTTATATGGGACATGTCTACATAGTCAATCTTCGCAGCCGCCTTCCGTCTCCTCCTCTTTTCAAACATAATTGCCAACTGTTCATGCGTTTATCCGTTTTTGCAACCCTGACAATGGTCTCCACGGTCTCTGTAAATGATCGTAGCGGGTTCAGCTGTTTTCGCTCCCTTGTCCGTTGCCTATGCAGTCAGCAAGGTCGCATCTCGAGAATGATCTCGTAACCCCTACTGTCTCCACTTCGTTTCGATTAGCTCCTCCTCTATCACCCCCTGATGGTTGTGAACAGTAGCTCTGGCTGTAATATTACCTCTCCCACGACAAGGAGCGTTCCGAAACCTCACACGTTGTCATCATCATGGTCCTATCACATTGCATCGTAATAATCCTATCAACTGTAGCTATTACTTATTTAGCGAAGCCGTTTTTTTTCTCATAGTTTTTTTTTAAATTGGGGGTTCGCTGAACTCTGCCCCCAATTTTTTCATTGGAATTTTTAATGTTTCCTTCCTAGTAATATATTCCGAAAATTGGAGATTTCTGTTTAAAAAAATTGGAATCGTTGTGAATCAGATGTGCCAACCATACTACTCATTTCTGTTGTTGATATGGTTCCTCAAGCAGAGCAGCAACTAGCTCCTTTGTATTTATTTTTAACATAGTACTAAGTTTGTAATGACGGGACCTCTTGGCTTTTAATATAAAATTTATTATTATTTTGGTCTGCTGGACACTGGCGTAATTTCGTTAGTAAGATTTGGATCCAAATCAGCACTATTTTCCTCCTCATAAGTTTACAGCAGGACAACAACCGAATCGGCCGATATCCACCTGACATTTTCTTGCCAGCGGCGCTACGAGATTTTATAAGCTTAGAACAGCTGAGTTGGTTTGCTATTTTATTCCTACAATTGATCTGGCTAAAAAATTCATCCCATAACGTTATCAGTGTTTCTCGTTTCGCTTGCTATCGCGGGATTCGAAAATATACCCCTCGGACAATGTGCGAACTGCGTGGCACAAGTGGGACTGGAACCCAAGCTGTTGCTGCGGCCTTAACACTGACTATTGGCGGACGCCGATCTTGCTGATTTAAACGATGGAATAAGCATTAGTCATAACACGAAGGGCCGTTATTCTGGAAATTTCTCTACAAAATCGTCTCCCATCAAACGGGCCAAGAATTTTATAACTTTGCTGAATTTGAATTACGAAACCGGAGCGTGTATGACAGGCTTTAAACTCCTTCAAAAATTGTGGGAGATTAATTCATTCCCAAATGTGCGGCAATACTGCCTCCCTTGACTGATCTTCTGAATTCGAAGGCTCAACCAAACGAACTTTCACCGGTAACTTACTCAGCTTTTGAGGTATCCAAGAAAGCTCTCGCTGATGCGACCATGCTGTACCATCTCAACTCTGATGCTTATACCCAGTTGATTTTGACCACCGACGCTTCCAACAGTGCTGTCGGCGCAGTCCTACATAAACAGGCGAATAACCAGTTGCAGCCATTGGTTTTCTTTTCACAGAAACTACAACCGGCGCAGACTCGATACAGTACTATTTCTCGCGAGCTCCTTGCTGGTTATTCGTCATTTTCGCCATCTTTTAGAGGGAAGAGATTGTCGGGTTTATACCGACTACAAACCTCTCACTTATGCCCACAAGGCCAAGCCAGATAGGTATTCGCCCAGAGAAGTGCGTCAACTTGACTATATTTCGCGTTTACTGCTGATATCCGCTACGCCCGAAGCAGCGACAATGTCATTGCTGATGCATTATCCAGACCGGACATCAATACCCTGTCATCCAACTTCGACCTGGCGAAGAATGCAGGCCTCCAAATAGAAGACGAGTCCATTGCTGACCTGCGTACATCTAGTACTCTTCAGTATCGAGATGCACCATTTCCAGCATCACCAGGAAAAATTTTATGCGGCTGGTCCATAGGCACTCCCCGACCTGTAGTATTTGACCATTTTCAATATCTGTCGCATCCCGGCGTCCGCGCCAGTCATAAACTAAAATAAAATAATTTCCAAAACGTATGGCTAGTCTTCTAGGCTCAACTTCTCTCCCACCCTTCCGATCTCTCTTCAAAGTATACTATAGGGTGTGACGCACTCAGCAAAACTGTATTATGCAGTCAGGGCTTGCGTGAACCTTCGCGCACAAATGCACGCATGCTTGCACTGAAGCCGGCGGCCGCACAATCAGCGCTACTCGTATCGAATTTTGGTGTTAGTTTGCCTGCCAGCTGTTGACCGGCCAAACTGTACTGTTAGCGTTTGATTGTAGCACTAGCCCTGTTGATCGACCAACTCGTGCATTCAGACAAAAAATCACGCAGACATGTACATGGAAGTGAAAAACACAGAGAAACGAAAAGCGGTACTGTCCTCTGATGAATACAGTATCGGGCAGTCATTGGCAACATTGTTTGCACTGGGAATCTAAATAGATTTATACGAATGACGTCAACCAAAATCTTTTACCTACTCGAATGTGTCCCATCGCTTAGATCGCCCACCATATAGGTCTCTTGATCCATGGGACCAGTCGATAGCTGTTTTTCTTACGAATTCGCTGGTGCAAGTACTAAAAGTACTGTAATGGCAGGTGGCCTCTGAATATGATACAAAAATTCTCACCAATTATAAAGCGTTCTGTCAGGAGGGCATTCATTTCGCTCCAACAGAGCTGTCCGTTGCATGTTTACATTCGGCTACATGACACAATTCTCATAATAGGACCATACTTGTGGTGCAACTAATACAGTATTTTGATTGATAAATTGTACAACAGAGTACATCAACCTGACAGTATACAGTCTCATTCACACCGCCAATTAGTGTCATGAAATAAAAATGGAACAAATCACTGTACAGAAGCAGTATTTCAAAAAGGGATGAGGGAAAATTCGTTTTCGATTTTAATTGGAACGTATTTACAAAGAATGTCTGGAAGGGTATCTGCACTAGTATGATTTTCTTAAATCGAAGCTTTAAAAATAAACAAAATGGATAAAAGATAAAGAAGTTTTGAAAAAGTCTCCACAGTCCGCAAAGGTTATGTTCGGTATTTTGGTAGCCGATACGGATATCGGTATACACGGTCTGTCACTGATAAGTACGACATTATCTGGCGAATAAGATGGGAAAACATACCCATTGTTCAAAACTGGATAGATGAAGAGAGTGTGCAAACCACCTCATCGTCGTTGAACAGCAGGAAGCATCTTGAAAAATCAAGTAGGCATCTTTCAAAAAACACCTATGCACCTGTACTACTACATTGTCTGCCCTTTTATGCTGTAACGCACGGTTTGGAGAAAAATGGACTCGACGGGAACTATGAAAACTTGTCCAGTACCCAAAACTTTCTGACGTCATCATGCAGATGACGAAGTCAATAGAGGTTATAAAACACATAAGAAATACTCTTAGAAATGAAGTAATCAGAAACAAAATTATTAAAGAAAAGACGACAAAATCGGTGCAAGAGCATTATAACGTAGGGTGCCATAATATGTAAATTACAGCAGACAGAAGTAAAAAGTGATTATAATGGGAGGAATCAAGAAAGGGAGCTAAAACTACTGGTCTTATGTACAGTAATGACTGACGGTATTTGGCAGACTTTCCAAATTCCAGGCAGTCCGGCGATCAGCGACTTAAATTGTTCCATTTATTATCCCTTCTCCCATTAAATAACCATACATCATACAAAACAAAGATCGATGTGAATCCGCATTAAAACGATCGTAAGAATGCATGCTTAAAAAGTCTGATGTACCTTGGTTTTTATTTAAGAAAGAAAAAGGACTCGCAGGTCCTTAAAGTTTGATGGGATTGCGGAATCCTGAATAGCATCATGCTTTCCAAAAGTCTTCCTGCAACCTCGAACTGTGCGCAAACCAACCATGCGCAACATCCGATAGCTCAAAAATTATCGAGCGTAACGGCCCAATGGATCACAACTGCGATCCATCCGAAGTTTTAGCAAACTTCAAAATCGTATTGGTGGGTAATAGTGGCGTTGGAAAATCAAGGTAGGATAAAAAAATATTTAAAATGGTTAGCATTTTAGAGCGATTTATATTTGATACATATGATGGCCAAAAACCTGTCACAATTGGTATTCTGCTCGTCATATTCACTACATTTTCTCATAACAGGTGTGGATTTTCACTCAAAAAGCGTTAAACTTTCTGATTCTTCTGTTATTCGTGCGTCTTTCTGGGTGAGTTTATTTTAACTCATATCTAAGAGGCCTTTGAATTCGAATATTTACCGTCTTCTATCCACACCCGTTAATTTAAAACCGCACACTTCTCAAAGTATTGTAAGCCTCAGATGGTATTTCAGCGGAGTCCAAGACTTCAGTGCATAAGCTGAGCGCAGTTTTATCTGACCCGAAGTTGGTTTATCGCGTTGGCCCTCTGCTGTCAGCACAACACGTCCATGCGTGACGCATATTCAAATAACCTTCAGTGTCTTGGTTCTGACGCATAAATAATTATGAACCGACAGTGATGGTGGTAGAACAGTACGAAACAGTAGTGTCTGACACAAAGACTGCCCCGTAAGACATCAAAGTCCGACGACAGCACTTTGACAGCGACTGTGACTCCATCGAGGAAGACGTGAGAGGAGAAAACGTTGAATAAACAATTTAAATGGCTGCTGGATATCCGCTTCTCAAACTTCGTATGCTATTTAATTTAATGTTTGATAAGAGTAGTGCGCGCCGTGTTACGGTGGTCACATTAACCAACACCCCCTAGAAGTTTGGTTCAGTAGCGTGGGCAAGCAGTGTGCGAGTTTGACCAATCACTAGCAAAGGGCTTTCGATATTGTATGTTTGAATGTGTGGAATTTCGGTAACGATATCCAGAGTCGACGACACACAATCTTCACTACAACATGCTCTCTGTCCGAATCTCCGACTTTGACTCTAAAAACAAAGATCCTGGTTACGAACTCTCGCATCACCCCCTCTTTGGTAGCACACATAGAATTTCGCCTTCCAACTAGCAAACATGTCTTACTGAACTAGAAATCAATCACTGACCTGCTGCTTTTGGCACGAACTGAAGGGGTGCCTTACTAAGCCCTCTACGGTTTCTTTGTACGCACCAATATCAGTTGCCGGCCAGTTTCAAGAGCTGTTCGAAAGGCTCCGTTGCTGCTATCTCTTAACTGTTTTCGGGATCCGGAATGAGAGGGCTGGGTCAAGTAACTCGTTAAACAACCAGCCTGACATTCTGGTTTGGTTCTTAAAACGTTACCGGTAAAAGGATCTGGAGCCTTGCTGACCCGAACCAGTTGTTTATCATCAACGTTTGCTTTGACGTCGGACAAACTTATGCTATCTTGGTATTTAATCAATGATCATACGATGAGTCAGATTACTTGCACTCCAGTCATCTCTAGGCTTCGTAGCAGGCCGATGCCTGGTGCTTAAATCAGGTCATTTTTTAATTTACACACCTACAGATTAACCTCATCCGCACCCGAATCTTCACGTACATGATGTCTTGATTTTGAAAAACTACGTAGACACCGCCGAGGCTCTGCGCATGGAAATCATCTTTTGTTTTAGGACCGTACTAGGAGATAGTAGGGAACCGCAATTGATGAATTTATCAGTCTTTGAGGCAGCTGAGTTCGTTTCAAGTACTTGCCTCCTGTTGGTGATGATGATGAATTAACTGCCGCCTGAGTGCTTCTCCGCCCCCCCCCCCCCTCCCCTACCTAGAAGGGAATTAATTGATGTAGTACAGAGACTACCCAATAGCATCATTCTCAGGAAAAAACGGCATCCTAGTTAAAGTTGAAGTCTCTTGTCGACACTGATGTCCAGGCTTCCTAGGTTGACTGAGCCGATATAGGGGGATCAGCTCAGTCCTGATAACCGGAAATCAGCCGTAGTTGCCTATCTTCAAGAATAGAATAAAAACAGTTTGGGAACTGCTGCGGCACAAGTCCTATCCTTATTACTTGAAAAATCATTGGATTTTGTCGGCAGGCAGCATCAGAGCGTATGGGTCGCAAGGACGGTTCAACCAGGCCGCCCTCTGGGCTGGGTGTGGATACATCTTTTAAATATGTGCTCTGAGGTGCATTCCTTAAATTGGCCATGGCTACAGAAAGCGGGCATTGCTCTGCTTTGCTAACTTCCTCACGTCTTTTTATTGCGCTAATTGAGAGTTCCTGTAGCTAATAATGAAGCTAGACCGTATATTATTCCCACAGAAACCATTTTTCTGATCAAGACCTATCGTTCCATACCTGCTCGAGTTCTGATCCATAACAATCTCTTAATCGTTTGTTATTCAGTTCGAAATTCAACAAGGTTACTTTCAATAACCAATCCTGCTCACCTACATCATTGGCGTAGTTTTCTCAGGAGCCCAAGTGACTTTCTTGATGTCGAATTTACTGCCTGACTGATCTTGACTACGCCGAAGAGATCGTTATGCTAGCGTCAAACTGTGATGAACTACTGTTGGGTGCTTGAGGTCGCCATATTGGTCGGTGTATCTACAAACGTCAGGAGAAAAAAATGTTAAAGCTGCATCTTTGTTAGAAGACGTCTCTCATTAGGATTACTGGACGTTGGCTTAAACCATGGACACTTTAAAATATGTTCTGGTGAAACTGCTGCAAAATGCATAGCGTAAGACTGATGTCGGTGCCATTACCAATGGTGCTAGCAAATTCTTGTTAATCCTAAGGGCCCGACGCGATATCTCAGCTCGGTCCCACTGTATGGTCCTTAGTGCTGGCTCTGCCCATGGAAGGTGAGCTAAAATCACGGATCTTACTCGGGAACCAGCTTTTGAATGAAACACACCCCTCATATTAAATGAAAGCCTGATCTCTTCAGCTGCCCCAGCGAGTTTGATGCTGCTACTGTTAATCCAGTGTCGGTGCTCACCTGGCGACATTGAAGGCAAGATCAGCTCACCTGAATGTATTTAAGTGGTTCTTGCACCTGTATTTCTTTTGCGACATCGAGAAATAGATTAGATTGAGTTCTTCAAATCCGCTGCCGCTCACCACCAATCGTCGAGGGGTACAATCTGCGACCTCATTGTTGTTGGGTCGGCCATGCATATTCAAAGCTTTCGAAAGCACAAATAATTACTAAAGTTGTTTGTCTGTCGACATAGCCTCCATATTTTTAAAGGGTAATCCAGCTTAAGTCTGGGCGGACACCTTGTAATTAACGTCTTGTGACCCTAAATACTGTTTTCTGCATGTGTCCACACACATAAATAATTGGAAAAAGAGGTATTTGTCTGTACAACTGTTAACATTTTTTGCACTTACTGAACTCCCAGAATGCAGTATTTTCCAGACCAAATGCGAGCATGGCAACCATAAATTCTCGGATTTGGGTGGGAAAATATTTTTTTCCATCGGATGCTAATCGGGGTTCGATGCAAGGCATTATTTAGCGCAATTTTATATTGGAGCAAACCATATCCACTGGCGATCTTTTTTGAGAACCCTGGTGACTATATATTCGTATTCAGTACCTAAGTTTGGTGCCTTACGATTTGCATGTTGACTAGAAAATTAGAACTAAGTTAGCTTTGACATTTTCATTCATCTTCGACCTTGCTTTTTTGCTAGCTTTTGTTTAACTCCCCTTAACTGTTTGTACTGTGCACCTGAATTCAGGATACAGCTGGTCAGGAACGATTTCGGACTCTTACACCGAGTTTCTACCGAGGAGCGCATGGGGCTATTATAAGTAAGCTAACGCTTTGTACAAGTTTGGTTGGTCTAACGGTAGTCCCCATGAACTTTTTTGTTACATTTAAAATTTCCGTAAGGCCACCACAGTACGGTTTCATGCTCCACGAGTTAGGAAACAGCAATCCCTATAACTTCTCAAATTTAAGGCGCATGCAACTGCTGCATAGCGCACATTTCCTCAGCCGCATTAACAATAGTTTCTCGAACATTTTTTTCGGTCCCTCCAGGGTTAGCTTATAAGAAATTCACACAAACTACACATTGCCGGAATACTCGAAGTAGTTGTGGATACTCTAACTGGAAGCGAAAATGATACTACCGGGTTTTTACTCAAAAGAATAAGGTCGATATTGATTTTTTGCTAGAATCTTTGCCTCATTTGGCCAAGCTTTCAGACACGATGGGAACGCCCCGAAAGGATACCTCGGCCTCATGACACGCATATAATGTCGCTGAGCATGCACGTAGTTACTTGAAGCCTTGAACGCGGATCGACGTTCAGTTGGCTGCTTGATTAAATCAAACCCTGCCTTTCACGCATGTTCAATCAGCGGTAATATCGTGTGACAGTGTTTTTGACCGAGAGGCACGTGCGACTGACGCTCAGTTAGGCGCTGCCAGAATCTACCGTTTTTCCGTTTTTAATGTTACAAGAAAATTAGGGTTTTGAGTGCTGACCAGCCATCCATGTGAATTTGGATAGGATACAGCCTGATAGCTCACATGAATTGTCACCTGGTCTCCAGTCTTGAACCTTTCACTTTTGGTCTTGTAGCAGACGACGCTTACCTCCTCTAAGCTGTTTTTTGCTCTGAGCTGGAACATGCCATGACTCCATGTTTCTATTTCAATCATCCCACATCTGGACCGCTTTTGTTTGGGTTGCAATGCAATGAGAATTTAGGGGTTTTTAATAACCTCAATTGTCTTCCGACGACATAAATGATGTTTGATCTCTGCCGTAACTGTATTAAAAATAAGTCCATTTCAATCTGTCTTATCCAGAGTGCAGCTGAGTTTTGCCGCCACTGACGTAAGACTCAACCCAACGGTCAGTCTTGGAGCATGCTGAAAAGCTCCAGTGGCATTTCTTATTTACAAGGGGTAAATCGGTCTGATCTGTTCTACCAACACTGGGGCGTGCTAACAAGTTGGATGTGGCTTGGATGTGCTGATCTGATCTGATCGACCTGATCTGCTCTACCAACACTGGGGCGTGCTTACAAGTTGGATGTGGCGCTTACTGATTTGGCCCGATTTCGGGGTAACAACTTGACGCCTTTTTTTTACCTCGATATCCCTGGATAAAAGCGTTCGTCGAACTTTATGCGTGCTCATCGGTTTCCTAAGACCACTGGCACGGCAGGGAAACATAACACGATTGACCACGCCAAAATTGCTGTTACCTACAAGCCATTCTCGCTGAAAAACCGCATGCATTTATAGCCTCTTTAACCAGAATGCCTTCCAAGACGTTCGAATAAGTAATGGCCGAACAGCATCTCGCAGGTAGACCAATCACGATTCAACGAAGGAACTGCGGTAGCAATCATTCGCTGGATGCCATCGAGAACATGCAGACAGCATGCAGTCGGGAAACTGAATGACTCATTTTCAGAATGCACAAGACAAGGGTATAGAACTCATCACGTAATGCAGGTGGCCCTGCGCCAATGTCCACGAATAGTAGGGCTAGGGCTAAAGTTTGGGTAGTGTTAATGTTAGCGTCAGAGCTTGAGCTCAGAGCTAGATACCATCCCTGGAACTTCTTGCATCGCTACCTGTATTACGAGGGGAGATGAGTGGTTCCGATCCCCATGTTCATGAGAATGTAAATTTTCCCAACAATGACGACCTTTTGAACCGTAACACACGTATTCGCATGAAAAGAAAGCCGAATTCGTCCCAAGTAGGGTTGTCAGATGCAAGTGCAGGCATAAACTTTAATGGTCAGTTCTATTGAAAGCTTGACTGACCAGAGGCTGCCAGAAAACAGTTCGTCAGTGATAGGGAATTGTCTCACAGACGCAGTCTCACACAACTAACTCCAACACAGATATATCGGAAAAATGGCTACAACAAGAGGCGACCCGCTAGTCCCAGTGACCCTTGCAGTTAGACGTCGACTCATGAGGTAAACTGCTTTCGTCCCCCCCCCCCCCCCCTCCATGGGCATCAGGTGGCTATCAGCTAACTACAACGTAACCGGGCTAATCACTTGACCTGACCGACCCCGCAGATTACCAAATTAGACTTAAGATTTTAAAGAATTTTATGATAAGTCTGAAACACTAGACAAGCATGCTTGCTTTCAATGAGCTCCAACTTTCTTATTCAGACTGAATAAATTTTAAATAGGCCTCCACGGCCTTTTTAATTCTGTCAAAGATAAGGAGGAGCAACCGTTTTTACTATCTTTCGACCAAATCACAGCATAGACCACGTTTACTTCAACTGACCTGGGATGAATCACAATAGGAGCTAATAAAAATCATAAACGTGTTCCCGGGCCTTCGGTAGTTGACTAGACCGTTGAGCTCAGGGATTGTCGCCTGGTTGTCGGCGCGTTTTTCCCTCGATTGCCTTATGCTGCGCTCAAAACATTCACCGCAAAAAATCTCTTGTCTGCTGGCTTTTTACTGACCCCTCCTGTTCGAATAGACCGAAAAATTGTATGACGCGTTTGAGAACGGTGGAAGTATGCCATTGGTCAGTATTTACCCAAAAACTGCTGCCTATGAGGTTAATTAAACTCCGTCGTACCATGCATGCACCAAGATGCATGCATCGGTACGTAGGCTTCCTTATTCCAGAGATGACTTGTTTGGGATCACCGAGCCGATGGACAGGGATTATAAACGCAAGCCAGTATCCATAATCTTCTCTGTTGAGTTTTACGTCGTCTCCTTGCAACTTTGCACAAGTTACGCTACTTACTTCTTCCATTATTGTTTTATGTCTGTATAGACCCGATCAATCAATTGAAGGGCTGCATATAAAATCTACTTCGTCTGCTCATTTTTTATCAGATTGCATTCTTGATTTAAATTTTTACAAAGGGCATTACTGCAGCTTTTAAGAAGTTTGTAATTCCCAGGATAATTCGTGCATCATACAATATTCGAGCTTATTACGGCAGCTCACTTACTATTTAGTTCTAATGAAGTTGTTTAAAAATTAAAATTCTAATTACTCACAAGTGCAGATTTTAAAGGGGATGCAATTCCTTAAAAAAATCTTATGTTTCTTCTGCGCATCCCTTCTATTAAATACGTCCGCATTTGTACATGCATTGTGAACTACCGGAAAAAATGTGCAACCGAGACGCATGTTCAATTTCCGGGTGTGTGTGTGTGTGTGCCCCCTAAACGGGCCACGTGCTAGATGCGTTGGACCAACACGAGGGCCACATCAAGGCACGGCAGGCGTTATTAGGGTTGCGCTCCCATAACAAATGCCGAACATGGGCATGTGTGGTGGTACGCCCAGAGGCGGCTTCGGTCGTGCCAACCACCTGCGCCCTCTCCCATCTCCGGTCTTCTTGACTATCAGGACACCGGGCTCAGGTTGGGGAGGACAAGAGAGTGCGGTAGATGCCTCGCAAGTCTGCTATCACTTTAGACTAATTCACGCGAAAGTCACCGTCCCTGCACCACCCTTTCGTCAAGCATACGGTGGATATCGTCGGACTACGATGGTCGAACTGTCGTGTGTGTGCCCCCAACATGGGCACGCGTAGGTGCAAGCTAATGCCACGCCCGCTCTCCCACTCTGTGGGAGATGCTTCATCTGCGCCCGACCCCGCCTCCGGTCTTCTTGACTACGTCTTAACACCGGGCACAGGTGGTTAAGGGAAGAGAGAGTGCTGTAGATGCAGTGGAAGTCTACTATCACTTCAACCTAATTTGCGTACAAGTCACTGTCCCTGCACCACCCTTCTGTTGAGCATACGGTGCACATCGTCGGATTACGACGGTCGAACTGACGTGTGATATGAAATATTGACTGAGCAGCGAAACCGTCGGAGGTTTCGAACTCGTGCTGTAGTCCATCGTCAGCGATGGCAGCAGCAATAGGATAATTGAGGGTTCTAGGGCTTATTAACCAACCAACGATCACTGCTACACGTCTAGATGTACCTGTGCAGGACTCTATACACCAGTGTTAGATTAATATGCCAAGTGACTAAGCCCAGACATTAATCAACTCTTGGCTCTTGCTTCCGATTAATTCGTGACAAGTTTCGGAGGATTGGGTTGTCGCTTGCGATAATTTGTCACCCCCTCGAACAGCCAGCCTATGATGTGGGTGCGTGATCCCAGAAAGCGTTCCGTATGGCCTACATAATTACAAGGACAGTTTATTCACGGAACAGGATATAGTACATCAGAATGCTCCGAGATTTAGTCGGTCCCCGATCTTCATGATCCTGCTGCGCATGATTAGTTAGGGCCGGTGTAAATTTTCAAATCGCGGCCTTGCAGCATTGCGCTCCGTCACCTCTCAGCCGTTCTTAATGTATGAATTAAGCTGCCATATCTTGGCAGTGTTTCTGTTTGGGTCCTCCGGGGGCGATCACGTAGACATTGGCTTATAAGTGCCCTTAAATAGTCATTCCACCTAAAATGGTGGCGGAGATATTTTGTTTCGCATGCTTTTTCTTTCGAGTTGTTGCATCGTTGCATCCGTTAAGCTGCCAATTCTGAGTAAGCACTCAACGGTGTAGGGATTAGGTTTGGATTACAGCCCTTCGTAATGAAACTTTCAAAACCATCTAAGCGTTTTTTTCACTGCCAACATATCTAAATATTTCGATGAATTCTCATGAGTGCTAGCACATACTACTAGGTTGGCGCAAATTGTTCGCATTGTTCATCACAAAAACGCGACAGTCGCAAGACCGAAACTGACACTAACTATGAGAGAGTTTAAATGCTACGATGCGACCGACAGCCAATATAGTTTCAAATTCGTGCAGTAGTTGCCCATGCATCTGTGCACGCCTATTCGTGTACGAATAAATATCCAACCGGCGTCGACAGTGTACGTCAGGAGATGAGGCACTGATAAACTTCGGTTCGAGTTAGTGATGATAGAGCCCGTCTTTGAAACGTCTGAGCCGTCTGGCTGCGCATGTTTGTTTCTGGTCCCGGATGGTGGCTGAATCATGGTGGAGTAAGTCCACCGTCAGTTCTGCATTGATCTGCCCGCATCTCTTACGCAATATCCCCAGCTGACTGAACCATGAGTTGCATTCGCGCCCCAAGCCCCCACGTCGCGTGCTTGCATCCTCTCTGCAATAACCTTTCTGTTGATCAGGTTGTCAGTCCTGATCTTAAATTTCAACGATTGGAAAATTTATCACGGCTACTATGAACAATTGAGGCTACACGGATGTCAGCATGTTTTCTACTTAACTGGATCGGACTGTCGGTCCCACGCCTTTGCAATAAGTGGTCTAACTCAAAAAATATCATAAACAATCTTGATGACCTTGTGAAATAGCTGATAGCCCATATTTTTTGACACAAAATACTATCCTGCCGTGATTTGAGGAATTGAAATTGTGGGCGAATCCATACTTTTCTGTATTAATCTATGCGAGAGGTTATTCAGGTTTGTGCAACAGGCTGTCGTGTTCTGACGATAGTTCTAGTAATAATTGGCAGATGTTACGATCTCACCACCCTCCGCGCTTCTCGCATCATGAGGACTTCTAAAAAAGCCTGTCCTCGTTCGTAACCACCCGGATTTTATATTCTGGTTCATCGGCTACAGACCTGCGTGCTTTTGACAGCAGCCGGTGGAGGCTGTATAAGCCGTGGTTTTTCGGTTATCTCACTACCAACGCAGTTGAATCACAGTAGCGTAGATCCTCTGTTGAGCACGCGAAACTATTCAACTTTTCCTCCTTTCCGCTTGTATCTGAACTCAGGTGACATTAACTCCCACTTGTGGATGTCGGACCTTGCTACTTCCCATTTACTCATTGCATCGCCGTAATTAGTCGCTCGTCGCAACAGCATCCTACCTCACTATGACCGCAAATCTACGCTTTTGTCTCCCTCAAAGGTGTTTCCATGCTTCGATGATAGAGTAGAGGAAAAGCAGGATGTACTCTCTCACTCAGTCTCGTCTTATGTCTTCTTTCCTATGCGTATTTTAATGCGACTGACTAGCATTTCATGCCTCATAAAGAGACTGATGTCTTTTCTAGTTTTCGACCTCGGCAATCGGGAATCCTTTGAATCCCTGGAGAAGTGGTTCCAGGAGATACAGACGTACACCAATAGACCGGATTTGGTGCGGCTGCTGATTGGAAACAAGTTAGACCTGGTAGGTTCTGCAAGATGGTTTCTTGGAGGATTAATCTTTTCTTATGGTGCCCGCTGTGGCCTAGAACTTCGTGTAATTTACTCAGAATGAATGTGTGTTTCGTTGTTTTCAAGAAGATCATGGCGCATTAATCATCAATCTATTCCGTGAAGTTAAAATTATAGTTGCCGAAACTGACAAATATTGTCGTCCATCTTTAGGAGTGCCGTCTCTAGCTAACTGAGTCTAGTAAATGTTGTAGGAATGTATACTTACCTTTTTGGGTTGATATTCTTTCGAAATGCGTACCTGCACTGAACCATCTCGCTCCGAGCTCCTGATTGTTTATTCCGGGATACTGTGCTTACCTGTACTTGTTACGGCTGCGATCATGCCTGATCTAACCGGCCTCGATGATGTCATAGATTGTGCTTCCCCACGCGTGACGATCGGTGGCAGTGGACCTGGACAGCTCAATTCATTCCGCTAACGACGAAGGCCGACTACCGAAGGTCCAAGAACAACTGCAATGTCCTAACGAACTGTGTCGAGTCAGGTTTTGAGCTCACCTCTTATTCGACACTTCCAAGTGGGCAGCGGTTCCGGATCGAAGGCAGTAACACTGAACTGGTGAGGTGGGCTACGAAGAACGTGCCAAAACTACATCAGTCGTTTTTCTTGAATGGCATGGACATCCTTGCGATTTCTTCGCAGCCAGTTTGGAATGTCTTGTTTGAGACGAAATCGGTGTACTTCACTCGAAGGATGGTCCCCTACCAGTGGTGGTCAAATACCTCTAGTTTTAGCATATATGCGCATGGCCCAACATTCCCAGCCACAGACCACTGTACTCGCGAATCATCTTGGCAATAGAGATGTCACGTTGGGTTCATAGGCTTTTTCTGTTGCTTGATAAACCCGACGAGCGGCATCGAATCGGGAAACAGTGTCATCCTTACTATGCCTATTCGGTAGCAACATTGCCCTGCTGTATTTCAAACTGTCTACCTCTTCAAGTTGACAGCCCTCAATCTCGAGAGATTCCTCCTCCTGGGCGTTTATGAATTAGCCAACCGATTTAGGGGCCTCATTCACCCGTGATACTATAGACTGTAGATCACCTAAGCCTGAAGCTGGCAAGACGATATCAGTCAACCGGTGTCCGGATGCAAACTTGTCCTCGTCATGTTATTATAGGGCACTCCCGAGAATTCTATTGGCAACATAGTTGAACAGAATTGTTGAAAGCCACATTGCGTATCGAACGGCTGGGAAACATTTTTATGGATCGAATTCGCGTAGTGGTGGACCTATAATAGGCCTTGAGCATGACGATGATTTTTTGATGGTACCCAGTCTAGTGCCATAATCCGCCACAGGCACTTCCAATGGACATAAACTAACACGACTGCTTAGTCAATAAAGCAGATGACTGTCGGTTTTTGGTAGCTATGGCGGAATACAAGAATGCATCTCAGTTTGAATATCTGGTCCGCCAATCTACGCCCAGCAAGAAATCTGGCTTAGTGGAACCTTGTCCTAAAGTCATGTACTACCGGGAATCACCTGAGAAGGACAAAGACAATGAACTATGCAGCAACGTCGAGAGGATTATGCCTCTTTAGTTCTCGCACTTTGTCATATCTCCATTCTTAAGGCCTGGTACAAGGATGCCTGAGCCCCAGTAATCAGGAACGACCTCGTCTCTTCACGCTTATTCAGCCACTTCATGAAGACAGAGTGCGAGATTTTCTAAACAAAATTTGTAGGTTTCAGCGGGTTAATCGTCATCTTCAGGTGCCTTGCTATTGCGCAAACTTTGTATGAAATTAGCAACTTCTCCTTCAGAAGGGCGGTCGCATGAGACTGCATAGGGTCGCGATTCTGTAGGGGATGCTGGTTTCGATATCGAAGTTTGGGAGGTGCTCGATGTGCTTATGCCAGCACTCGACCATGGTCGAGTTGTCAGCAATGAGGCCGTCATTCACGTCACCGAAAAAGTTTCAGTATAGAGGGTTTACCACTAACTGGGCTCAGCAGAACCGCCGCTATCGGTGGATGAAAGTAGACTACAATGGTTATGTGTCCGTCCAAGGCCTCTTAGTTTGTTTGTGCAATGTGATTCAGTAGGAAGGAAACAGTCGTGTTCGTAGTCTTTGTATTTCACCTCAGCTCAGCCACTGCACCTGATCTCACCCTGATCGTCCGTCCCCAGTCTCACCTCTCAAACGTAATAGGTAGTGGGAAGATACACTGAGTTCGGTACCGCACCTCTCTCCCTCGCTGCATCCTTGTCTAAAAGTAATTAAAAACAGCTTTCCTCGGGGTATTTCGCTTCACCTGCTAGACACTGACTATTTGCACAGTGGAGACAACAAAAAGTTGTAAGATTAACCATCCTGACAGCAAAGACACTACCTAAAAAGATACGTGATTCTACTATATTCTACCCCTATGTGACAGCTGCGAGGGGTCTGGGTCATCAGTGCGTCCTCCAGTATTTCGCTTTTGCTTTCTGGTACATTATCCAGTTTTACAACGTTTTCTTTGTAATTTCCTCAGAAATTAATCGTTATCTTGAAGGAAATCAGTTGCAAAGAAGCTTTATAGGCTCCGTCAGATAGTTGACACGCATATATTAGCCGAAATCCATCAGCTACAACGGGATAACTGCTTTTGGCTAGTGCTGATGTTGTTAATGTGGTTATCCATACAACACGCCTCTACTGCTGGTTGCACGATGGCAGTTTATGCGTGTTACGCGGTTATCCCATTGTAGGCGATGGATTTCGTTCCGAATATTCACATCAACTTTCAGACTGGGTCTATAATGCCGCATCCGCGCCCTTATTTACGCCAAGTTAGCGGTTAATTTCTAACAAGATTAAAAAGCTGAAGAGGGAAAGGGAGAGAGATGATGCTGCACTCGTCGTCTTTAATTAATTTACATGGAAGACACTGCTGCCCAAATGCATGTCTGCTACCGGTTCAGTAGAGCCATTTTTTCCCATGTGGTTGCTTCACTGTGGTTTTTCGATAATCGATCGCTTACAGGAAGCACGACAGGTAACACGCGATGAAGCCCTTCGCTTTGCCCGCTTGCACAAACTACTCTACGCCGAAGTGAGTGCCAAGACCAATGAAGGTGTTAATCACAGCTTCTATGAGCTGTTTGAGAAGATTTACAGTAACCCTAACGTCTGGATTAACGACGGACTGACAGAGGCCGGGGCTGTGCGGCTTAACTCGAGAGGCTCTGAGCCCCGCAAACCGGCCTGTTCCTGTGGTTAGAACGCCGCGTCCTCGCCTCCCTCCCTCCCTCCCCCTCCTCATGTCTTGCTAGGCCTATTCAGATTTTCCTCTTTCCGAATACTACTGCTGAACATCATTCCACTGTTCTTTTGCACCACAGGTTAATTTATACCTCAACGCTCTCCGCTCCTTCTTATGTTATTTTCTCTCAGAGTTTACAGATTTGATTTTTTTCACTAATGTTTTTCCTTCTGGCTACCTTCAGAATGGGTAATGTAAACGATAGGATATGCGTAAGTTTGCAAAAAAATGTCAAATTAATTGCCAACCGGTATAATTGTATTGAATCAAACATCTAATTAATCATGAAAGGCATTCGGTTGAATGAAAACACGAAAGAAGTAATAAAGGCGATATTAGGTTGGTTAAGGGATACTAATTTTTCCGTCAAAAATGGGAGTTTTTAAAACAGGCAATTTGTAGAAGTACAGGAAGCTCGTTCGTTCAAATATCCGGGTGGATAAAACAGCATAGTTGGGACGCTGTAAAACCTTTCCTTGCATTCAAGTATAAGGAAAAGGTAGTGTAATATGAATCTTAAGTTATTCGTGACTAATGCCCAATGTTCGAGTGTTTCCTAACATTCCTTATGACGGTGCGGTTTAATTTGGCCGCTTTTTAATTGTCCATGATGCGGGTAACTTAGGGAGAGAGTATTTCACGTAAAAATAAGTTTTAAATGTCCGGAGGCTGGCCGACAAGAAATGCGAACGTCCCTGGCAGGTGTATTAACTAGTAACCTATTTTCTGTGTACAAAGTATAATTTTCTCCTGTACCTTTACTACGCTTTATGGCCAGTCGAGATCATAGCGGGCTTTTACCGAAGAAATTTGATCGGATAAATAACTTGCGGATATTTCACGAATGAATGTTTACCTACCCCATCTCTTTCAAAGATTTTCTCAGAGAATTTTTCTTGCTCGTGCAATTCCCCAACAGCTATGGATAATTTCGCTGCCGCCATCGGAAAAGTGTCATTTTTCCTCTATGATTCCGGCCCCTTTTTCCTCATTGCTTACTTAAGACCTTGTCCTACCCTTAAAAATCCATCACAGAGCGAGCATACAAATGCAAAAATATCACTTAAGCTCTTAATGTTGTGCACGTCCCATTCCTAATTTATCTATTAGCAGAATCTGGGCGACTCGAACTTAAAGCAGACGCTGAACGGTTGCGTGTGGAATAGTTGCACATGCCAAGGCTACGTGAAAACAACAAAAAAATGCTTGCAGGTGTTATTACTGCCCAGTTGTGGCCCAAGACAGCGAACATGCTTCAATGTAAATGAACCTTGATTCCCGCATGAGAAAAGATGTTTCGGGACGCATTAGGCGAATAAATAACCTGCTCAAGGTTTGAGGTGCCTCGAATTGATTGTATGAATCATCGGATGTCGCAATTCACATCACTCATTGTAGGCTCAGTCAGGTTATTTTTCACACAGACTTCCATCGCAGGCTTGAGTCACATTAACTTAGGTATTACTAAACTACACTCGTTTACGTTCTAACTTCCAGTATCACGGTCGACCGAGTTTTTGACAATTAGTCGGCTAGCCTTGCATACAAGTGCCTGCTTTTCTTTCAGATGCTTTATTTCCAGGATCCCCTTGTACTTGACACAGTTAACTTTTATTTTCTTCAGATAAATGGGACAGACAAGGCCTTATATCGCCAGATAAGCCTTAGTACATTCGTATGGTTATGATTATTATTCGTTTAAATGTTATCAGCTGCCCCATGAACATGTATCCTACTGATGGTTGATCTCAGTATAAATTCTATGAGTGACCGCCAAAAAATGGCGCGCCTGCAGATCATAGCGTTTTAGCCTCACTTTTCCAGGTATTAGTGTTTCAATCCATTGCATGAGTTGTGTTTGAATCGGAGTTATTAAGCCGCTGAAAAATGTGACCACACGGCAGTGAGATGAGGTTCGCTCTGTAGCTGGGTTTGCAACGCTAATTGCCAAAAAGGTTCGATTATTTTTAGCCGCTAGTACGTGCATCTTGACTTGCGAAACCGTGTATTAAGCTTATAATCCCAAGAAGTCTGCCCACACCTACAAAGTTCATTATAATTTCCGCCAGCTTCCAGGGAAGTAATATTCCTAATGCGCCGGGCATTTACGAGATTTTTTCACCCTGGCTGAGGCTCCTTCGACGACCGCTATCGTAGTTTCAAGTTACAGGAACCTTCTAGGTTCATAACTTCAAGACTCAATACTTTTGCAGTCTTCAACATGAACTATTCGATGATCACACTATGCCACAACCGTGCCATGCTTCCGCATCCTGAACACCTCAAGGAGAGTCCTACAGACGTAAAGAATGTCCCAAAAGAGTATTCAAGTTACAAGAATGTACTCGGAACCATTTTCATGTACCCACTATGCCAATCTGTCGACCTGCACTAACAGAGCCATCGATTGACAAACATTGTCGTCGGACATGACGGAAGGAAGGCGGCAGAAGACGAAAAGGACTAACCTTGCGCCCTTGCTAATGCATATATAAGAAGCGCATCACACTCCATAATGGCTAAATAATTTGTGCAAACACGGATGAGGAACTGAAGAACCCTCATATCCAAAAAGAGCCTTCTGTAGGAGACAGAATGGATCAGCCAAAAGCTAGGATTTGCCACGCTTGCTCCACCAGTGAAGCATCGCAGTCACTTTACGTTCCATCTTTTAGAGTCGCTTTGATGTGGGCTATCCACACGAGGACTGTTTTTCTCATTTTCCTGTAACCCGAGGGTGACGAAATTTCCTAATATAATCGTGATCTACATTAAAGAAAATGCACAAAGTTCAGCTCAACTCTCGTTTTTGCACAGGAATGGTTACCGTGCCTTTGTCAGAGGAGAGTCCGTTAGTGTGAGCAGCTTGAACTGCATTTAAGAGCTTGTACGTCGCTCGGGGTGGGTTGCGGGAGAGGGGGGTAGAGAGGAAGTGCCCAGAAAAGTGCTTGACAGTTACTGCAGCCCAGAAGACTTGTTTGTTTGTTGGGGCTACGAGGCAAGCTCCTGTAGTCTAAGAATACTGATGATAATGATAACAGAGCTTTGTAACAGTGGGAAAGCACCCAGTGTTGACGCAGTTGACTGACTGCTCTCACCATAAGGCTGGAATCCGTTGGCTGATTAACTTTGAAGACCTCGCCTTAATTAGTGGGACGATATCGTTAACTGTGCTTTCCTATTGGCGGACACGATGAGTGGCACAGGAAAAAAGATGTCGATAGTCAAGTAGAAATTTTTTTGAAATTTGAGCTCAGCCGAGTTGTTTTCGCTTTGGCCACGTTAGGGCCACAAATTTTTTAATTCTAAGCGGTGTTTGAACTCACAGCACTGCGGTCCCATGCGTGTACAGCTCTGCGCACCTGCTAGACACGTTTCATTCGAAGAAGCAAGGATGCCTTTTCGAGCCATCTACTACTCCCCTACATTTTGCGTATTTTACACACTAGAGACCCATATTTTATTCAGATAAATGTAAATTTATCTGATTTTCATCCAGGAACTCTTACATTTGTGAATCTGAATCATATGTTATACTGAACCAAGCGAAAAATACAGCGCTCAAAGTGACGAAGGGTCGAACATCGTGGAGGCAGCGAAACACACGCAACAGAAATCCTCAAGCACGATGTCACACAAAACAAATAACGGGAGTGGGATTACAGTTTTCACAAGTAAAAAATGGCATCTCGGTTCAGTTGAAAAACCGTGGCACTGACTTTCCTTAGCCACCACCCTCGGAATTTATGGTTCTGCAAGCTTCTGCTTCGAAGTGCGGTAAATTTTGGTCGACAAGCTATATACAATATAGTTGGTCTCTGAAACACGGCCTGTGTATCCTAGGGTTGACAAAACCTGGAAGCCTTTGTTTCATCAGGATCCATCTGGATCAGGCTGGATTCCATGAAATAACTGTCATAATTTATAGGCAGAATCTGAGATACTAAGGGAAAATACTAATTTATGCAGTGATGTAAAAATATTTTTAAAAAGGACTGTCGATTAAATCGTAACTGTAGACCTCGAACTCTTTTCCTACGTATGATGAAGTACATGCTTTACACTAGCATGGAAAAGACCTACAGTCATCATAAAGAACTGAGGATATTTCAGTGTAAGCACAGTATGCCACGACGCCTAAGCCATAGCTTCGCTTTAAAAGAGTATCTCACCTCTTCAAGCTTCGACTACCAAGTGTACTGCGCTCACCGAGCGATTTACGGAACACATTCGTCCCATTGTGCCTTGTAAATATCTAATGAAAGGACACGGAATAATCTGACGCACCCCTGAGGGGTACATCCTCGGGCACAGTAATTGGAGATGGGTATTTTTATCAAATCAGTGGCTAGAGATCAGTCGGGCGGTGATTGGGACCCAACTTGGGGCATCGCTAACCGTCGAATCCATCATGTGTATATTTCATCTAGAAAGTTTTTTCTATACTTTGTGATGATTTCTCTGCAGCAACGTAGGGGTTCATTACAGGAAACAGTATTTTATGATTGCATATTATTTACATGGTAAGATGGTGAGCCGGATTTGTTGAAGATGCTTGGACCCAGTTGAGTTTGAGTGAATTTGTTTTTGATATGGTACACGGAAATACGAAACTCTCATATGCGCCCAGCGAGGAACACTAATGATGGAACTCTCGAAGTCGCTCCAAAGTTTCCAACCTCCTGAGCTAATGTGTCCAGTCAGCTGGCTGTACGAGTAATCGACAACCACTGATCTCTGAATTATCAGTAGAGCATAATACTGAACTACATGTCCTATGAGACTGTAAAGTGAACCCAGTAGACGAAATGATTTAATTGTACACAAAGATCTTGATGTAGGCTTTTGACTATTAGCAACTTTTTTTGATACTGATCACGGAAATACAAACCTCGCAGAACTCCAAAACGTATCTGTCTTCGAAGTGGTCTCTTTTCATTAAACTTACAGAGCGCATGCATTTGACTGTTTACGCAGGGGAGGTCATTAAATAACCGAGTTCTCAGAACCGCTGCCACTCTGGACGGGAAAAATGCAAAAAATCAGTCTTTCGACCGCAGGCTTAGTAGCAAATCTCTTTGCAAAGCTAAGTTTACTCTGCACCACTGTTAATTCACAATTACCTTCTGTATGACATCTAACGTGATTTCCTTTGCAGTAAGCCTTTTAGATAAATGCATTATTTCTGACAAGGATTCCGGTTCTTTATGCCTATACTACACAATTGACATAGCGCCGTCCGTAGCTGAATCGCGTCGGCCCAGATAGAAGTTTTACTATCCACCACAAGTGTTCTTGTGGTCAGGCTGACAGGACAATTTTGTTTTAAGGGACGTTTGCCCTGACTCAGTTAGGCGACGCATGAAGATCGGCGTGCACGTTTCGAGCCAGGACCCCTTATCGTCAACGCGATGAGTTCCCGTTTATCCACCCTTCCGTCGTAACGTTTCAAGTATTACTGTATCCCACCGCTGCCACCATTGTGGCGTCCGGCTGATTAGGGGATAATGATAGGGCTGAACTATAAGGAGATAGATACATTTCAGGTTTCTTCTCGATGGGAATGTCGCCTGATATACTGGATTCTAAAGGATTCATGATTCCGGCGTGATATCAAATGGACAAGGGATAAGTAAGAGGATTAATATAATAGAAAATGGTTATACTATATGAGTTACTAAGGTGAGTATAATATACGTAAAATGGAACGGGTGCCGATACAGTAATCAGTATATGAAATTCAAAAGACAATTTAGTGAGCATACGTTAACTTTCGATAAATTTTCATCAGGCCCTTATATTTAAATCACTGTGTAACGAAGTCAAATAGGCAGGTAAGTAGAACAAATCGTACGGTTTTCAGGGCTGGGGAGGGAGGGGGAAGGAAGATATTTTGGTCCGATTTCTGATCATCGTCAGAGGAATTGCGGTCGCCGGGACAGGTAATTAGATGTGGGTGGCTGAATTTGTGGCATTTATTCTTTCACCTGCTGCTGTTAGGCAGAAATATTGGTCGCATGATCGGGCATTTGTCCAAAAGGCTACGTGAACATCTTCCAGCATGGTACGGAAAGGGGCAGATAAAGAACACAAACAGCTCTATCCTCGCGCGTGTGGTAGACCAGACCCTCGTGCAGATGTAAAAGCGGCCTTTTAGGTAATTTACAAGGTCCTCTCAACCTATTCAAAATTCATTGAACAGCGTTTGTTGGCTACGGCAGAAAAAGCTGAAATCAGGCTACGCAAACCGGTCCCGTGCGCTCCAAAAAAAACTTTATACAGGCGCCACAATTACCGTGGCCGAAAGCCACCAATTCAGCCGCCTGTATCTAGTTACCTGTCCTGGCGACCGCCATTCCTCTGACGATGATCAGAATGCGTACCGACATTTTGTTTCTTTCCCCTTCCCTTCCCCATCCTGACAACCGTACGATTTGTTCTACTTACCCGCATATTTGACTTCGTTGCACAGTGATATGAATGCAAGGGCATGACGAGAATTTATCGAAAGCCAACATATGCTCGCCAAATTGCCTTTCGAAATTTTCAATGTGAATTTCGTTATGTGAAATGTCAAGTCGATGATAATTATGTATAGGAACGATAAAAGGGATATCGTATAGGAAAATCCAGATATGCGAATACAGTAATACTTGAAACCTTACGACGGAAGGGTGGATAAACCGGAACTTATCGTGTTGTCGATAACGGGTCCTGACTCGAAACGTGCACGCCGATCTTCATGCGTCTTCTACAAGAGTCGGGGAAAACAAAAGTTCCCGTTCAGTCTGATGGGATGTTACACTCTGAACCCAACACCCGACGAAGAGCCCCGGTTTAGTTCTAGAATATCGATTATTCCCACAGAGTGGTTCGATAAATTACAGGCGTTTTTTGGTAATTCAGTTCTGTGAACGGACACACTAGTTCGGTGCACTCTTTCGGAAAACCTGTGCGGTGGTGTGCCGAATAAAGGATTGCAACCACGTATGAAAAGTGGTTGTGGAGCCGCTTTCGAAGATATAGCACTCATTCACCAATGGAACGTTGGCCTGTTCAGAGGAGGTTAGAGGTCCAACAGACAAGCAATGCGTCAATGGCTCTGTGATCCTCCTTAAGCGTAATAGGCCATACAGACGCACCTGCACTGCTGGAACCACCGAGCCCATGGTCGCTAGTACGCTGACGTGAGTTGCAATGTGGTGACCCGATGCCGTGCGCATGTAGCAACACTGAACCTCCCGCGACTACATGCACATGCGCACTAGTAGCTGTGTGGTTCTCGCCACTATCGGCTCTCCAGTCTGGACAATCCTCTTCAAGGCTGACTCAGACATGACCTCGCCGTGACGACTACACATGGTCTCGCACTTGCGAACGTTACGAGCGCGGCGCCGTACGTGTCCTCATCCGGAAACCGCTTCTTCCAACCACTCCTTCGATAGTTCTGTACAGAATACTCTATCCTCTTAACTGCCGTACCACTTCTTCTCTTCTTATACAGAACAGGACCTGAGGTGGAGGTGGCTAGGATTTTCCCTAATAACTTAAGCTGCTGCGATAGCAATACCAATGCCCAGACTGAAACGATAATTAGCGTCAGTGCAAACGCGGTTGAATACTACGTGACGGAAGCTGACAATTTCCTTAAGAGTTTGTCCTCACGTCATGGCCAGTGTGTAATACCGGGACAAAAGAATTCGTTTGAGTATGCGAGCAAGGCGGACTACCCCTGTCTCTAATTTGCCTCCCTGATGCAATTCATGCTTGGTTTTCACGAGTAATTTTCCCCCCGGGGCAAATTACATAAACAAAGACTAATTTCTAAGAAATTTTCTTGAACACACCTGGGGTATCGAGGAGTCGACTGCCCCCGACCATGTGTGACAAACTTGTTAAAGAGATGATTTGGCAGCTGCATCCCATCGGCACCATAAGAGCTCTCGCCCCCTTCCCCCCCCCTGCAGGTGTCACGTCATGTTTGACCCTTTGTTCAGAAGGGAAAGCTGCTATGCATAAAACCAAACAAAATTTAGTAAGCCAAGCCAAAAAGGCTCCGGGATAGTTGATACGCAAGTAGTTTCGACAGTAGCACTCCTCGGCTGTATGCTGCGAAGTTGACTACGTGATGTGCACCTAAGCGAATTGGTTGTTTTGCCACTGCATCCTAGCTAACCCGATCCTTATTTTTCAACTACTGTATATCTCAAAAACTGGCGGTGGTTGGCTATCACACTCGTTCCCTGAAAATCGCTCGCAAGCAAAATACCCTTCTGTATGCAGACAAGAATTTACTACAAATATATTGATCGGGTACAGTTGAGAAGTTTTTAAAATTACTCTCCGAGGAGCGTAAGTTAGTTAGGAAGCAAAAAATTTTAATGAGAAGCTAGGGTGCTTGTGGCAAAATAGCTTAGCACTGTGTTTTCAAAAGTCCCAACAAGTGAAAAAAAGTTGTTCTGGGATGTGTGGTTTCCTGTAGACGATGACAGCGCCACGGATAATACCCGGGACCTCGATGAGGGCCCATCAATCATTCCTGTTGGGGCGTCGAAATTGGTGTCAGAGGTACAGGCTGCAATTTGCTCTCCTCCGTGACAGTGAAGATTCGCTCTGCGGTGACCGGATCATTGCCCAGGAAGTTGGCTTTTACGTACGAACCCAATTCCAGAACCTTTTTTCCCTGGCGCTGAAGAGGAAAAGAGAAGGTGGGATGACTGAGCGGCTTCCTAGAGGGCTTGCGTTAGAGGTAGAAACTCACACGTGTAATTTGGTGTGGTGAACGTCGCTTCTAGCACAGACTGGGGCCTTTCATCTCAAAATTGACTTATGGAAAGCACTCCTGTGGGGTTGAGAGCTGCACAGGCGACTTTAGGTTTGCCAACCCTCGTGCTCCAACATTAGCCTGAACGCATCACAGTTCCTAAGTTTATTAAGGTCCGTTACTGACTGACCAATGAGGGCACCTTTAAGGCATGTTTGAGCCAGTAAAAGAACACACGCTTGACTGAATGCGTTTCAGTGATCGTTGTCAGCCAAGTGTGAACTCTGTTTAGGGAAAGCCGGTCCTCTAAAGTTGTTTTTTTTCTGAGTTCTGATTTGGGGCGTGATAACGCAGTGGGTGTCAGGCGCGCTGCCACAGATAGTTAAAAAGAGTACTTTTGATCGGCACCTTTAGTTTAATCAGCCTCAGACGCGCCTAGCTGCCTAAACTAGTCCGTCTGCGGTCCTAAACGCAGACTATAAATTGAGCGAAACCACTTACTCGCGAATCGAAGTAAAACAGGAGAATGCTCCGAGGAATCGTACTCACGATCATCTCAATATGGATCAGATGCCGACAGTCTGAAAGACTACGAATTAGATAGAGCCCGATGGATGAACAGAATTTTTACCTCTATGCCTATCGCACAGACGCTGGTCTGATTCTTGAAAAGCAGATGACCCCAACTGACAGTTCAAATGTCGATTACAACAGCAAGATGGCGCAGGAACTGTGACGTGACGGCGCGTGAATCAGATTATAGTGGGAGTAGACTTGCGTGGTATCTACTGCACTCTCTCCTCCTCCACCACCTAGGCCCAGTTTCATGACCAAGTCAAGAAGACTGGAGGTGGGAGAAGGCAGAGGGGGGGAGGCGCAACTGGAGCCGCCACTTGGCGTGCCACCGCACCTGACTCGGATCCAACGAAGTGGGATTTCAATAAGGGCCGCATTAAGAAGGAGCCATTGAAACCTGACCCACCATTCGCCAGTCAGCCACTCTACGCAAAACACACACTGGGCTGAGTGTAAAGTCCGAGTTGCCCAGTTGGTTGGAAACCTTCCAAGCCACGGCTTTTAGTGCACCGTGATAGTTTCAAGCGCGTCCGATTGTTTATGGTGAGGAAAATGCGCTGAGCCGCCGACCTCACTCCCTGTTCCCAGGCACCAGTCACCGTCCAAGGCCGTCAATGGACTGGTGCGGGGAATGGGCACAGCTGCACATAAATCTAATGACCTCGTCTGCGCGTACTACGTACGCGACCTAGCCCGCAAACACAAGCACCAGAATTCCTCACAAAAGGGTTTGAGTGGTTCACATCTCACGTGTGAGATTGCCGCAGATCATGTCAAGAAGGTGCGATTGCCGCCCGAACCTCAGACTACTCCGCACCACCGCACACTGGGCCGACTGTGAGGTCCGAGTGCAATTGCCAGTGGGCAATTGTTTCAAGTCACAGCGCTTGGTGCACCATGATCTTCCCAGGCTCCGAACACACAAGCAGCAGAAAAGCTATACAGATAAGGAACTGAGAATAATATTTTCCTCTCACGTTAGAGTTGCTGACTGAAAACGCGTTTTGGGTGGTGTTAGGCGCGATCAGCATCTTCATCACACATGGCCCCACCTACTTACTTGATTGCGTCCTTAAGATGGTTGGTTGCACAAAAAGGGACTATTACAGTCTTTCTACGGAAAAATGAGTGAATTCCGTCAGCGGGCAACCTACGCAATATTGACCTCCAGACTGCCTTGTTAGGCATAATTCGTAAACGTTGGTCTATATATGGGGGAAAGGCTTCCTTAACTCAATCTGACGCGTTCCACCCGCTTCCCTATTATAATGCCAAAAGGTGAAAGCCATTGAGGTTGTTGATGAAATGAGAGGCGTGGTCTGATCTGATAGTATGAGCGAATGATAGTATGGTATGATAGTATGATGATAGTATGGCGAATGGCGACTGTCTCTTGGTGGTCAACTATTACTATGCCGCTGTCCAGCAGAAGCTAACGGATTTCAGCTCAAATACTCACATAAACGTTGGCAGCAAGTCTGAAAACGTTTTCGCGACGGATTCACTTCACAATTAAGACACCAAACAAGGCCTCACGCGGGCAGCCCATCTGGCGCAAGCAAAACCAGGTCTACTTGGGATCTGGTTCGTCTCTGCCCTTATTTTTAGGGGCCACACTAAGCAGGATAAAGTAGCTATTTCAGAGTCACACGAGTATGGGATAGGGTTTGATCTCAGGATGACATATGGGTGTTCCGCTTTTACCTAGCATTCAGTTCGGTAGTCCTCGTAAGTGGTTACAGAAAGAGGACGGCACATTAATGAAGAATCGTCAAAGACGAAGATGAGAGCGAGTCTCTAGAGAGCACTCGTGACCAACGTGTCATCTGAAGGCAGCTAGACACTCAGTGATAGCAGGGAAAAGTTGAGACTTGAACCCGAACCAAGTGCCCTTCCAGCTGAAGCAGGTGACCACACTGCGATCGGGAATGCTCAAAATCGTGTCATATTCAGAGCAGTTCAACAGTCAAGCACTGTTGACTATTCCTTTGAAAGAGAAAAACGCAATATCGGTGTTCCTTCTGCAAGCAAATCGAATTGGGGAACGCGAATCACCGCATCAACCTTGAATTTCCTTGCTGAGGATCTGTGGAGAGTGAGTATTCCACTCAACTGACAGGCCATAAATTGGAATGCGTTATTGAACTGAAGTTCAAATTCTAGGTCTACAAATCGTGTGGCTTAGTATGTCAGTCTGACGACACCAAATAAGCAAAAGATACTCAGTACAGTCTTCGTTTTTCTGATCCGTATAATGATCCAAAATTGACGTGCTGTTTCGGAAGGATTTCAGAAAAATGCATAAATGCGCCCTGATCACAACGCATGTCCTTAAAAGCCATCGTATGCTTATATTGTGCTAAAGGACGAGAATGGAAGGTCGAGGCTCTTACTGTTGTTCCATTAAAAATTAATATTTAACTTTTTTGGAATACGGACTGGTTTGCATTCAGACGAAAGCAATCAATTTCTACCAGTTATATCCTCCAGTAAAATGAGAAGAAGCTAATCATCCACGAGAAGTTAGCTTGATTTGAACTGGTATTCAAAGTTGTGTCTAATTTATATGCGTCATTATCACAATAAAACAAAACTATTTTATGGCACCACAAATATATCTTCTGCTAGCCCCACAGACTGAAAAAAACAGGATCATTAACAAGTTTATTCAAAAAGAAGCTAATTTTAACGATCAATAACCGTCTTGAGTGATTTCTTTTAACGAGACTATAAAAGCGCTGCTGTGGACTAAAAAAAGCTATTTGTAATGGAGAAAATGAAAAGCTTATGGATGCAGTTTGTTTCATCGTATGGAGTAACCTTAAACTGCTTCTGACGTAATCAATAGAGCCTTGTCCAGTTCGCCAAAGTGTCCGTCCTCGAGGCTCCAAGTACTATCTCTTTTTTCAACTGTGTCTACCAGGCGGTGCTAATGCAAAAAATTATTGCTGCCATGTGCATTCCCTTTCTAAAGCAGAAGGCTGTGAATAGCAATTTAGCGAAATTTTGCACGATTGTAGTATATTTGGTTACCAGTTTAAAACAGCATTACAAATGACTCCAATCGTGCTGCTCGAGTAATACGTAAACCAACAATATCTCATTTTAGCTAGAAAATAGTGAAAATTCTGTCATTTGGAATTTCAACAAAGTATAAAGATGTCAGCTAGAGTAAACCGGAACTTTTTGTATTGGACTCTCTCCTGGTCCTTGCAGCAAAAGTGAGAGAATCAAAGCACCTGTCGGTCGAGAGCATGAACTGCATAAGCACTCGGACATAAATACTCAGGAGAAAACATCGGTAGAGTTAAAAACCGCTTGGCCTACGCAAGCTTGAACGAAGATGCATCCTGAACCGCTTTGTTGAACAAAATGTACGCCAATTTATCAGAGTGGAGGAACTTCGGTGCGACCATTTTAGGTAAATAAACAGATGGTTAGTTGAAAGTGAAAACGCAGGGCATGCTCATACACAGTTTAACCTGTTTTTCCAAGTCATACCAATAACCTGGAGCACTTATTGATAATTTATTCGGTTAAAAACGGGTGATACGTAAACGGACGTATCACAGGTGGACATGCAATTTTTACAATAAAAGATGCATGCTCCTCCATCAAGCTTTTGCGGACCCTCATTTATTTGACGTTTTAAATCCATTCAATGAAGTAAGTGCATAGGGTAGGGTAGTTATCTGATCGAAACTTTTATTTCAGTTAGAGTGATTCTCTGGAGTGTCGAGTAAAGCAACATTAATGACTCCAAATCGAATGTCTAAACCATACATACAACAATGGCTGTATTGGTAGAGAGGCCTTGAATGGAATATCAAAACGCAGTTTTGATGCTTTTATGTGCCTGTTAACGTCGGTTTTCTCTCTCACTCTCTCAGTGCACCTAAAATTGTCAGTTACGTGAGTGCTTTATCTGAAACTAAGTTTCACTTTCTCTTTAGATGATCGATAAGCATCGGTAACAGCTCAGAGAATTGGGGAAAAATGTCCAAGGGACCGATATAACGTTTGCGCATGTCCCGTGTGTGGGAGAGGATAGCCTTGCCAGGCCTGCTTCCTTTGCAGACTAGTCCCTGGGGTGGGGTATCAAGGTAAAAACTAGTAAACAGAATACACCAACCAGCGGCAGGTTAAAAACAGGTGGTAGCACAACAAATGCTCATCGCTGCACACACGCAGAAACGTCAATGAACTTTTAGATTAACGTGCTTTGCGCTTTCTAACGCGAAACCACATCTTGATTGCAGAAACCTCCAGCTGGGGATGGGTGCTTCACTCCAAAAGCGGCAGAGATGATCGATGCTGAATGCAGCAATTTCATCAAAAATTAACTGTATAGGAATTTCACTGAAGTCTGGAAGCCTACCAAAGATTTTTCACGAAAAAGACCAGCCTGTAGGACACGCTACCATTCACAGACCTTGTTAACTTTGTAATTTTCGTTTCGTATTTTTGAAGTTACGTTCATGCAAATGTATTTTTAAAAAATGCACAACAAAGCACTACGTAATTACCATCGAATGCTTCGTTGAAAAGCATTGACGTCTTTTTCTGCTATCGAGGAATCATGCCTTATTTCCATGGTAGGCACCCACGAAACCACCAATGTGACTAGTTTACATGGCTCCAGCAGTGGGTGTCCCTTAGTGGTTTCCCATCCATCGGCAGGGCACCTTCAGTATGCCGACTGGAAAATATGGAATCTTTGCAGCAGGGCATTCAGGAAGCACCAAAAACCTGCACTCGTAGACGTTAGCGCAAATCATAACTCCCAGGGACTTCACTGCAACGCGCGCAAACTCATTTATGCCTGCGTTCACACAAGCTACACCCGGTACAGGACTTAAGTCTGATAGATAACAATTAACAGTTAAAATCATGGATTTTGAAGATCCGTTACAGCTAAGTGGCCATGCGAGCAAACAAAATACTAGATTTTTTGACACCAAAAGGCCAATGCTCGAGTGAACCGGAATTTTACCGTATCAGGGTCACGGTTCCATGCCGCGCAACATGTGATGGTATAGTCTGTCATTTCTTTTGCAGAACAAAGACGTAGATGCGGCTACTATAACTGGTAGCAGTAGGAAGCGCTTGGGGAACACACTGTGTATCCCACAGTAAAACGCAGGCCTGCGGTACGGCGGCAGAAAGACGGGGCCACTGATCGTACAGCCAAAGTCCACAATGTGGCTGTTAAGGTAGCTTTTCTGAATTAAATTCAGATTTCAGTTCAGCTTCAGTTTCATCCGACAGCAATTCCGGCGCCAGTTTGAGGCCAGCACTAGTGACGAATTCCACCACGTGCGTCACGGAGGGGCAACGGATGGTGACTGTAGTGCCCTGACTCCGTGCGCATGTTGCAAAACTGAACTTCTCGCAACTATACGCGCGGTGACTGTTTGGGCCTAACCAATTCCGGCTGTCCAGTCTGGCCAATCATCTGCAAGGCTGACTCGCACGTAACCTCACTGGATGCCCCGTGACAACTCCGCACGGTCTCACACTTGGAACACCGCAGCCACGGCGCCGGACGTGCCCTCATCCGGCTGCCGCCTTTTTCCAACCCCTCCTCCGATAGTTCTGTACAGAATACATTATCCTCCCAACTAGCGTCATACTTCTTCTCTTCTCATACGGAACAGGACCTGAAATGGTAGCGGCAAGGGCCTTCCCTAATCACTTATGCTGCCGCTATAACTCATGCATGAATAAGTTTGTAGTAAGGCAGATTTGCAAACATATTCCACATAAACACCACAAAGGCCACATTTAAGAAGAAGTCATTGAGCATAACTCTCACCTCTAAGAAGGACTGAGTTATCTATTTAGTTGAAAGCCCTCCAAGCCAGGAAATTAAACTCCTCTCATTAGTTTCAAATCGCATCAGATTTTTTTATGAGAGAAATGCGCTGATGAGTTGTGGAGATGGATTCCCCACTGTCGGCTTCACTCTGTCTCACCTCTCCCGTGCGCCTGTCTACTGTCGAGCCTGTGCACCAGACGTTGATGTCATTGACTATGATGATCGATGAAGGCCTACCGCAATGCGTGGTAACACATCTCCTCCAGGTATGGCCTCAATTTTAGGCTCACGTGGTCTCTAACTGGAGGTTTTAACCCCACAGTTAACTCTCAGATTCAAATCTCCAGAGCTCTCGACAGTAACTAAACCGAACATGGCTATTCACTCATCAACTCAATTTATCGAGTGTAAGATAACAATTATCCTGTCCCCATAACCCATCATAATTCCCCTAAAGGTTATTTTCGGAATTATACAAAAGACGAGATGAATGTTTCAGGTAGATTTGCTACGGTTACTTGCTAGTCCACACCTTTGGTCATTCGTTCACGGAGGTATGTAGTACTTACATTTTTAAAAATAAAACCTCAAAAAGTATCAAATGTTGGTCACGGAAGAGCTGCATTCGATGGGGGGTAAAGGCGATAGCCTCATCCTCCAGTATTCACTTTCAGACCTCGTGAGAAAGCCCAAAAAGTTTTGCAAACTGAACGCTAAGGCTGGGCGACATTTTTGAATCAATGTCAGTGGAAAACTCGGAACTGTGAGGGTCCAACATGCAAGATACCGTGGCTGAGCAAGTTATGTGACACACAAATCATTAAAATTTACACCAGGAAAATTGTTTGGACAGGTGAATACAATAAGTTGGGACCGTCTGTCTCTGTGAACAAAGGAAGAGTTGCTGAACAGGACCTTTTCCTCATATCTTATAAAATATGCTTTCTATTGGGGTGCCTTGTGGAACTACACAGATAATTTTCTTATAAGTAAACTTTCTGAAGTGCAGACATTCAAAAAGCTCAAAACGGTTCGCCCTGAAATTACCTGTCCGGCAGAAGCTATATATATTACAAGGGTATGTTGCTAAGGGTCAACAGGCAAGATGCCGACAGCTGTATCACGGTTGTTACCGATCATCAGTACGTCATATGCCTTATATATATATATATATATATATATGGAAGGAGAAGATAAGGCGATATCTGGGGTATAAGATATACTTGTCTGACGTTTCACACTCATTCTCGAGCCCATCATCGGAGATAGAGCATAAGGGGAACTATATGGTTTAAAAAGGTCTTTCGTGCTCACTTGTGATTGGTCCTCCTCTCGTGCGCCAATGGTGCTTGACGGCCTCATAGGGCACTGGTAGGTCAATGCTGCGGTTGATAGAGTTGGCGCCTGACTGCCAAGCTTCGATGACTTCCCTCGCCAGTCTGTTTTCGGCTCGGCCGAGCACTTGAGCCCCGTCAAAATCGAACCGGTGATTGTTTTCTAGACTATGCATGGCGACGTGTGATCGAATATCCTTTCGCCTTACGGCCAAAGTGTGCTCGTGCATGCGCGTACTCAGTCGTTTGTCGGTCATGCCGCAGTAGTTGGCCGGACAGTCTAGACAGTTGACACGGTAAATAACGCCTGAGGTGTCTGCGGGTGGTAGTCAACCCTTTGGTTGCATGAATAAGCGACGGATGGTGACCTTCGGCCGGTGTCCCAAGCCAATGTTTAGTGGTCTTAACACGCCAGCAGTGGCTTCTGAGACGTTACTCACATAGGGCAAGACACGAAAGGTTTCAAGTCTTTGTTTAAAATCACCTTCGGTCAATGACTCAATAGTAGAGCGTTCGACTCAAATACCAAAGGTCGCGGGTTCGAATCCCAGGTGTGCCACACTTGGGATTGGGTATGACTGGCTGATGACGGCTAATAAGCCGGAAATGGCCATTCCGGTCTCCCTTGTCTTTGTTGGTTCCATTCAATCATATGCTACACATCGCTATGCGACCGCCTGCGAGGGCTCTAGTCTGAGCTCCAGGGCACGACGGAACATGCATGTTCGTTAAGCAGATCGGTGAGCCCCACACTATCATCATATTCCCGATCACAACCGACAAAAACAACGTGCCCGTGGCTCAATGGTAGAGCGTTCGACTCAAATACCAAAGGTCGCGGGTTCAAATCCCAGGTTTGCCACACTTGGGATTGGGTATGACTGGCTGATGACGGCTAAAAAGCGAGAAATGGCCATCCCGGTCTCCCTTGTGTTTGTCGGTTCCATTCCATCAAATACTACACGTCGCTATGTGACCGCCTGCGAGGGCTCTAGTCTGAGCTCCAGGGCACAACGGAACATGCATGTTCCTTAAGCAGAACGGTGAGCCCCACACTATCATATATATATATATAGAGGAAAACGGGAAGGCGTTCTCTGGGACCAGAATTTTATTCATCCGATGTATCGAACTCTCACGCGAGCCCATCGTCAAGGAATAAAAGAATGTACAGCTCACTGCTGGGCCTCGCATATTCTCGAACATATATATATATATATATATATATATATATGATAGTGTGGGGCTCACCGATCTGCTTAAGGAACATGCATGTTCCGTTGTGCCCTGGAGCTCAGACTAGAGCCCTCGCAGGCGGTCGCATAGCGACGTGTAGCATATGATGGAATGGAACCGACAAAGACAAGGGAAACCGGAATGGCCATTTCTGGCTTATTAGCCGTCATCAGCCAGTCATACCCAATCCCAAGTGTGGCACACCTGGGATTCGAACCCGCGACCTTTGGTATTTGAGTCGAACGCTCTACCATTTGAGCCACGGGCTCGTTGTTTTGTCGGTTGTGATCGGGAATATGATGATAGTGTGGGCTCACCGATTCGCTTAAGGAACATGCATGTTCCGTTGTGCCCTGAGCTCAGACTAGAGCCCTCGCAGGCGGTCGCATAGCGACGTGTAGCATATGATGGAATGGAACCGACAAAGACAAGGGAAACCGGAATGGCCATTTCTGGCTTATTAGCCGTCATCAGCCAGTCATACCCAATCCCAAGTGTGGCACACCTGGGATTCGGAACCCGCGACCTTTGGTATTTGAGTCGAACGCTCTACCATTTGGAGCCACGGGCTCGTTGTTTTGTCGGTTGTGATCGGGAATATGATGATAGTGTGGGGCTCACCGATCTGCTTAAGGAACATGCATGTTCCGTTGTGCCCTGGAGCTCAGACTAGAGCCCTCGCAGGCGGTCGCATAGCGACGTGTAGCATATGATGGAATGGAACCGACAAAGACAAGGGAAACCGGAATGGCCATTTCTGGCTTATTAGCCGTCATCAGCCAGTCATACCCAATCCCAAGTGTGGCACACCTGGGATTCGAACCCGCGACCTTTGGTATTTGAGTCGAACGCTCTACCATTTGAGCCACGGGCTCGTTGTTTTGTCGGTTGTGATCGGGAATATGATGATAGTGTGGGGCTCACCGATCTGCTTAAGGAACATGCATGTTCCGTTGTGCCCTGGAGCTCAGACTAGAGCCCTCGCAGGCGGTCGCATAGCGACGTGTAGCATATGATGGAATGGAACCGACAAATACAAGGGAAACCGGAATGGCCATTTCTGGCTTATTAGCCGTCATCAGCCAGTCATACCCAATCCCAAGTGTGGCACACCTGGGATTCGAACCCGCGACCTTTGGTATTTGAGTCGAACGCTCTACCATTTGAGCCACGGGCTCGTTGTTTTTGTCGGTTGTGATCGGGAATATGATGATAGTGTGGGGCTCACCGATCTGCTTAAGGAACATGCATGTTCCGTTGTGCCCTGGAGCTCAGACTAGAGCCCTCGCAGGCGGTCGCATAGCGACGTGTAGCATATGATGGAATGGAACCGACAAAGACAAGGGAAACCGGAATGGCCATTTCTGGCTTATTAGCCGTCATCAGCCAGTCATACCCAATCCCAAGTGTGGCACACCTGGGATTCGAACCCGCGACCTTTGGTATTTGAGTCGAACGCTCTACCATTTGAGCCACGGGCTCGTTGTTTTGTCGGTTGTGATCGGGAATATGATGATAGTGTGGGGCTCACCGATCTGCTTAAGGAACATGCATGTTCCGTTGTGCCCTGGAGCTCAGACTAGAGCCCTCGCAGGCGGTCGCATAGCGACGTGTAGCATATGATGGAATGGAACCGACAAAGACAAGGGAAACCGGAATGGCCATTTCTGGCTTATTAGCCGTCATCAGCCAGTCATACCCAATCCCAAGTGTGGCACACCTGGGATTCGAACCCGCGACCTTTGGTATTTGAGTCGAACGCTCTACCATTTTGAGCCACGGGCTCGTTGTTTTGTCGGTTGTGATCGGGAATATGATGATAGTGTGGGGCTCACCGATCTGCTTAAGGAACATGCATGTTCCGTTGTGCCCTGGAGCTCAGACTAGAGCCCTATATAATGAAAGTGTGGTGTTAACCGAGACGGTTAAGGAATACTTCTGCTCCATCTTATCAACATATATGTCAAGCCGCTATGCGACTTCCCGCGAGGGCTCGAAAGTGCGCTTAAAGGCACAGCGGAACATACGTGTTCCTTACCCTGATCGGTTAACACCCCACTTTCATAGTTCATATTCCCGATCGCAACCGACAAAACAACGGGCCCCATGCATCAATGGAAGAGTGTTACACACAATGACCAAAGGTCGCGGTTTCGAATTTTGGGCGGTTCACACTTGGGATTGGGTATGACTGGCTGATTATGGTTTATAAACCAGAAATGGTCATTCTGGTCTCCCTTGTCTCTTTCGGTCCCACCCTGACCGATTCTCCCATGACTTTCATGCACTCACGTCCACGTCACGCTAGCAAACAGACGCGCGTGCAGGTGAAGTCCTTGCCGCGCAACAGGGTTTCTGACCAGCATCACCGAGTTGTTGTGTGGAGTACACAACTCCTACTGGTATTTCCCCTCCTTCTTCAAATGGGAACCAGTACGTGATGGTGGTTCTACTCTGGGGGCCCGTTGCAACGCTGCACATGTCGCACGCAGTTTCACGCGCAGTATTTCTCCGCCAATCACGACTATCCAAACAAACCAATCAACGTCAGGAACCACTCAAACATGATCTCGCTCAAGGCACTGTGACACAGACATTCCAGACCCTCGAGATGCCACTGCTGCCGCACCGGACGAGGGCACAAGTCCGGCTCAGCAACTTATTCCAACTTTACTCTGCAATTCTTCTGTACAGACGATCATAAACTCTCAACTGGCGTCCAGCTTCTCCTGCTCTTCGGGCCTGACGGTCGTAGCGTCTAGGGTGTCCCCCTCTATGGCTTATGGTGCCGCGACAGGGGGTGTATGTAACGCTAGCACGCAAGGCACAAGTAGCCAGAATGAGTATCAAATTCATACCAGGTCGAACAATAGTGGTTGGCACTGTGACAGGAGTCCTGTCCGTTTTCGCTGCAAGAACAGAAAAATCCCCGATGAAGAGATACTTGTGGTAGACGTGATGGAAAGCTCAGTTGGGTGCAATTGGGTGCAAGTCAGTCAGAGTAAGGTCTACGGTATGGTTAGTTGTGCTTAAGCTACTGAATAGTGTAGAAGAGTTAGCGCCAAGGAAAGAGAACAGCAACTGAGCAACCAGAAGATAGGAAACCTCTCCAGGGCGGTATTTCATTGCTGTCATCGTATCCTAAGATGCGAGGAGAATCAGACGAATAGATGCGAAATGTGGCTAAGTTGTACAAAAGATGCGATGAACCGACTTCACGATGGACGGGGATGAGAGTAGAGTCAGGGCTGCGAAACGGACTGTCATATCACAATAGACACCTGTCATGGCACTGGCATCCCAGAATACGGCAATTTAAATTAAAAAAGTTATTACCGCGATTGCCAGTCAGATTACTCTGAATTAGAAGATGTTTACATGACTCAAAAAGCAAAAAGTACGAATGAGGGAAAGGGAGATTAGGAAATGGACCTGTTCCTTGGTCGAGTAGGACAAAACATTGGATCGAATGACAAATTGGGCAACACAACTTACGTTGGTTTTCGAGTGTATGCGAGCCGATTCCACAAAGTAGGATTCGTTGGTATCCAGTAGTCTGATGCAGACACCATTATCTCTGCAAAGAAATACAGGAACTCACCAGGAAATATGCAATATGTGATAGCTCGAGGCAAGAGATTTGCAAGATGACTTCAACAAGCTTAAACTATTCTTTGAGTTTCGGGGTAAGCAAAGAGCATATTCTTGGTCAAAATACTTTGTTACTGATGCTTAGATTAGGCTTTCTGTTTTGTGTAAGCCTTTGAGCGAGAACACAGAAAAGGAATCAAGCCTACAGAAGAAAAACAGACTCTGAGGACAATAAACCTCCATATTATTAGATTTCATGCAAATGAATCTCAAGTTGATGTCGGTTCAATGAAGTCTGTAGCGCCTTCCACCTTTGGCACCCACGGCGCACTAGCGGTCATGTGATGAAGGTTCTCGAGCTGCCGGACAATACAGCCTCTGGGACAGCCAATCACAGGCACTCACCAACTGTTATCCCCCAATCAACTGATCCAGCCGACTCTAGTAATATCTCACATGACTTTAATGCACTCACGTCCACATCACGCTAGCACACAGACGCGCGCACAGGCGCAGTCCTTGCCGCGCATCAGGGTTTCTGACCAGCACCACCCACGACGAGAGTTCGACCGTCGTAGTTCGACAATGTCCACCGTATGCTCCATGGGAAAGTGGAGCAGGGACGGTGAATTGCGCGTGATTTAGTTTAAAGTGATAGTAGACTTGCGCTGCATCTACCGCACTCTCTCCTCCTCCCCCAACCTGAGCCCGGTGTCAAGACAGAGTCAAGAAGACCGGAGGCAGAAGAGGACGGAGGTGGCTGGCGCGGCTGGGTCCCCTAAGCCCTAGCCGCCCCAAGGCATGCCACCACACCTCTATGTTCGGCATTTGTTATGGGAGCGCAACCCGAATAACGCCTGCCGTGCCCTAATGTGGACCCCGTGTTGTTCCAATGCATCTACCACGTGGCCCGTTTAGGGGGCAAACATACATACATACATACATGCATACATGCGGCAGTTCGACCGTCGATTTCGACGAGGTCCACCGTATGCTCCACACCAGATGGTGCAGGGACGGTGACTTGCGCGTGAATTAGTTTTAAGTGAAAGTAGACTTGCGCTGCATCTACCGCACTCTCTCCTCCTCCCCCACCTGAGCCCGGTCTCATGACACAATCAAGAAGACCGGAGATGGGAGAGGGCGCAGGTGGCTGGCGCGGCCGGAGCCGCCCCTGTGCGTGCAACCACACCTGGCTCGGATCCCACGGAGTGGGAGTGCCATAAAGGCCACATTAAATAGGAGCCATTGCAACCTGACTCTCAGTCCGCCAGTCAGCCACTCCACACAAAACACACATTGGGCTGGCCACGCGGTCCGAGTTATCCCGTCAGTTGGCAACCTTCCAAGCCACGGCTTTTAGCGCAACGTGATAGTTTCAAGCGCGTCAGATTGTTTATAGTGAGGAAATACGCTGAGCGCTCGACCTCACTTTCTCCCCCACCACCCCAAACAGACCACTGTCCGAGCCGGTCAGTTGTCTGATGCGGAAGCGGGCGCAGCTGCTGGTGACATCGTCTACGTGTACTACGTACACGACCTGGCCCCCCAAACACAAGCACCAGGATTTCACACAACAGGGTGTTGAAGGGCTTACATCTCACATGTGTGAGATAGCCAGAGGTCACTTTAGGAAGGAGCCATCGCAGCCTGACTCTCAGTCCGCCAGTCAGCCACTCCACACAAAACACCCATTGGGCTGACCACGCGGTCCGAGTTATCCCGTCAGTTGGAAACCTTCCAAGCCACGGCTTTTAGCGCACCGTGATAGTTTGAAGCGCGTCAGATTGTTTATAGTGAGGAATATGCGCTGAGCTGTCGACCTCACTCTCTCCCCAACCCCCACCATCAGACACTGTCCGAGCCGGTCAGTTGCCTGATGTGGGAGTGGGCGCATTGGCTGACGGATCGGCGTACCCGTCTTCGCGCGCCACAGCACAACCTGGCCCCCATAACGCACACACCAGGATTCACAAACTCAGGGGATATGGAGCAGCCATTGCCGTCTGACTCCCAGTCCACTGGTCAGCCACTCGACACACACAGCACATACACTGAACTGACGGCGTGGTCTAGGGAAGCGTCAGATTGGCAGACTTCCCAGCCACGGTTTCTAGGACGCCGTGATATACTCTGGTAAATGGTGATTTTGAGGGTGCTGTCGATGTATTGGTGTAGGTAGCGTGCGCTGATGTAGCTTAGCCTCCGGTGGTTTACCGGAGGTTGTCATGGAGGCGCATGTGTCCTAATAGGCCCATGCGGTGTGTAAATGTGCGGGAGCAGTGAGGGCAGTGAAGGCGGGCGCGTCGACTGTATGTCGGAGCCCCAGGCACTGGTTCACCAGCCACCGTGCGATGGATTCGCAGGTGACGGACCAGGCCGATGCGTGAGTTGAAGTTGCGGGCGCGGTGTGGGCAGGAGAAATCGGTAGAGGCTGGGGGGATGTCATTCATGGTAGTGAGGTGTCAGGGGCGTTAAGAATGGCAGGAGCGGAGGGTGTGCATGGTGTATCGTTGTTGTCTGCATTGTGGTGTATGCCGATGTCATGGATGCACATGTGACCGAATAGGCCCATGTGATGAGTGAATGCGCGAGGACAGTGAGGGCAGTGGAGGCGACGATCTCTGCTGTGTGATGGTGCTCCAGGCACTGGCTCACCGGTCTCTGTACGATGTATTCGCAAGTGACCGACCAGGCCGATGCTTGAGGTGAATGTGCGGTCGCATTGAGTACAGCTTAGGAGAGATTCCCCATCGCTGATGGTGGTGGTGGTGGTGGTTGCGGTGGTGGGGGTAGCAGGCGATGAGTAGATGGATGTGGTCTCTATGATGGTGGGAGTAATGGAATTGATGCCAGGATTGAGGGTGGGAGAGTCAGAAGGAGGTTTGGCCGAATTTGACATAGAAATTGGAATTGTCGGATGGTTGGTGCATTGCGTCCGAAGATGTCCAACCAGGCCGATTCGCGCGCGGAAGATGCGTTGACAGCGCGGGCATGTTGGCAGGACCTGGGCATTGGAGGTGTTGGTCCGGGGCGCTTGTGACTTTCGTGCCGCTCTTTTGGCCTTGGCGGCGTCGATCCGGTTGGCCTCATAGATTGCTGAACCAGTCTACACTGATCTTCCCCATGCCGGTCTATCCTGGGCGAGGTCCTCCCAGGTCGCCGAGTTGATTTGCAGTTGCTTCAGCAATTTCTTCAAAGTGTCCTTGTAGCATCGTTTTTGACCTCCAGGCCGGCGAGAACCCGTAGCGACATCTCCGTAGAAAAGTCGTTTGGGTAGTCGCTCGTCATCCATTCTTACCAGGTGGCTGCTCCATCGCAGTTGCACTGCCTCAGCATGGCATAGATGCTGAGGATTCCGGTCCACTCCAGGACTTCCATGTCCGGGATCCTGTCTTGCCATCTCAGCTTCAGTATTCTGCGGAGGCAGCTGAGATGAAAGTGATTCAGCTTCCTGGCTTAGTTCGAGTAGATGGTCCAGGTTTCCGCTCCGTAAAGGAGTGTCATCAAGACGACGGCCTTGTACATCTTAAGTTTGGTGTTCAGGTGAATACCGTGGCGATTCCAGACAGAGGCCTGCAGCCGGCCAAGGCCTGACTAGCTTTGGAGATCCGTTGGGCAACCTCGTCATCGATTCTCGTGTTGCGCGACATCGTGCTTCCTAGATAAGCGAAGGTTTCCATGTTTTTGAGTTGAGCACCGTTGACATTGATTCGAGGAGCATTGTATTCCGTGCTGGGTGGCGGCTGGTGCATGACAACCGTTTTGGCTCTTGTGATTGTTAATCCGAAATCGGCGCAGCCTTCGGCGAAGAGGTCCATGCTCCTTTGCATGTCCTCCTCCGTCACGGTTTTAAGGGCGCAGTCGTCCGCGAAGAGCAAGTCATGGACTGCAGTCGTACACACGCGCGTTGAAGCCTGCATACGCCGACTGTTGAGAAGGTGCCCGTCATTTCTGTAGGCGATGCAGATACCAGGCTGCTCATCACGGTAGGCGTCCATCAGCATAGCCGAGAACATGAGTCTGAAGAGGGTGGGGGCCAGTACACAGCCCTGCTTCACTCCGTTGGTCACTGCGAATGCTTTGGATACCGTCCCGTTATCAGTAACGCGCACCGTCATCCCGTCATGAAGCTGACGCACCATGTGCGTGAACCGCTCAGGACAGCCGAATTTCTGCATGAATTTCCACAGTCCGTCACGATTCACCTTGTCAAAGGCTTTCGTTAGATCCATGAATGTAGTGTATAGGTGAGTTCGCATCTCCTGACACTTCTCCTGTAGCTGGCGGGCGGCAAAGATCATATCGGTTGTTCCGCGGTGTCGGCGGAAGCCACATTGGCTTTCCGGGAGCAGGCCCTGCTCTAGGTGACCGTTAAGACGATTGAGAAGGATACGGGCGAAGATCTTCCCGGCGATGTTGAGCAACGAGATGCCTCTGTGATTATCACAGAGTTGCCGGTTCCCCTTCCATTTGTAGAGATGGACGATGGTCGCGTCTTTGAAATCCTGAGGAATTTTTCCTTGGCGCCACATCTCCTGGAAGAGTGTTGTGAGTTCTGCCATCAGCCGGGGCCCACCATGCTTTTAGACTTTCGGTGGGATTGCATCGGATCCCGGTGCTTTACAGCTGGAAATGTGCTGCACGGCCCGGATGGTTTCTGGTAGGGAAGGCGGTAGATCCAGGTCATTGTTCGTGTCCACTTGAGGGAGCCGGTCCATGGCAGCATCGGAGATGGCTGATGAGTAATTAAGGACACTTCTGAAGTGCTCGGCCCAGCGCTTCAGAATTTGCGATTTCTCTGTCAGCAGTGTTGTGCCGTCAGAGCTGAGCAGCGGTGCGGACCCCTTGATACACGGGCCGTAGATGGCCTTGATGGCTTTGAAAAAGTTTTTCATTTCATTGCGGTCCGCATACCCCTGGATTTCCTCAGCCTTTCGGATCATCCAGGCATCCTGCATCTCCCGCAGCCGTTGTTGTACAAGGCGCCGGCATCTGAAAAAGGCTGCTGTGGTGGCGTCAGTCCGAAGGTCCATGTAGGCTTTGTGTAGTCTATTGTTCTCCGCGAGTAAGTTGCTAATGTCGGCGTCATTGTCGTCAAACCAGTCCTGGTGTCGACGGTGTGCGCGGCCGAGTACATCGAGGGCGGTGGACTGGATGACATTTCGCAGTTGACATCATCGTGTCTCCACGTTAGCGTTATCATCTGGAGCATGCAGGTCCTCCAGTTTCTCGGTTATTTGGTTGCTGAAATCAAAACAGTGAGCAGGCAAATTTAATAAAAGAGTATTTAACTTACATGGCGGCCTCTTACCTTGGGGCCTTCGTCGGGGTTGCAGTTGGAGCCTCATCTGAGAGATGACGAGGCGGTGATCTGTCCAACCATCGGCATCGCGGATCACCTTGGTTACCAGCACGTCCTGTCGATCTCGCCTCCGGACGAGAACATAGTCCAACAGATGCCAGCGCCGCGACCGAGGGTGCATCCACGTGGCCTTCTCCCGCGTCGGAAGGCGGAAGAAGGTCTTGGACAGCAGGAAACTTTGTTCCGCACACGTGCGCAGTAGAAAGAGGCCGTTATCGTTGCAGCTACCGAGTCCGTGGGGACCCAGCACTCCCTGCCAGGCAGCGTGGTCCGTCCCGACGCGGGCGTTGAAGTCACCAAGGACAATTAACTTGTCCTCTTTCGGCACAGTCGCCAGCAAGGCGTGCAGGTCCTCGTAGAATTTGTCCTTCGCTGCATCAGAGCTCGTCATTTGGGAAGCGTAGGCGCTGATGATGGTGGCGAACTGGTCTCCCCGAATAGGCAGGCGTAGGCTCATCAGGCGATCATTTATACCCTGCGGCAGACAGGGCAGACGTCCCACGATGTCGTTCCAGATGGCAAAGGCAACACCAGCGTCGCGTTGCTCTGTCTTTGGCCGGCCGCTCCAGAAGAAAGTGTAGCCGGCCCCCACCTCCTCCAGCTGACCCTCGTCAGAGAATCGGGTCTCGCTGAGAGCAGCAATGTCCACTTTGTAGCGCGCCAGTTCCCGAGCGATTAGCGCCGTCCTCCGTTCCGACCGGTTGCTCCTAGGATTGTCTAAAAGGGATCGAACATTCCAGGCTGCTAGTGTGAGTGGACTCACCCGAGCAGCCTGGAGAGTATGGCAAGGGGGATGGGGACGGGGGGTATTGTTGTTTGTTTGAGTTTTACGACCGCGTAGTTTGCGATCTGCGAGCCGCGGCCGGCTGCAGAAGACGTGAGACCCAGCATTTTTTTATGAGCACATTTTCTAGCCCCTTCCTCCGCGAGGAGGCAAGCACTGCTATCCCTAAATAGGGCTGCTCGGACATCCCAGGCGGCTGCCGAACTCCACTATGGGTCACGGATTTGTTTTAGTGGGAGAACGACCCGAGTTAGTCTGGGCCGGCTACGGGGTTGCTGTCGCCCCCCACTGTAGGACTTTTTGAGAGGGGGGAGGTGGGAAGTTCGGGAGTCAGACATACCGGGTGTGGAGGCACACACAAAACCGGAGACCCTCACCTGGTTTAGCCCGCCGGTCGTGACGGTTGCCCGGGGTGTGGCCGCTGGGAAGAACCCAACTTCGAGGAGACACAGGTGAGAGTTGGGTACCAGTTAGAGGCGGCCACAGGAGCATTCACCACCTGTACGAGACAAATGGAGCGACCAAATGCAAGCTGTATGGTGCTGCCCCTAACTAGTACCCCTACACCCCTCCACCCGACAGTTCGACCGTCGTATTCCGACGATGTCCACCGTATGCTCCATGGGAAAGTGGAGCAGGGACGGTGACTTGCTCGTGATTTAGTTTAAAGTGATAGTAGACTTGCGCTGCATCTACCGCACTCTCTCCTCCTCCCCCACCTAAGCCCGGTGTCAAGACAGAGTCAAGAAGACCGGAGGCGGGAGAGGACGCAGGTAGCTGGCGCGGCTGGGTCCTCTAAGTCCAAGCCGCCCTGAGGCGTGCCACCACATCTCCCATGTTCGGCATTTGTTATGGGAGCGCAACCCGAATAACGCCTGCCGTGCCCTAATGTGGCCCCTGTGTTGGTCCAACGCATCTACCACGTGGCCCGTTTAGGGGGCACACACACACACACGACAGTTCGACCGTCGTAGTCCGACGATGTCCACCGTATGCTCCATGGGAAAATGGAGCAGGGACGGTGACTTGCGCGTGATTTAGTTTAATGTGATAGTAGACTTGCGCTGCATCTACCGCACTCTCTCCTCCTCCCCCACCTAAGCCCGGTGTCAAGACAGAGTCAAGAAGACCGGAGGCGGGAGCCCCTCCACCCAGTGGCTGTATGGAGCACATAACGCCTTTTGGTCTTCCCCCTCCTTCATCATATAGGAACCAGGACGTGATGGTTGTAGTGTCCTGAGTATAAATACTGCTTAGACTCCTAAAAGTCTACTCTCCAGAGTATTAAAAAGGAGATCTTCGGCCTGGCACAGATGGACAATGCCAAATCAACCCCTCCTCAAAAAAAGGTTTCCGCGAATGCTTCCCTGGACAAGATCAAGGACTACATGGTTTCCTAACAGGCTTTTGTCTGGCGGCGTTGAGTTCGCAAGCTACTAATTGCCTTGTGTGCATGTGTGACATCTACTCTAACTTAAATGCATAGGCCACGTAATGCTGCTAACTCGATAGACGATCACGAGTAAAATGGTAGTGGCGTTAAGATTCCAAAAGTATCAAAGCCCAGCCCTACTGCAGTTTGTTTGAACAAAGGCAATCAGTTATCAGCTCTGGCAGAAAGAAACTGGACCTCCTGCTCGTAGATAAGTTCAGGTAAAACAATAATCTCGGAGATACCAGTTTCTAACCGAAGTCTGAGTAATTATGCCAAAACCGTAGGCATGACACTTTGGCGCGGCCTGCTTATGCTCCCGCAAGCTAGCAACCAAATAGACGATTTATGGACCTTGATATTTAGTGTTTGACAGAAAGATGATAGGTACTGATATGGATAACCTTTACAAGTAATTGATTGCTATAATGTCTCTAGGACTTACGTGACATCGATGACCTGAGCTTTATATTCGCGTCCGAATTCCAGTTTGTTCTGGAAACAAAAAAAAGAGTGAAGAGATAACACCTATGTATGCAACTCTGCCCTGACTGGGCTATATCGAAAAAAATAATAGCTTGATAATTTTAAAACTAAGAACTCAAAATGAAAGTAGATTGCTCACGCATACTGCATTTCTATAGCCCTCTAGGAGAGTAATGTACAAGGGCTCACGCTCAACTGTACAGAGCTACGCTCTGTTTTTCAAAAATTAATCACCAGCGAGAACGAAATTGAAAGGGTGGCAAGTCAGGTAACTTTGCACGCTATTTTGCGACAGAGGCGACTGTTTCAGTGTTATTTTTTACGTCGAGTTAGCCCAAAGTTGATAGCTTTCAGTAGAGTCATAGGTCGTGGGATGTCTTGAAGTGGCTTTGAGGCTTAAATTGCTCGGCTGCATTCATGGTATTTTTGTTTATGTCATCTACAAGTTGACCTGAACTTATCATTCTTGGCCGATCACTACAATGGAGGCTGTATGTTATACGGAGAAGCATTTTTTATATCCGAAACGCGTTTTTATGTCTATGCAAGACCAATAGAGGCTGATCAGTGGACTGGGCCAATGGATGGATGAAGATAAGAAAATTCTATCTGCATGTTTAGGTACTAACCTGGCGTTAAAGTAATGCACAATAGAGGCTGACCAGTGGACTGGGCCAATGGATGGATGAAGATAAGAAAATTCTATCTGCATGTTTAGGTACTAACCTGTGCACGTTGACGACAGAGTGGATACTTCTCTCGACAAACTTCGATTGATTCCACAAGGAGGGCGAGGACAAGTCCTGCAAGCAATACAATAAACAACCCTGACATATCCCTGATAGCGAGGGGATCGCCCCGTAGTTCTGATTTCTCATCAACTTGTGGACACTGTCCAGTAGCTGTTAGCCTATAAAAGAATGCAGCTGTAGTGTAGAGACAGTACATAGTCTGGACAGGAGGAAGTAAACGCTTTTTCCACGTGATTCGTAAAACGACCGGTTCATGTAAAGACGAAACACAGGTGATGCTCAGCAACATGTACAAAACCATTTTAGGCATGAAAAATCAAAATGCAAGACCTATGGGAATGTTGATTTTCTGAGGAAAGAGAAAATTAAAACGAGAATTTTACGCAGGCATAAATATCTAACTTGCGAAGTACAAGGGGATGACAAAAAAAGCAAAAACTATGGTATCTAGGCAAGTGGCTTGGTATTGATGCTTTATCACGCCAGGTACGTTTAATATACACTTGGAGAACGCTCGATTTGGTAAGCCCATTGAATACTCCATACTGGCAAGACAGTTCCTAGGTAAAAGCCCGACCTGTGTTTTCGCTGTACATGAGCAGTTCTTCACACTAGCGGGCAGTAATGGAAGGGCGGTTTACTACCGTCTCTCCAGGATCGAGGTTGTTCAAGGGGGGAGGAGAAGGTAACCAAAACGCGTAGTATGTTCTGTGGGCCGGAGGGTTGGTATCTAATGCTGTTTCCCGCTAGTTAAGTTTAACACGCGCACTTTCTTCCAGTCAGGCAGTGTTCATGAGACACCATCGCAGCGGGTAAAGTGATTGTTTTATTAAACCTCCTCCCAGCGATCTCGGTGATTTTGCGATAAATAATGTTAATGAGAAACGCACCAACACAATATTCTATTTCCTGTTAAATAAAACAGTGACATGAACAGTTTCAGGGTTTTGTGAAGCTAACTTTAAGCTAGGCAAGAATTTACGAACGGATTGCCCGATTCAGAAATGCCAAAATGTCCCTTGACGATAAACCCCGTTCGAGTCACACCTCATCATCGAGATATCAAATTTGAAGTGTGTGTGAGAGAGAGAGTAGCGCTTTATTTTGAAAGTAAAATTCCAAAACTTTCCGCAAAGATGTCCTCCATTCACCGTGAATAAGTTTGGGCATACAAACCACACAACACCGGAAGATCACAAACGAATGGCCGAAGAATGCATGTATTGACATCATGAAGAATCGTCCTTGAATGCGTCTCAAAATATCGATCAAACTGTACTTCCTTCGAAACGGTGCCAGCGTCATGCGCTGATGGGCTCATTTTTGTTGTTACAATAAAATATAAGAGGATTCACATGTGAATGGAGAGTAGAAAAGACGGCGGCTTCATTTTAAAAGCCCGCCTGTCCGGGACGGTTTGTTTTTTCGACATCAGAGAGTCGTTCAGTGGTATTTGTTCCTCGATGCACCAAAGTGAACCAATATTACTAATTGCAAGCGCTGTAGCGACTGTTTGACACAGTGATTATAAAATAATCTGAATTGTGGCGATGGTCGGACTAGCTTCTTCATCACGAAAACGCGCCTGCCAACACAGCTTTGATAATTAACCAGTTTTTGGTGACATACGGCTTCTCACCACCCTTTCTCGCTCGAAACCTGCGACTTCTTATTCGAAAGGATGAAGAAAAACCTAATGGGAATGCGTTTTCAAAACGTAGAAGAGATTAAGAAAAAACACCGTACTCATTTTACAGCATTAGTTCAGAAGAATATAAATAATGTTTCGAATAATAGAAAACCCGTTGGAACAAGCACCTATCATCTAATAGGCAGTATTTTGAAGGTTGTTAATGTTTTTAAGAAGTTATCTGAAATAAAAAATCGAAAGAAATAATTCGTGTTTTTGGGTTTTCTTGTAGCTGAACTAATAACTTTCTTAAGTGTTCACTGTGTGAAATCAGTACATACAGTGGTGGAAGCGTTTCTCGATAATCCACTCACTGGAGATTTGAATCTCAGATGTACAGCCCGTGACCGCGGTACCACTGACTCACAGCGGTACCAGAAATACCCATTTTTATATCCCCGTCTGAGTTGGACTTTTCGATTGCCAAATTAATTATCTCTCACAACTAACTGACTGAGTGACTATCCAGTACCATAAATTAATATGCCGCTGTCTACACATGGTACCAACGAATCTCCATTTAATTGATTAAAATTTAGCTTTGTGGTGACCGGTTTTTTTGAGGAGGAGGGGAAGGCAGGGGACGAAGAGAAGGCTTATTAGCCTCAGCAACTGACACACCTCATTCCTGGCTGTTCCTAATAGAACATAGTCCGGCACCTGTATATGAGGTAGGCACAAAGCCAATGAGACGCGGGTACCAATGCGGTGCATGGTACTGAACAAAGCATACATAGATAACAATTCTTAAGGCTTGGCGAATCATTGGAAAACAGGAATTCTGCAGTCATGCAAGAGATGCTACACATAAAAGCCCAGAAAAATGAAAGAGAACCTCCTAAGGTGGCATCAGACTAGAGTAAGACAATAGGAGAGAACGATAGACCATTAGTCGCATATCAAGACGTGTCAATGGAACACTGGATTGGATGATTTAGGAAGCGTGTGAGCTCTCGCATTTAATTTTCCGCGGCGTAGATGGTATTCTGATCGCGCCTTCAGCGTGTACAGATGTTACCAGCACACAAATTTGGTTAAAAACTTTGTTTTAGGTACGCATCGAGAAACAGGTACATCAAACCTAATCATGGAGAAAACATATTATAACGCTTATGATCAAGTTTGCTAATAATAGTTTCATTTATTCTTTCGAACCGTAAATGGGTTCTCAATGACAAAGAGACCAGAAAACGACCAAATTTAGTGAACTTTGACCTAAAACCTGTTAACACGGAGGTCAATATCTTGGTAGCTCAACGTGATGCAATTTCTGCACTACCACTCACTTATTTCGATCAAAACTGGCTTTCCAGAAAATTCTGACTCTTTGTCGGAAGTGATAGGGAAAGCAATAATAGCAGTGACCGGCAATGACCGCCGAATTAGAGATGCAACATGAATGCTTGTGTAACCCGCTTTGAAGAGAGCTAAATCACTACGGTGTGTTGAATTTTTCCTGAAGAATTTCGTAGTTAATTATAATGAGGATACTCAAGTTTCATGCAGTATTCCACTTAGTTACCTCAGAAAGGACTGGCAACGGCTTGGTTTTTATAGACAATTTCGACTAAACCTTTTTTGTTTACATCATCTATTATTGTCATTGAAATTTCGTGTATTGCGTATGCTTGCAAGACGATATTGATAAAAAAAAATTACTGAGCTACTTGATATGTGTTTATTGGGAAGGAAACTCATAGTTCATATCCTCTCATTGTACTGTAACTCCCGAATTTCATGAACCATTGAATTCTATTTTGACACTGTGCATTGCACTCTGGAAAGGCAAGAGCAGGTTGCAGATAAACGACTGAAAATATCCTCAACGTTTTATAGAAAACAGGCGGCTGTATTTCTATATATTCAGAATGAACGCTTATATACTGGTGCGATAATACATTACTGAAAGGAGCACTGGTAAAACGTTTTGTTCACTTAGTGCTGGTGACATCTGCACATGATGCAGGCTCAATCCGAAGACCATCTATGTCGTGGAAGATTACCTAGGACAGCTCAAATGCTTCCTAACCGTCCTATCCAGTTTTCAGTGATACGCTTTAATGCGCAAGTAATGTTCTACCGTTCTCGCGTACTTTCCTACTCTAGTCTGATGCCACGTTAGGCGGTGCACTATCGTTTGGCGTGCATTTTTGTGTTGTTTGAATTTTTGAATTTTTGTGTTGTTTGAATTTTGTGTTGTTGTGTAACCGGGGAATTCCTGTTTTCCAATCATTTGCGCAGCCATAAGAAATGTTTTTCCAATATATGATTGGCTCAATAGTGTAACCGCACTGCTATCCGCGTCTCGTTGTCTCTGAGTCTCCCTCATAAACAGCTGCCGAAATTTGTTCCACCAGAAACAGCCCGGCATGACGTACCTCAGCTAATTCGGGTAAGCAGTCTACCCCCACTCCCAAAGAACAGTCACCACGACGCACACATGCGAGATGAGCATGGAGCATAAACCAAATTTTCCTGGTAGACGTTAACCAGCTTTTGTGTTTCATCGGTTTAAAGTCTTACTTTATAGGAGTGAAGTGGGCCACAAATTCGTATAAACTGTGAGAATTCACATGTAATACGAGCATGGCCCATAAGCTTATCGATGAACGCAAAACCAGATATAGTTAATAGTACCGATCGCAATCGACGGCACAACGGGTTACTGACATGGGACTTGCTTATGTTCGATGACCAACAAAACGCGGGAATGACATTGCAAACATGGACTGATGACGGTTATTAAACCAGAAACGGCTATCTTATAATCCGAAGTATCTTGTTAACTGTTCAGCGAAATCCTAGCTTCATCGTTACTTAATGAAGACTTAGATTAAGGAGTCTGCTGGGTCCGTTTCTAGTACTGTTTCGATCGTCCTAAACAAGTAAGCCGATTGCTCAGTCAGCCCACCAAGCATTAAAACAAGATGAGAATGAGAAGCGAGAGAGGGGAGAAAGAGATACTAGCTATGGAGGCGCAGGCTTTCGTCAACCCCTCGGATGGAGACAACCACGGTGACTTAGGGGCACTTACCCTACGAGGTGCCAGGTGAGGTGGAAAGTTTTTTCTGTGACCGAGTGCATTGTTGATGTAGCTTCTTCTTATTCAGGTCTGGCTACATTTAATTGCACAACCAGCCCGTGATGGAGGTAAGGCGTGGGGTCAAAAACACAACAACATCTCATCCCCAGTCGTTTACTGGGCCATAGTGGGATGGGTAGAGCGGGAGCAAGTGAGATGGAGGGTTTTTGACGCTAGAACTGCAGCACTGATCAAATGCCAATACTGTAAACACGTAATTTTTGCAATCTGGCCCTTCAAATTTTTACCAGAAATCTGGAAAAGTAATTTGCTACTTTAAAATCGGCGAATTTGAGCATTCTTCGCGTTGAAATACTCTAACAGCAACGGATTGATTCTGTTGAGTCTTTACCTATCGCAGACTAAACTTAACTGGCTGAAGAGCAATGAAAAATAACTCAGCGGGAAGTCTTCCAAAAGGAAGACGCAGAAAGATTTAAATAGGTCTTTACAGTGTATATGTTTTGACCGTTAACCCGCTCCGAAAGACCCAAGAGTGAAATCCAAATTCCGGTGATGGCGAAGTTCGACATTCTACTGAGCGAGTCATGGGTTCACACTCAATCAACTGGCGTCAGGGCTACAGTAGATAAGCTCTTCACGGACAAGGCCTTAAAAGAGTGTTTTTAAACAGTCACATGATAGGCACAGGCAAGAGCTACAGCATAGGAGGACGGTTTTAATTATAAAGTGATTGACCGTGTATCCAATATCAGCCAAAGGATTTCGGTGCCTCATCTTGCCTCGAAACTCGTAATTTCACGGCTATGCAGATTCACTGATCATTGATAGCCTTTTTTAAAAAAGGGATTTTGACACGCAGTCTAGCAGATGCCAATGGAATCTGACAAAATAGGAAGTGATCTGGTGATTCCTTTAAAAGTTAAGTTATTAGGTCACTTAACACGCAGTCAATGTGAGCTTTCATGATTGTGGAGGGTACCCCATGATACGCGTTTGAGAGCGTATTTTTTCGCTTTCCTGCTATACCGGTCTGTCTTATACTTTTAATGAAAGATGACCTTAAGAGAGAGAGAGAGAGAATAAGCTTTTCTAAAATAACCAAAAAATTCCGGATGCCAAGAATATTTCCTCTACTGATTAGTAGGTCCTTCAGTTTACAGAATAACCCTCCTTTAAGTCTTGTAAAATTGCCCTGATAGATAAATCTGCACACAAAGTCTGCCGTCACAATACACCTGCCTAGTCTACGGTGCCTCGTTGTGAAATCCGCCACTGGCATATTCGCCTAACACGATAAGTCTTTCCAACAGTTGGCTCGGGCTGGGAGTGGTTTCTGAGATTTTACACACCTCGACGATTGGTTCTCGCTGGGTGCAGCTGACTGTACGCGTACATTACATCGAAAACCACGCGCACACGCATGCTCTCCTTGAAGCGCCTATCAAAACATTAGTTATAAATGAGCAGGTTAAAATAACACCTAAACACCCGCTACCGAAATTATACAGGTAGACGCTACATACGGTTTTAATAACATGAATAGTCACCACCGGTCCCTCCCGCATGCACTGCCTTTGTTCGATGACGAATGTCTTTTAGCACGTTCACAGTGCTTAAAGACGACCTTTGTGGTGCTAACATGAAGGCAGCACTTTCCTTATGAGGACTTTCGCAATCGGCTTAAAAAATCTCTTGCTCGATATTCAGTTCACCTGGGAGGAATAGAGGGTGCGGAGGCTGTCATTCCTAGACGTTTTCGACACATGAAGGTCCAGCCGCGAACTATGCACCACAGCGTACCCAAGGGTGACAAACACAACCCTGAGACTTAGATAATCAAATGTACAAATGGCGACGCATAAGAGCAACTTTGTTGAATTGCTCTTCAAAAGAGTAGAATTGGGCGACGATCGAATGTGTGGCCTCACTCCGAAAACGAGAAGCAAGGGCTCCTGTAAGATGGAAATGATGGCAATAGGATTTTATGAATGAAGCAAACTGAAATGACGTCTATTAAGTTTCAGTAAGGAAAAGATAAAAAATAACTTACGCCCCTTAGCTTGTTTAAGTACACCAGTATAGCGTAGAAACACAAACACTTACTTGGAAATACTGGAATTTAGGACTTCAAAATGGGCAAAAAATAAAAGCAAAGGGCTTTATTTATTTATTTATGTATTCCGGACTAACTGATCCCAGCACCGAATGGCTAATCACACTGAAGCTGACGATTTTAAAAATGTTTTCTTAGATCCGACTCTGGTGCTGGCCGCAAAAGAAGACATAATTGAAATTGATAACAGTGAGGCCGAACTACTAACCCTAAACTCTTGCCAAAGACAAAATGCTAAACTCTAGTCCTTAACCGAACGCTTACTCTAATGGTAACACTAAAGGGGGGGATAGAAGGGAACTACACAAAAGAGGTAAGATTAAGGCTCCCCAAATGACGAAAGTGGGTATTTATTACACGTCAATACTAGGTGGGGCCACATACCCGATCGTTACTTAAAATTGAGCTGTGATGACATTGAGGAGGGAGCTTTGGTATATGCAGAACCGATTAGAAACAAATGGTTACTGATAACTGTTTCTGTACGCGTGCGCAGAGGACAAAGGTGCAGGACACACCAAAGCATCACATCCCACGGCGTGTACCATTGATATCACCATCCAACAGGCACATGCTACTATTGTAAACGCCAGGCCAGATCGAAAGACAACTCAGCTCACGGATATGAGATTACAAAAGATTAGTCCAGAGGGGTTTGATTAGATGTCCCAAGCCGTTGTCAATGACATAAAAATGGGTTACCTATTCGAATTCTCGGGTACATAACTAGTGCCGCTAGTCAATAACAAGACACACTGAGGGCTGCTGGAGGACTGAAGTTCTGGTTGAAATGCGGGAATCGTCATATATATATATATATATATATATATATATATATATATATATATATATAGCACAAATATGTTGCTAAGAGTGCAACAGGCAAGACGCAGACAGCTGTTTCACGGTCATTACCGATCATCAGTACATCATATGCCTTGTGCAGTGAGGTACATAAACAAGCCAAACAAGTGCGTAACACTCACTAATGTGGTAAGGATCTCACTTGATCCCATTTGTCCGCCCGCCAGTTACCTATATATATATATATATATATATATATATATATATATATATATATATATATATATATGTTGCCCAAGAATATCACACACTGCGTGAGCAGTGCCCGACGTTGCGAAATCGCTTCCAGTGGCGCACACCAGCTTTTGATGCGCATACGAATACAAGGAAAGCCAGCGTATTTACGACTACTAATGCTAATACTACTAATAGTATTAATACTACTACCGCATTGTTGTTGATGCGATACCACTGCGCGTGTAAGATGAACGAAAAACTGTCCCAGAGATCGTATGCCCTTCTATGCTAAGCTCATGGCAAATTTGATGGAGTTCTAAATGTTGACTATTGATTTTCCACTTAGTAAGCTTAAAACCAGAGAAATGAAAGTGATGAACACTGTCGACGAAGCCTGCAGGGGTCATTCCTTGCTCAGTAGTCGTCATCAGCCAGTCACACCCGACCCAGGTGCTGCACCACCCGATCAGAAATCCAAAGTTTTAACCATTGAGCCATGGGCTCGTTTTCTTGCCGGTTTGGATCGGACGTATCGGTATTCGTTAATGGACGTTCATAAACTAAAGAAAACTTACTTACTGTTACGCCAGAGAATCTGTTAAGCCAACTGCCTAGCTGAAAGATATATCACCTTTATAAACGGTCGGCAGGCATTATAGAGCTGGGCACAGCTTGAAAGCGGAGTTGTAAGACACCGCTGGCTATGACCCTATTTTACCATGCTTAAATAAAGATAAATGTTTCACCTTTCATTTGGTTTATGAGGGTTCTGGGTCTCCTGTTCAGTTATTTATATGATCTCGCCAAGAGGCGCACCTGCAGTTGACTCATTCAAATCAACTCTTTCATTTCCTTAATTAACAGAGTAAATAGTAACGTTATCAAGTTAATGGGGTGTTGAATTTTTTCTGTCAGATTCTAAAGTAAATGTCTTTCCATTGGAAATAAAGCGTTCAATTGCGGTATAACAGATCAAAGATTATGAATCTTTTAAGTGCTGAGAATTCCAGCATTTTGATTCCCAGTTCTTACTAATAATGGATAACAAACCTGTTCGAAAGGCTGTTTGTGAATTCTAATTTAAATGGAGAAAAGCTTCCCTATTTCGGGGTGCATACTTCACGGTTCTTCGGTCGCTTTTGAAATTAATTTCTATCGTTGAACTGAAAATTGAGCAGACCGTTCCATCCATACTATAAATATCGCTTCCCAAACACAGGAGTCTGCACCAAGTTTCACTGATTCAACTTTCAATAAGGCTTTGAACATGAGTGATGATCCTCTGTGCATTACTGCTATAACCAGCGACACAAATAAAATAATTGATAGGGTTTGCTTATTTTTCCTCCCCCGTAAGGATATTGGAACAGAAACTCTCCTTCCTTCCGCTAACTTCAAGGGAAATTAAAGTTAGAGTTGAGGAAAGGTCAGAGTTCGGGCGTTAGGTTTAGGACACGGGAGAATTTACGCTTCCTGGCAGTTAGCACAAAACCCCCTGGATTGTGTGGGGGGTTTGACTTTTCTAATGTTCTGCCGGGGAGGGTTATATCAACTATCCCGATTCAAAATTTTACTTAGAACATAAGGTTGCTAACATTTAGCGTTTAAAGGACATCAGTTATAAAAATGTGCTTTGCACTTAACTAAAATGAATGAGGTTATTGAGCTCCCTTTTAGCTTCTTTCATTCGTATGTAGGAAGAGATATCGCATTAGATCTGCTCTCTATGTTGTTTGAACTTATTCACGTCGAAATAATCCTCACTGACCTATGCTGGTTACTTGGCGTACAGAGGTGTAACCCACGCCCCAGAAAAAGCCTCCTGCATATATTGTCACAATAGTCTAGGATAAACTTGTCCTAATCGTTATAGACTCGCTAATCGTGAGTCGTTTGAATTCTACAAAGAGTGCAACGGTCACGTTGAAACACCTAGTTGGGTTGAAAAGGAAGAGCTAATTTCAGCCAACTTTGTCAAACTTACTGATTAGTGATGTCTCCAAAAAATCCATTGAAATTGAGTGCATCAACTTGTTGCTGTACGAAAGCGACGAATTCGGGGGGTCCATACATATAGAAGACCAGACCGAAAAGACTTTCAACTGAACTTAGCTGAAAGTTCAAAACACGAATGAAACCTTCATGAAATGTAAATTGGGGCTGTCTGAAAAATTCCCTAAAAAAACAAAGCTCGGTTATTCAAATAAAGTTTGCAGTAGGAGAAACTAATACCGTTAGGGCCTTTATCAAAAAGAACTCGGCGGCCTCGGTGGGATTCGAACCCATGCCAGCAAGGGGAAGGCTTTAGTACAGCCAACGCTCTAGCCAACTGAGCTACGAGGCCCCACCGGGAGCCGTGAGTTTAATCGCACTTGGGTCAAGTTACCCGCCCAGCCTACTGCAACGTATGGAATCCACCAATTCAGATGCAGTAAGCTGACTGCACAAGCAGGATTTCCTAAGCAATCAATCTAGAATCCACCAGATTACTACCAGGTACAATTAATTAGTAAAGGATTTTGGCAGATTTGAATAAGTCCTTTGACTCACTTGTGAAAAACTCGGCGGCCTCGGTGGGATTCGAACCCACGCCAGCAAGAGGAAGGCTTTAGTACAGCCAACGCTCTAGCCAACTGAGCTACGAGGCCCCACCGGGAGCCGTGAGTTTAATCGCACTTGGGTCAAGTTACCCGCCCAGCCTACTGCAACGTATGGAATCCACCAATTCAGATGCACTAAGCTGACTGCACAAGCAGGATTTACTAAGCAATCAAATCTAGAATCCACCAGATGACTACCAGGCACAATTAAATAGTAAAGGATTTTGGCAGATTAAAATATTTTTAAAATTTCGCCGAACAGCTTTAGACGCCTTCAAACGACCAGATGCAAGAGCCGGATCGGCGAAAGTGTCAGTCTACCATGAAATATGGATTAGAAATTAACCAAGCCATACTTATGTATCAGATAAGACGAAGTTAAGATAAGGCAAGTCTACGTAGCACACTCAAGTTTGACTTTTCTGGTTGATTTCACAAAGCACCTGTCTGTCGCATTCACACTTGCAAAGCCTCAAAGCACGCAGGCAAATGAAACACATTGTGCACAGTGGGGCTGATTGGTAGCACTTTCATTGCCTGAGAATCTCACCCACCTCAACCGAATACTTTTGGTCTGTAGCAAACAACATGAAGAACAGGGACGCTATTTCATGCAAATCCTTTTGAGGCAGTCAACTGGGCCTAATGTACAAAGTACAGGCGGTGCCCGATTTAATGAAATGGAAACGTACTTCCGATTAAGAAGGAGTATTTAGGTGGAATTGTAATATTTATTGTATTGGAGCCCAATCTCCCAGATATTTCGGACGCACCAAGATGCCGGCGTTTGAATGCATGTCTTTTCGGCCGCCTGCAATAACCGCAGTTCGGTAAAAATAACTACTCAAGCAATGTGTATTTTTCTATTGAGTTTGGGTGCCCTGATAAATTCAAATATGTTTTAAATAAAACGTAAATGGACATATTCTTTCGTGTACTCATTTGACAGCAAAGCACGTCTTCCTTGTAGCTTATACTAGAACGATGGGTATATTTAGGTTTTAAAATGGTTTTTCGATTCCCGGTTAATACTAAGCGCAATTTACCGTTGGATTTACGCTCAGGGCTTTCCAGTCTACAAGCTGCAGGCTTTCGGGTTAAGGATGTGGACTGGGCTGTTAACTTTACGAGGGACATTATTCAACGATCCATTACGGTGCTATCTGAATGAAAATTAGATGGTTTTACAAAATCTCCTAGTTCGAACCTGTTTTAAAACCAAAATATAACATTTATTCTAGTATATATTTGAAAAAGACGTGGTTGGTTATCAAATAAGTATAAGAAAGAATATTTTGCTGACGTTTTATAGAAAATATATTTGAATTTACAAAGGAATCGAAAATCAATAGAAAAACATGCATGCTAATTTCTTGTTATTTTTGATCGATCGCAGATTTGCAGGCGATTGAAAAGTCGTGTATTCAAAAGCCTGCCACTCTGCCGCACGATGACTGATCTTCCAAACCAACTTAAATAATCTTTCGTAATCAAAAATGCAGTTCCAAATTTTGGTTAACATTTCGTGGGGTCGGTCATTAACCATATATCTTTTTGGCTAGTGTATATGATCGTGTTGCTCAGGTGGCTGAATCGAGTGGATCTTGGGATCAAAGTAATCTGGATTTGCAGTAGGACTAGGAGACGACGGAGAATAAGCCATAATTGGCCTTCCAGCCTCCCTTGTGTGTGCCATAGGATAATCTTTAGTATGTCTGATCATTTGCACATTTGTAATATCTCAGCCAATCACCGCACTCGACAAAAAACCTGAAAAGTGTCCTTTAGACAAAAGCACGTTGTAAAATCTGTCATAAAACCAAGCATAATCAAGGGGTCTGCCTTTTGCGGTATTCCCCGTTGAACCGGAAACTACTTTGGCTAGCGTACAGACTGAAAGTCCTTAGAGATGCAAACTGTGCCACCACAAAGTGGCTGGGATGATTAACTGAGTTTGGAAGGCGTACCTTTTTTAAATAACATTGTGTCTTCAGTAAATAGGTGGCCTCAAAATTGGTCAAAACTGCGACCCAAGTTGAATCTGCCTGGACTCGCTGTGACAGTGAGGCCACACTGTCTACGAGCATTTGATTCGGCCAGGAATTGTTGGCAACATTAAAAAGATTCGCCAACACGCCTCCATCCGAGGACTAGGGAACAACAAGTGGATAAGGGGAAGGGTACAGTCAGAAAGAAAAATTGAGCGGGTTAGAGAGAGAGTGTGTGTGAGTGAGTGAAATAAAATTGTGCATACCGTATTCCACACATACTCATGTTCAAACCTCATTGAATATTCGAAGGAGTAAAACACATCGAAAACTTTTTTACAGTTGATGCAACTCAGCTATATCATCCTGAATTTCTGTAGGCTATTTGACGCATGAATGAGCAGCAATACGGTGATGGTGTGCTCTGCTGGTACTGAACCTGCCTGAGACGTGCTATTGCCGGTTTTGTTTTGTACGGGGGCAGGTGACGCGTACAGTGGCTGTCAAGACGCTCACAGATTCAGCGACGAGACTGGTCTTAATGCAGCTCTGCGCTTCACAGAACATAAACCTTCATGCTCTAGAGATGAGGACCAATCCTGTCCCGAATACAACAAAGGTATGTGCGGGACTATAGCAGACATAGCATAGCCTTAACAAAGCATATCTTGGACAACGAGGTCGCTATTTTGAGCTATGGCAAAGACGCCAGTTAATTTAAGTTTTGTGCCGTCATGCAAGGAAGATGGTCCTCTAAACTGGATACCCAAGTTTCTAGTCTAGGGGCCCGATATTGAAGTGGGTATTACGGGGTGTTACACCACTATGTTATCGCTAGATCGACCTAGTGCAAATTGAATGCCACCAGATATGTTGTCTAATGCCCATTTGATTGCTATCCAAATATTCGCCAACGGATTGGACTATTGGTCAACTACTTAAAACCCGGTAATGATCAGATATGTGGCCGCAAATAGTCTTCGTTTAGGCTGAGGTTAACCTTCTTCCCTTTCACTCAATCTCCGTCACGTCAACCTAAAGTATTGTCATTAGGATTAGCATTCGGCTAGGGCTAGGGTTAGAAATTTGACGTAGAGGTTTTATTTTAAGCACATGTTTAGGGTTCGGGGTTAGGCTATTAATGTTATTTTTTTTCATTCGCGGCATCCCGATGGTCAGGTTTAATAACGTATTCTTCTTACTTTCTTCCATTTTAGTGGCCACCAATCTGAATACTCCCACAAGCCGTAATTCTAGAGGATGTTGCCATCGCTGAAGCTTTTGTTTAATCTGAAAAGGCTGTGACACAATGCAGAACAAAAGGACGCCCCGCCGATGTTTGATCGGATTTAAGCTTAGAATAACGATTGGCTATAAAAGAAAATAAAACCTAGGACATCTGCTGACGGAGGCCTTCAAAACATCTGGCATTAAAATGGAAAGAGATAAAGTCTCAAATAAAATGATAGAGAATAGGGGTACCAACCTTAGCCAACCAGTAAACCGAGCTGTTCTGGAGGAAGAACCACCGAAAGCCTTGAGTATTATTTAAGAGGTCCGTAAGTGAGTTGAAATAGACGTTGGTAGTGGGCAAAATCAACCTCTGAGCAGCCAACATGGCAGCGAAGGAGACGACCAAGAGGATCGCGCTGAGCCAATAGAATTGATACAGAACTCGAATGGATGGCATCTTTGGCTTCACGTTCAGCTAGTACACACAGAATCAGGAAAGGATATAAATAAAAATCATTCGGAAAAAATTTTTAAACAAAACATATTCTTCATCTTCCGCACTGTTCGTGGACGAAACGAGGCATACGATGCTTCGACCAGCGGGTATGACGATATTCACCGCGTGCAGGCTGGAATCTAACGCAGTGACTTGTGCGTGAAGTACATTATAGTGCGAGTAGACTTGCACTGCATCTACCACACTCCCTCCCTTTCTTTCTCCTGGACCACGCGTCATGACCAAGTCAAGCAGAACGGAGGTGGAGAGGGTGCACGTGGCTAGCGCAGTCGGAGACGCCAGTTAACGTGCCTCCACACCTGGCTTGGATTCCACGTAGTGGAATTGCCACTGAGGCCACATTAAGAGGGGGCCGTTGCAGTCTGACTCTCAGTCTGCTGATTGCTAGGTCCGAGTTCCATCACCAGTTGGAAACTTTCCAAGTCATGGTGCTTAGCGCTGTGCTAGTCTCAGGTTAGGATCACGCACGCAGCTGAGGAGCCACATGGAGAATCATACCTCCCACTCATGTGCGAGCTGCTGGTAAAAAAGAGCTGTTGTGTGGTGTTTTTGATTAGCCATACGTGATTTAGCGGCATGGGGAGGAGATATGTGGTAATGTGGTATAATCGGTTGTGTTTTACCGCAGGTCTTCAAGGAGGCGCATGTAACATAATAGGCTAGTGGGGTGTGTAAGTTTGTGGACAGTGCAAACTGTTGAGGCGGATGTACACTGGGGCTCCCCCGCCATTGGTTTGCTGGTCTCTGTGCGATGGAAACGCAAGTGACCGACCTGGGCGATGCGTGACTTGCATTTGCGGTGGCAATGAGGGCAGGATAGGCTGGGAGGTGCTGAGTCGGTAGGGGTTGTGCTGCTGGCCTCGTTCATGGTACAGCTAGGGTTGGGATTTTTGATGAGTGGGCAAGACGTGTAAGGTGTGGCAGCATCGTGGTGGATTCCGCTTTTATGGATGCGCATGTGATCGATTAGGCCGACGTGTGAGGTGAATGCGTGATCGCAATGAGGACAGGTTAGGATCAAGAGCTCATGCTGATAGGCGGGAGGGTGGTGGTGGTGGTGGTGAGCGTAATAGTGAACAGAAGGTCGCAGCAGCAGGGGTGAGACCGGGGAGTTGGCGTTGGTGGTAGAAGTTACGGTGACCGACAGGGGGTGTTGTGGCAGAGAAAATGGTGCCGGTGGTTGAAGGTGGCAGGAAATGAGATATAACATTTGACACATGGCCACTAGTAGGCGTCTTAAAATTCACGATAAGACTTATATGAATAGTCATACAGACCTCTTAGTGACAAGCACCCTGGTTACTGGTTAGCGCTTGGTAGGGTCATATACGCACACAATCACTACGCTAAAAATGACTCACTGAGGTTTCGTATTCCTGCCTCCACTGCATCTATCATCATTCGTGTAATAGAAGAGTTGAAAATAAAAATGCCCTTTTACATGGATAACAGCACGAGATTATTTCTCTCCGAAGTCCTTTTAAGGAAACCTTGCGGAACGATAAGAGATGTAACCACGAGTTAACGTTTTTCGTTTTTATTCGGTTTCATAGAGGGGTAACATATATAGTAAGTATGAATTGGAAATTCTAATAAGAACGTTTGAGGACTTTTTCTAAACTGCGCTCAGTACAATTAAGTAGTGAGGTAGCAACCAAACTTGGCGCCTAAACCCTTAGCCTGTGCGGGGACCCACGTTGATATCGTTATGTTATCTTCACCAGTAAGATAAGCAGCAGTAAGATGGGGAAATCAGCGCTTCGATTCCGCCTCGTTTCAACGAATTGTCTGCTCTGTTAGGCTCTTTACCTTCCGTGATCTGTAAGGAAATCTTACTGACTATGTCGAAAAATAAATGTTGTCAATGGGACATAGAAAAAGAGGACCTTTCCGTTATAGAGGTTGTATTGCGCTAACTACGAAGAAGGGTACTTATTTCCGCGTCCTAAACTTCACTGCTGAACATTTACCAAAACCCTTACCCTAAATCTTCCCAAAAGTTAATTCTAACCTTACCCCTTACCATACTATCCCTGAAATTCAGCGCAGCGCCGTCTTTATTTCGGAGAGTTCCTGTCCCCGTGTCCTACCATATCCTCGAACAAGCTTAAACGGCCTTGGTAAAAATCAGGCTGTAGTTCATCTACAACCACTAAGAGTATTCAGCAGCGGGAGTCCGAGTTCGACGTCAAACGCGCGGTCTTGTCCATTGCAGTTTTCCACCAATCCCTACCTACACCCAGAAAGTGCGACTGGCAAACTACGGTTGGAGAAAGGGGAGATGGGTGCGGCACAGTGGCTGGCCTTACCATCTATCATCGTCATCTCAGACCAAGTTATCCCGTCAGGTGGCTCAGGCCAGATTGCGCAACCCCTCTCTTTCTCTCTCACTTCGGAGGAAGGCCAAGTGATTCCGTCGTCTGTCAACTCTTCATATGAGACACACGCGATCTGGTCGCTCAGGTGACAGTACTCAGACAGTTATTGCTAGCCCCTTGTCCGGATGAGGAGCATGGATGTAGTTCTCCCGACAGATGGAAACCCCCATGAACCAAGACAATTGACGTTTCGTAGAAGGTTGAGAGCGCGTAGGCTTCATTCTATGGAGAAAAGTACGAGCGTCGGAATTAGTCCTACTCTGATGTCCCACTGTACCACCAATGTTAAGAAATCGGGGACAGTGGTTTACATGCCTGCTCGGTCGCCATTTCGGACTGAATTGACGACAAAGCCCCTTTTGTGCGCGCAATTAAACACACATACGATCATGGTGAAATCCAAGGTTTGACTCCGGAATTTGACAGGAACAGGGCATTAAGATCACGCAGTACCTTGCCTTTATCGGCGTGGGTGTGGGTTCGAGAGTGTCTGTGTGGATTGGCCGACTGGCGGATTGAGAGTCAGGTTGCAATGGCTCCTTACTGTTACCTCTCTGGCAATCCCATTCTCGATGGAATCCAAGCCAGGTGTAACGACGGCTCCGGCGGTGCCATTCACCCGCGCTCTCTCCCGCCTCCGGACTTGGGCATGACACCGGGCTCATGTGGGTGAGGAAAGCGAGAGACAGTATGATAGTGCGGTACAGGCAGCACAAGTCCATTCTCGCCGTCCTTGCTGTGGAGCACACGGTGAACATCAGCAGATACGACGTTCGAACTGTCGGTGTTAATCAATTCCCAGTGTCACACTGAGAAGGTCTTCTGCTAGATTTGATCACAGCACTCGGTAAAAATCCTAGAATTTGGCGCACATTATGATCACCATTAGTAAATGATGTGGGTGGTTAACTGCATGGCAGCATCACTGACCTTCGCCAGCAGGACAGCGGAGAAATTGTGGAAGATTGCATCCTTTGTTTGTGCAGAGCGAGACATCTCCTCACCGTTGCCTCTGATACCCATGTTGCGTTGGTGACGATAATCAACCTCCTGAATGGCTATGAAAATTACAGTTATGGCGATCAGAGTGATGAGGATGAGTAACCAGACGTAGCCATCGAATGGTTCAAAGATTTGGAATGGCCTGAACTTCGTTGGAAAATACATTCCGACGATCACAGCACTGTCTAAAAGGACCGAACTTGTCTGCTGGAGATTGGCAGGCAGGTTTGTTGACTGCGCAAGTGGGAAAGCCGAGATTGTGTACTGCAAATGGCACAAAGCATTTTGCACTTCACTTAAGTATATGCGGGCAATTGAAAGTACATTAGCAAATCAGTCAGAACTGAAGTGGCAAAAGCAAAAAACGGTCAACGGATTTCGAAAATAAGAGTTAACCAAGGGCGTCCACATTTTCACGTTCAAACAGGTTCGCACAAAACAAAATTATGGGATGCTAACCAATGAGTCTGCGATTCTCACATCAGCTCGGTGAAAAAACCGATAAAATCGCTATGATTATGTCATATTTGACAATCTTGATAGGTCTCGAGAGCTGGTGAACTTGTAGTCTTTGACACTCTTGTAATCTCCTGGATGGTTAGTTAGAGAGGAAAGCGCATATTCAGTATCTAAATCAGGATAGAATCCTGAACGTGATTGCCTTAAAAAACGTTGTTCCGTATTAACATTACAAATTATTACGCAAGGCAGGTGAATCCTCGGAACAACCAATGTGTCGGTGTCGGTTCATCAAGGTGATTTTTATGGATGAAACCTAGCGCGTCTAGACTGCAGGGCAGCCAGGTGTCAGGGAGAGAGAGAGGGCGAGAGAGAGAGAGAAGGACAAAGAGCACGTTAGAACCAAAAAGAGGTACACGGAAGAGGCACTGTCTAACATACGTTAAAGGCGGTCAGGTCATTGAGAAATTGGTCTTCCAACTTGCCATTTGGAGGGATTTTCGGTGGGCTGGTACTGGAAAGTGTAGTTTTGGCTACCTCCGAAAATTGCCTTTAGCATGCTGCTACTCACGGAGAAGTTACTGTCGTTGAGGTCGGGCAAAAAGTAATTCTGCCAAAATCCAACAAACATGAGAATGTAAGAGGAAACAGGTAAGGGAGAAAAGGAGGTTGTGTGGTCAATTAAGGAGTGCTGTCTGACGACCTACACGAAAATACAGGCTAATGCAATGAAATTTGATCACATTTTTTTCAATTAATAACTGATTGTTTTTAGTAAATAGAAGAAGTTACAAGCCCTGGATATGCAGCCTGAAAACAGGCTAGCATTTAGCAAAGAAAAGGGGTCAGGATTTAACATACAGTCGATGCCCAGAGACGATTCACGTGAATCTACTGCTAGGGGCGAGAACAAATATTTCACCTAAGGAGTTTGCTGCAACAAAAGTACAGTTGCATACGCAGGCTACTGAATGAGACGAGAGAAAGCTCCTCGGAAACCTCTTCAGAACCAACGGCTACCCACTAGCATTCGGCGAGAGTATTCGAATGACCTAAAGAATGCAGAATGAACAGTGCAGCCGGCCGAAGACATTCCGTACGTAAAGGGGGTATCCTGGGCCATTAGCAATTTCCTCATGCCCCTCGGTCAAAATCACCACAGCGCTAAACGATATAGGTCAGCCGATATCAACCGACCTCCGTGCAGTCGCGTGGAGTGCAACAGTCTGGAGGAAACTGGCGAAAGGCGTGAACATCAGCTGGTCGTTCAATGTCTGGATCCAAGGTCGAAAATAACGAACCATACTGCTTAGACCAGACACTGTCAGTTTTGACGCCGTTGAGGTTGTGGGCCGAAAGGCAAGAAGCCTGGGTGGTTACTGACTTCTCAGTCAACAGTCACGTAAACTTCCTCCCACCATCTAGTTTTGACAGAATATAGTGAGAACCGCAGTATTTATAGGATGCAGTCGCTATGCTATTGCATGCCTATAGTAGTAGCACAGCAACTGAATCCTATAAGTACTGCAACTCCCTGTGTACGAAATGCTCACGTCTGATACTGCCTCTGATGATGGGTTCGAGCTGGAATCCAAAACGTCAGACAAGTAAAGCTCTTGTCCCAGCGATAATGTGAGTGGAATACCTCCAGGGTCGCCAAGTATCGCCACAGCCGGCGAGGACGACACGGACGATGGTGAACACGGTCGTCCTATTCAACTACACAGTCAGCGTTGGTGACGATGCATCATGCAAAATGGGCCATATAATCAGAGTTTTTCACTCTATGGAGTGTAAGTAGTTGGAGTCACTTATTGCAACGTCAAAGCCGAAATAACTCACCTTTTTTTTTAATATAAACGTATTTCGTCCTCAGTTAATGCTATAAAATTTGTCCGCTTCTTCTTAACGGGCATCCAGTTTCATATTTTATTTTTATATTCTGTCTGTGGTCACCACATACAGCGATTGATTCCATTGCAAGTGGTTAAAGCCTTGACAACACCATGGGCAGCTTTAGGGAAGTGTTTTGATTTGGGAATACTTTAGTTGTGACCGAGGTGAAGCCACTGCGTTCTGGGTTAAACTTAGACAAGTGGTAAACGTCTTGTATTATTTACAGCTACGGTTAACATTACCTTCAGTTTGTTTCTCAGAAAGACAAATTTTGTGTGACTCAGTAGCACTACGGGATCTCGTAAACAAGCCAGCAATCTGCAACGGTTCTCGTTAGATGACAAAGAGGGCTTATGCCGGATAGTATTCCAGGACCACTATCAGGGAGTTAGTAATGGAAACCGAAATCACTGTATGCAGTATATAGACTGCTTCAAATTGCAACTGTTTGTTTATGCGGGCAATATTACTTCGAAGACTCGTCTAATTCGTCGCTTAGTTTCCTTTGAGGGCAAACAGCAAGATTGGGATGTAACTACCGACTGTAAAGCATACCTTCTCTTGTACTATATTTGCCACTTTTTCGAAAACATTCTGCATAAAAGCCCTCAAATAGGTGTATTCAGAATGTACGAATTACCTGGAATGCGATGGCCAGCACTTGCGTTTTTCGTATGAAACTGATCGTACCCAGCTCGTCCGTATTTACGTCGTAGATAGCACTGATATTCTAATGCGAAGGCAAAAAAATGAGTAAAAAAGTACGTTATATCCTTCCAAGGCGTATGCTGTTACAATAAAACTCAAATGGAAAATTCTGCCATGTTAACAAATATTTTTTACGCCAGCTCTCTGCAAACCAAGTCAAGACTAAATCAGGAATCCTTGAATGTCGTGTTAAGTTCAGGTGAGACTATCGCAACAAGAAAGCAGTATTTCTACCTGTCCGTGGGTGAACATTTATTGGCTTATATAATTATCAAACATTGAATCGGATGGGTGAAGTATCCCGCGCAAGCGAAGATTACGGCCGACTGAAGATCGACAATGCAATTGAAACATTTTGCGTCGGAACAGTTCGTCTGCGGAAGATGAAACAGTTTGTAGTGATGTAACAGGAAAGCTACAGACGACATGATGGTGTCATTACTTGCCTTGAAGCTCTGTAAAAGGGAAAATGCTTATTTTGTTATTTGTTATTGTCGAAGAAGGGAGTGAAAAATCAACTCTGAATGGCTAACACGGTTAAACGTCAGTTTTGTTAGCAGCAGGAACAAAATGGTCTCAACTCTCGTTGATCTCCTCTCAGGAATGAGGTCTGCATGGTTGTGGGTGGTACAATCTCGATGTCAATGTGAATTAACCATGATTGAGAAAGCGGTTTGAGCTCGTTGTTCACAAGGTGGTTATACCCCATTGTCCGATAATCGAAATAAACTAAGTGGAGCAGGCAGGAAACCACCGCTTAAAACCACGTACTTCAGACAGTATTGGGGCAAGACACGGGAATAGGAATCGAGCTAGCAGTAGAGGATGCCTTGCGATTACTTCCAGATAGACTTCCTATTTTCAAGTGGTAAGCCTAGCACTGACCCATTTTCTAACCCTCACTTTAATCCTAACCCTAAATCAACTCTAACCCTAAACTCCCAAATGCATGACGAATTGGGTTCCTGGTTGGTCAGCCAACGCTAATTTTTACCTTTTACTTCAGTGTTGGGGGCTCAACTTGAACATTACTAATCCACTATTGAAGAGGCGTCAATTGTAGTGGCCTCGGAGTAAGCGGCAAGTGGCAATCACCGTGAGGAACTTTGTTCCGTAAGCAGTTTACGAGGAGGGCTGCGCATTACTAGTAATCAGCTATATATGGCCTTCGCAGTGTTTTGCATTCCACATACCCCATTCCGACCCCAACACTTAAACCGTTGCTTTACCTTCACAAACCATTCTGTTCATTGTCAGAATGCGTTCGTAGCATGGACGTCTGCTGCATAGCGAATGAGTTTCATTGTCGGCCCTCTCGATCGGACAGCTCCTCATGCTTGCTAGCGAGACAAGTTTTGACTTTTCTGTGCCGCAAATTGAGAAAGAGCGACATATTTTCATGTTTACGACATTTTCATGTAATTTATCAGTCGCAGTGTGCGATGAACAAAAGAGGAACCCATACGACTCCCAATTGCGTCCACAACAAGGCAAGCATATACATGCAGGGAAGTAAATTCTTGCGAAGTATTATTGTCTCAAAATGGAAAGAACGAATGCATCTAATGTTTAGGCTTATGTTCACTATTAAACCTGCAGAAAATACTGTATCACCGAGCTGAAATACAGCCAGTAGTTAACAAAATGCGCAATCCAATCGTTTTTTACCATAGCTATTTTGATGCATATAAGGACAGTTTTCACTAACGACTCCTCACGCTTTCATGCTGCAGCTCTTGTTATAGAACAACAAAGAATGCTCTTCAAGCAAGCTATTTCATAAAATTGAAATCAGCTGAAATTTTGAGTGCGCAATCCAAGCAGGATGCAGTTGATATCACTTGGGACTTCATGCGTTGGCTATTTTGCTTGACACCGTTGTAAGTCCCAGTTCCCACTTTAGAAAACTAAGAAATGTCTAGTATAAAGGATGTTAAAAAATGAAATATGTTTGTAACTTGATCAACACGGACAGTGCTAAAAGCCAACCTTGGTTTCAGACCAAAATATACATGGGTTTACCCCCGTCACAAATTTCAGTTGCATAGTTATCAGTTTTATACGCCATGCGCTTAAACGTTGATAAAGTAGGTGATTTACTGTGAAACTTTTGTAATCGTTAGAGGCGAATTCTATGGCAACATTTTGCATCATATCTACGTAATGATCGACTGCTTGGACAACTTTCTCGCAAAATTAAGTTCATAGTTTAAAAATATTTGGCTGCTTGACATTTTGCAACCCTCTAACCGATAGCTATAGAACACTCGTTTAAATTACGGCTTCAACCAGGTGATGGAGAGTGAGTCTATTCTGAGAAAATGATACACAAAAATGCTCTTTCCGTAGATTTGCACCAAAACATTGAAGATACTTACAAAGTTCGACTGATAAAGGAGTGATGCAGTCTAAAAAAGAGCCTAAAACAATAAGCCGTAGAGGCAGCTTCAGCGTTTCGGGCTTCAGGCAGCAATCTTCCTTAATTTTTCTTCCAGTCGAACTTAAAATCATTTGCATGCGAAACGGAAAAGAGAAATCCCATACTCAAGCAAAGTAAGTGTTACTCAAAAGTTGCGACCTAATAAGGGAACCTGATTTACGCTTAAAATGGCAGAACTGCAGATGTAGGCTGAAATTCAGGTTTTTAACAGAAGACCTAGAGAGAGAGAAAGAGAGAGAGAGATTGACATTTCCAGTACTGCTTGCTTTTGTACCAACAATTTAGTCTCCCATACTAATCAAAGCTCACCCGTAGCACTTTCAGAATCATTATATTCAAGCACATTATTATGGTCTATTATAAAATCACATAATTGAGAGTTCGAAAGTTTGCCGATAACTGCCCTATTCTTGTACAAGGGAGCTCAAAGGCGTTCGCCTATCTTTCCCTTAATAAAACTGAACTGAACATAAGTAACCGCATACATAGGGGCCACCGTATTGGCGAGGAGTAAGAAGTGAGAACAAGCTTAAAAAATGTCTTCTACACAAAAGACTAGGGTTCAAACAGTTAAAATTTATAAGGCGGTATCAATAGACTCGAACAAAGGTGAACGATAAGTATGACGGAAAACTGAAAGGCCTCACCGTTTCCTTCCCATTAGAGAGCAGGTGGCCATGTACGACTATTTTACAGGGAAATCCATTAGGTTTGAAGCATATGGGTATTGTTTTGTTACCTGGTCCGGCAATGTTTACGGTTGTCTAAAGGTTAAAACAAAAACGACGTGCATTTAACAGTGAGGAGCCCTGTCAGGAAATGTTTACGTCGAATGGTGCTAATAAGTATCCACTACCAGTCATTTATCGGGCATCGTAACAAATTTCGTAGAACAGAGCGTTAAGTAAGTTTTTATCACGAATCACTTTATCTCCCGCAAGCCATAAGTGCATTTAGTCTACTGAGACATACAGTCCATATGTAATGTTTTGTTGGTCAAACTCAATGGTGTTCAGAGATAACAGAACAAAAGCGAATTTAAAACTGCGCCCAGAGAGAGATAGAGTGAGAGATAATTTTTTTCGATTTCCACATAAATATTATACGTATCAGTTGGGAACGTGCAAAATCAGGTAAATTTTATTTTTTTGGCATTGCCCTGAAGAAATAGATATCTTACCTCGACGTTCACTAGCAACATACGTTGTTAAAGCACTTCTGAATCAAAAACTTATCGGAGCGTTCTGCGATTGAGCAAGGACAGATTCATTGCAGGCAATCCTTTAAAACACCCACGTTCTGAAGTGGTAAAGGTTACTGTCCAAGTGAGTCTACAAGTATGATCCATGCTGCAATCTGTTCATAAAAACGCCTAAAAATTCACTACTTAGCTGCACGCTTTAATAACTTCTCTTAGTTCGAAGGTTTTTATATACACAAATACTGAACCTATATTTTGGTCCGTCTATTTCGAACACTTACACTTTAAATTATTCACACCCCGAAACCAAGCGAACTCCCAAGGGGCAGATACAATATAGCAATTTTACGGAAGAAACGCTTTCTTGATACCCAGAGAAAGGTGCGTTAACGAGTGCATCTGCCAAATCTGTTTACATTTCTTAGTCACAGATTAACCCCTTGACGCATGACCTTTTGAAAACGTTTTTTTTCTTGTGACGTCCCTGCGAGCACAATCAACTGAAATCCTCTTTGCTTCAATTGAGCACATTATGAAGAATACCAAAAATGGCAACATTACACGGAACCATAAGGTAATTGGTAGCAGTCATACTGTGTATAAGACCAATTCTTTGAGGATAATCACCCTAAGGATTATTCAAAAGCGGTTGTTCACATGCTGCTTTGCTTATGCAGATTAACCTTACCGTCACAGCCAAGGGAGTTTGGAGCGGCTATTTTTATCCTATACGTCGTCAACGCAAACGCGTTATCTATTGGCTAGAGTCCAACGCTATAACCATTGAGCCATGGACCCGTTTTCCTTATCGGTTGAAATCGAGTATATTAACAGTGGTAGCCGGATGCTCACCGATCGCGTTCAGGGATATCCTTGTCCAATTTTGCCTTGGGGGCACGGCACCACCAACAGCCACACAGTGGCTAGTATGATGATCCAAATTATATTAACGGTAATGCTGCTTTGCTTACTAATTTGTCTGTATGAACGGGCGTCATAGTATTTTAAACGAACGTCAGGCAGACAGTTTCAAACGGTGACGTCCAACGCCTGTCCCTCAGCGAGGTGGACAGTAAGTTGCGCGTAAATTATTTGAAAGTTACAGCAGACTTGCGGAGCATCTGTGGCACCCTCTGCTCCCTCACTCATATGGACCCGATAACCAGACCGAAGCATGATGACAGAAGTCGGGGTTGTGCCCAATGGCTGACAGAACCAAATCACTTGGAGTGCCATTGAGGCCACATTCAGAAGGACCAATGGGGCTTGCGTAACAATTATTATAGAACTAAGTTACCCCATTAGTTGGCAGCCCCATAGGCCACGACCTTTAGCGCTTCGCGATAGTTTGAAAAGGTGTCTCTTTACAGTGAGGAATATGCGCTGAGTGCCATGGGGATGGAGTCTCAAGTGTCTGCCTTTCCTCCTACACGCACAAGTCTGGTAGGCCATCTGAAGCGGGGAGTAAGCGCAGAAAGCTGTCGTGGCGCGAGCTCCTGGCGAGCCTAGGCTTGCCATAACACCCCACATCTTTTGACATTTGTTATGTGATGAGCGTACTCTCAGCAGCCCGGTTAGCACGTACCGTGCCCTAATCTGACCCCCGTGTTGGTCCAGCGCATTTCGCCCGTGCTCCTTTGTGGGTGCGCGCACCGTGACCTAACTAAGGTAATATTATATTCAATGCTTTTTATGTTTTGATTTAACCGTAGGTCCTTTAATATCAGTTGAAAACTTTGGTAAATGCGTTTAAGACTTTAAAAATGACTCAAAAAAGACTTAATGACAGATTGCACCATTTTTATCCTTAGGCCTACTGGTCTTACTGTCAAGAGCTACGAGGTCCAACACTATCGCACATGGTGCACGTGGCCGCATATAGCGTAAACGTTCATTTACATTCAAGCAGATTTGCACTGCACCCTCTCACTGTCCCTTTCTTCCGACGTTTGCCTCATAGCAGTAGCAGGACAACATCAGACGACTGACTGCGAGCGTGAATTCACTGACCGACAAAAGAACACAGCCAGTTAATGCATGAAAACCATGACCCAGTTCCTACCTCCCCACGCACCTAATTTCATTGAAGCGTTCTGGATCTCACCCAACTCAGCGAGCCATAACGGGCACATTAATACTGAACCATCGCAAGGTAGAATCCAGGTGTATCGTTAGCTAGTAACCTTTGAACACACAATTTCGGGTTCATCTGTAGTTTCAAGGACAATCTCTTCGTTTAACGAGAAACCCTAAAGGTCGGATGAGGTTGATCGAGCTCTCTCTCTCACATACACACATACTGCTGGTTTGCGTGAGAGTTGGACGTACTTGCGGAGTTGTGGCATGAAAAGCTCTGTATACGAGTGCCGCAAGGGCATTTTATCTTTCCATACAGTGATGCATATACCGCTCACTTGTACTAATTCTGACGCCATTTTGCATTTTTAGTTCTCAAATCAGACTTACTTTAAAATATTTGCGAAAGAAATTATAAAACTTTCGTCAATTGAAGCTCTTAGGGCAGTTTCCCAATAAGCAATTAGATGGTAGTAAATACAACGTTGATGGATTTAGGTTAATACAATCATATTTCGGAACTATAAGGGATGTTAATTTACTAAGGATATTTCAGATTTACATGCGAGAAAGTATACGTGAATCGCATTGCAGGAAAGCGAATTATCGTGCAGTTTACGCTAATAGCCGACATAAATTTAACATTTCTGCCAGTAGCTACCTGCGGAAATTTTGCAGACTATGTAAAAAAGTACCGATTATTTACAACATACCAAAAACTAATTTAAATATATTAAATCCATGGGATCATTAATAAATTGATCTTTAGGAGCATAAACTGCGGCTGGTGAGAAACAGCAAAGTTGGTGACTTGGAGAACGTAAGAAAACGTTAGCTTTCGAATTGCCCTACGGAAGGGAACATTTTACGATTTCTCCAGTGCGTTTTGAGTAAATTTCTTCGCAGGTCATGGAAAAACAATGATATTTAGCTGATCATCTGTAATTTCTTGGAGTTTTACTCGCTTCCTGAGTTGAACCATCTTGAGACTTATACTTCGTTACAAGCTAGCTTCAACAGGATACAATATATTTTTTCCACAGACTTGTGGAAAGAAGAAGTATAAAAAACACTCAGGTAAACAAAATTTATTTGAAGAACCCTATTAAATTACTCAGTAGCGCTTTAATCGCATTCGCACTTTCATTGAGTCATATGTGTTTCCTGTACATGTAACTTAAGCAATGAAAATCAATTTACCAGTTTTTTTGAAAGAATGAGTTTACACTACATCTATCTGATTAATAAAAGTCCGCACGCTAATCCAAATAGAGCCCTCACCTTGTAAAATAATGACATTAATTCTGCCGGACCTGTCAGATTTTCTGCAATTGCCTCCAAATACCTTTTTGCCATTTCGTATGGTGGTAGACGACTTTCAGGAGTTAATAAGAAGATATCAGCTCCCGCATCTTTGTAGCGCAGAAGCGAAGTCATGTTCGCATTGGGAGGCTAGGAGTGAAGGCAGAAACCAATAAAAAGAATTCTCGTGCATGCCACTGGGGTGCAACTTTGCCCATAAATCTTGACCAATCATGAGTACCACAGGTCGCATATATGGAAAGTGAACTAACATACTCCTACCTCCAGCGGCTTTGTGCTCCGGAGTGTCAGTTCGTGATCATTGATCTCTTTATTTAAACGCATTTGGAGTGGGAAATAATTATTGTCGTATGTTATGAAAGAAAGCAATGTCGATTTAAAGGTACCCATATTTTATTCGTGTATGAGCAGTCGAAAGTCATGCATTTTTCCCATCTCCCAAGAAAAAAATGGAGTCAGCGGTAATAAACGGTTGATCTTTTGAAGAAATTAATTGATCGATTTAATTTTTGACTTCATCATAGGAATTGAAGAGCTGATTTAAAAGACCATGTTGCATTGACTGAAACAAAGGGTAATCTGATGAGTAGGGTGGGGCAGAGACAGTACTTCAGACTTTTTTTCAGCGCTACCATGCTGAAGCATCAACGTATCATGCCTTCAATCGTAGTGTGGCATTTCTGTGTTCAGTTTTCGACTCAAATTCATTTAGTTCGACAGAAGCAACTCATGGCACAGCACTCTATTTTGCCCCCACCGTATATATAACATAGCTTTGCTTCCTTGAGTGTCCTGGTTTGGCGTTGATGTCGACAGTTGGCCAGTTGTTGTTCAGGTATTTTACATTTAGGCTTATCTTAACGAATCCATTTTACGACACCAGTCAAGATTTGATGCAAACATGAGTGTCCTAGAAACAATATTTCACGCGTTTTTACGCTTTTCTTGTAACCTTTTGGTCAGTAGATGCAGTACCCAAAGTCCCTGTTTTTAAACCATTCCTGATGCGTGTAAACGTTTACCACTAGAGAACCTATCAACTCGTAATACTTCTGCGCGTGAAAGCCATCAATTACCTTTTCTGATTTTTCATCCTCAACTTGTTTTCGGCTGTCCTGAAATTTCCTTATCGTTTCCATCAAAATATTCCATTTTCAAGGCATTTAAATCTTATCCTGCATGTTGAATCTGAGCTTCCTAAGGTAAACGATTACTTTCGGCATCACGTTTACTCGAACTAAAACAATAAGTATTGTTTCTCGAAAATGCTTCTTTTTAACAAAAATAACCATCTTCTCTTTACTAAGAAATATTGATGAAAATGCCTTAGTTGAATGCCATAAACGATTTACGATACCTTTGTGGCCGTACTTGCTCGGAAGGCAGTACCTATTAAAACTTGCAACACAAAAGGGCATTAATTCAATCCCTTACCGAATAATTAAAGATTGTTTGAGGGTTCTGCAACGTGTGACAGTAAAGGAGATATCAAATTAACACCAGGCAGAATATAATGCAGTCATTCTTACCACTGTCTAAGATGCCCCAGTTTATGAAGACGTCGAAAGCACAAAAACTAAAGACAGTACGTCATAGCTTTGAAATGCATCTTTGCATGTTGAATATTTTTGAACATTGTGTTATTAGCATCGAAAAATGGGATTTTATGCAATAAACACAGATCAAATCCTTTCTTTACACTCCAGTTGACTTTAAAAAAGTAATTCAGGACACGCGTTTCACAAGTATGCAATAACATGACCGTCAGGTTTCGCCAAATTAGCGCCCAAAACAGCAGTGCTGGTAACTTGTGTCCTAGGACCAGCTGACTGCCTCAGGTGGCTCGAAGTCTGCTTGGCAGTGCTGGAAGTTTTATAAAAGTCTCGCCTAACCGAGGCATTTGGAACTCAGAAAAGAAATAGGGGTCCTGTGGGCAGTGAATGGTCCTAACCTGAAGCCCACCTGCACTAAGTAATTTACATTGACAGCCGCCTTCAACCAACATAGTGAAGCGCGCGCACACCGAAGTTGGCGGACCACGCGCAACATGAGTCATTAGTGACTGCACCGATCACGTGAAATTACAGCCTGAACTAGTAATCCTGCACTGTATGCAACTAAGCCCAGCGAAGAGGGTTCCTTTTGAGGCCTTCTGACTACCGCAAAAGCACAGAGCTGGCGGTCTTCACATCAGCGCTCTAGTCGGGAGAAGGCTGAGAGCTGGGATTTCCCTAATCGGCTGGGGCATTTGAAAATGATGCAGGCTATTGCAACTCAGAAAAACTCGAAACGTCGAATTGGGTTATCTGAAACTAGGTTCACTCGAGAGATTTTGGGAAAATTTAAACCAGGCAAGAGAATGGGCATTAAGACATGCAGTTTACAACCCAACTTATTATGAGAATCCGTAAAGTAGTTTGGCATTTCTATCCATAGTCTTAGAACAGGTACGAGCGAATGCTTACGATATAGGCGAAAACCACAGAGCCGATGAAGATGCCCGCTTGAAGAGACTAAAAATAAAATTCAAATAAACGAAGATGAATTTGAGGTATAAAATTACAACACAGGAAATCAGTAACAGGCATAATGAGCATTTAGAACTAACATGTGATTCGCATATTCCGAAAGTGCATTCGATTCATTAAAAAACGCCTCAAGAAACTGGTCAACATCGCATGAAGTAAATTTAGGCACTTTACGAATTTGCTAACTCCGATGAGTCACCTGAAAACTTCGACGAATAACGGCAATTTTATTCGAAATGGAAGTTAATTCATTAAGTGGTCGCACGAAACAATATAAATTCTGTTGGACACGAAAGCTAACTCGAATAGAAAGAGGGATGCGTTATGAGCTGAACGCCATAGAATCAGCCGCGAGCTTCAAGACATCATTTATCTAAACTCGAAACGTTATATATGGTCCTGTCATCTAATTTCACGCTAGGTTATCCGTAAATTCACACTGGTATGACAGGCTGATGACGGCTAATGTGCCAGAAATGGCCATTCCAGTCTCCTCTGTCATTGTCGGCATTTCCTACCACTAGCCACTGTGCGGATGCTGGTGGGGCTCGAGAATGAGCCTTCATAAACGAACACTGATTATTCACGATTACTTTTTCTGTAGTTTTCAAAGAAATTCTGATCATTTAGTATCTTCTTAATTCAATCACAAAGCTCTGACAGTATGCATGAAGACAAAACAGCAAGGGTTGCGACGAAGGTCGTAATGACCATTTCCGCGTTTCAACCACCCAGAACTGTGGTAGTTGATTTTAAAGATCGCTCGTTCAACTGCATCTGGCCGGTCGAAGAGTACTGCATTTTCAAACACAATGAAGCACCGACAAAGTAAGGTAGTTAAAAGGCTCACAAACTAATTAGTGTCAGCTGACGTTTACCTGCTTCGTGTATTTAACCTTAACTAACGTGGTTGAAAAAGTACACGTAGGCCTACTCTATTTTCGTAGTACTTCAATTGTTGATAAAAGATGAGTACCAGACTTAAGGGCTTCTATACTTCAAGAGTGGAATTCCGCCTTCGACTATAACTCCACTAAAAGCACACCCGTGGGATTTCTTTTCATGGTTGAGGTCAACTAGCGTACTTAGTGACGGAAGTCTCTGAGAGTATGAAGCTTTAAACAATAGACTGGCGATGCCTTCGAAGCGTTAGGCGTACATGCCAAAATTTACTCCACATAGAATTTTAAGTTCACACAAGTGGCAATTTCGCAACAGACTCCAGTTGATAGGCTAGGTCAAAAGGAGGATGTTTAGATCCTGAAAATGTCCGAATGGATTAAAATTACTTAAATTATACTTACGGTTGTTTTAAAAATAGAATGTAAATACATACATCTAACTGATTGCCTAGAGTGATTAAAAGCCTCACAGCAACTCATGCTGCCTAAGCTTCTTCCACGTAATTTCATTTATTAAATTCGCCTTTTCTCAAGTTTTTCAGCTTTCTTTGATGGCTTCCAAATTTTCACTGCACATGAGAGTAAATATGTTTGAGGCATTGCACCAGTCTAATCAACCCGTGTTGTATAATCACTCCGTGGCGAAACATTTCCCAGCTCAGTACAAGCAAATTAAGGACTAAATTACTCACTTATATAGCTTTTTTTGGAAATTTTATTCGCGCATATTTATTTGACTCCCGTCTGCAAATAATTTATATCAACCACACACCATTATGTTTCGTGCTATGACAGCATGGATGGTGACTTCAGTTTGGCTATTCCTTTACAGTGTGCCATGTTTAGGTGGTTCCGGTTTACTGCAGAGGTGAAATCCATAAAACAAATAAAAGCAGTACTGGGTAGATCCTCTATCGTTCTGAAAATGCAGAGGCTTACTACAACCAGTTAATGGAATGTCTTACGAAATGTGTGCATGTAGTCGCATAAGTGGGTAAGCATGCCCACATAACTTGCTGATGTTCAAGGCACAAAAAATGGGGATGTAAGGCACTCTACCCAGAAATGCAAGTTCATGTGGCCTCCGCGGATGATTTTTATAACTGGATTTCCTTCCTGCTTGCGCTGTTAACACCAATTTGGAGGCCCGGAAGCACAGCGCATCCACACGAGGTTATATGCTATAATAAGACACCTTGGAAGTTTCTCCGACCAATGGAACTTGAGGTTTGAACTCCAGGCAGTTATTCATTGAACAACTGAACCCTGCACTAGAGCTGAGATTGGGCTATTCAATTGTATAGATTGATGTAGCCCCTAAATTATGATTAGAGGATAGATTTGGGCATTTCCCTTTTGCATATAGGATTGGCTGCGATACGAAAGACGTCGTACACCTAAATTGCTTATGCAAATAATCGAGCTCATATAGGCCAAGCTGTTAGAAAACGACAATAAAACACTGGACCCTGTATGGCTTAAGCTTGCACCGCCTAAGCTTCTCATCCTTGCATCGCAAATAGTGTGTGAGCCCAGGTAACCTTATGGGTGTTCATTAAAGACGATTGTGCATATTCGTGTGTAGCTCAACTTAGTTCAACTGTAGGTACAGATGGGGTGCCAAATTTAAAGACACACCAACATTTTCTCAGACCGGCTGATAAAGCAGAGTAAAATTTGCAAGTTTAATAAAATGAAAGTTTCCTTGTACGGGTGCGTGTGTGGGTGCGTGTGCGTGTGACACAGGGGTTATCACGTCTTCTGCAGCCGGCCGCGGTTCGTAGATCGCAATATACGCGGTCGTAAACCTCAAACAAACAACAATACCTCCCGTCCCAATCCCCCTCGCCATACCCTCCAGGCTGCTCGGGTGAGTCCACTCACACTAGCAGCCTGGAATGTTCGTTCCCTTTTAGACAATCCTAGGAGCAACCGGCCGGAACGGAGGATGGCGCTAGCCACTCGGGAACTGGCGCGCTACAAGGTGGACATTGCTGCTCTCAGTGAGACCCGATTCTCTGAGCATGGTCAGCTGGAGGAGGTGGGTGCCGGGTTACACCTTCGTCTGGAGCGGCCGGCCAAAGGCAGAGCGACGCTGGTGTTGCCTTTGCCATCCGGAAAGACATCGTGGGACGTCTGCCCTGTCTGCCACAGGGTATCAATGATCGCCTGATGAGTCTCCGCCTGCCTCTTCGGCGAGACCAGTTCGCCACCATCATCAGCGCCTACGCTCCCCCAATGACGAGCTCTGATTCGGCGAAGGACAAATTCTTCGAGGACCTGCATGCCCTGCTAGGGACTGTGCCGAAGGTGGACAATTTAATTGTCCTTGGTGACTTCAACGCCCGCGTGGGGACGGACCACGCTGCCTGGCAAAGAGTGCTGGGTCCCCAAGGTCTCAGTAGCTGTAAAGATAACGGCCTTCTTCTGCGCACGTGTGCGGAACACCGTCTCCTGCTGACCAACACCTTCTTCCGCCTTCCGACGCGGGAGAAGGCCACGTTGATGCACCCTCGGTCGCGGCGCTGACATCTGCTAGACTATGTTCTTGTCCGGAGGCGAGATCGATAGGACGTGCTGGTAACCAAGGTGATCCGCGATGCCGATGGTTGGACAGATCACCGCCTCGTCATCTCCCAGATGAAGCTCCAACTGCAACTCCGACGAAGACCCCAAGGTATGCGGCCGCCAGGTAAGTTAAATACTATTTTATTAAATTTGCGTGCTAATTGTTTTGATTCCAGCCACCAAATAACACAGAGACTGGAGGATCTGCATGCTCCAGCTGATAATGCTACCGTTGAGACACGATGGTGTCAACTGCGAAATTTCATCCAGTCCACTGCCCTCGAAGTCCTCGGACGCGCACGCCGTCAACACCAGGACTGGTTTGACGACAATGACGCCGATATCAGTCACTTACTCGCGGAGAAGAATGGACTACATAAAGCCTACATGGACCTTTGGACTGACGCCACCAAAGCAGCCTTCTTCAAATGCCGGCGCCTTGTACAGCAACGGCTGCGGGAGATGCAGGATGCCTGGATGATCCGAAAGGCTGAGTAAATCCAGGGGTATGCGGACCGCAATGAAATGAAAAACTTTTTCAAAGCCATCAAGGCCATCTACGGCCCGTGTATCAAGGGGACCGCACCACTGCTCAGCTCTGACGGCACAACACTGCTGACAGAAAAATCGCAAATTCTGAAGCGCTGGGCCGAGCACTTCAGAAGTGTCCTTAATTGCTCATCAGCCATCTCCGATGCTGCCATTGACCGGCTCCCTCAAGTGGACATGAACAATGACCTGGATCTGCTGCCTTCTCTACCAGAAACCATCCGGGCCATGCAGCACATTTCCAGCTGTAAAGCACCGGGATCCGACGCAATCCCACCGAAAGTCTACAAGCATGGTGGGCCCCGGCTGATGGCAGAACTCACAACACTCTTCAAGGAGATGTGGCGCCAAGGACAAGTTCCTCAGGATTTCAAAGACGCAACCATCGTCCATCTCTACAAATGGAAGGGGAACCGGCAACTTTATGATAATCACAGAGGCATCTCGTTGCTCAACATCGCCGGGAAGATCTTCGCCCGTATCCTTCTCAATCGTCTGAACGGTCACCTAGAGCAGGGCCTGCTCCCGGAAAGCTAATGTGGCTTCCGCCGACACCGCGGAACAACTGATATGATCTTTGCCGCCTGCCAGCTACAAGAGAATTGTCAGGAGATGCGAACTCACCTAAACACTACCTTCGTGGATCTAAAGAAAGCCTTTGACACGGTGATCGCGACGGACTGTGGAAAATCATGCATAAATTTGGTTGTTCCGAGCGGTTCTCGCACATGGTGCGTCAGCTTCATGACGGGATGACGGCGCGCGTCCCTGACAACGGGACGGTATCGCAAGCATTCGCAGTGACCAACGGAGTGAAGCAGGGCTGCGTATTGGCTCCCACCCTGTTCAGTCTCATGGTATCGGCTATGCTGCTGGACGCCTACCGTGATGAGCAGCCTGGTATCCGCATCGCCTACAGAACTGATGGGCACCTTCTCAACAGACAACTTATGCAGGCTTCAACGCGCGTGTCTACGGCTACAGTCCATGACTTGCTCTTCGCGGACAACTTTACACCCTTTACACCGTGACGGAGGAGGACATGCAAAGGAGCATGGTCCTCTTCGCAGCAGGCTGCGCCAATTTTGGATTAACAATCAGTACAGCGTAAACGGTTGTCATGCACCATCCGCCACCCAGCGCAGAATACAATGCTCCTTGAATCAATTTCCACGGTACTCAACTCAAAACCGGAAAAATTCGCTTATCTAGGAAGCACGCTGTCACGCAACACGAGAATCGATGACGAGGTTGCCCAACGGATCTCCAAAGCCAGTCAGGCCTTCGACCGGCTACAGGCCTCCTTGTGGAATCGCCACGGTATTCACCTGAACACCAAACTGAAGATGTTCAAGGCTGTCGTCTTGACGACACTCCTTTACGGAGCGGAAACCTGGACCGTCTACTCGAACCAAGCCAGGAAGCTGAATCACTTTCATCTCAGCTGCCTCCGCAGAATACTGAAGCTGAGATGGCAAGATAGGATCCCGGACACGGAAGTCCTGGAGCGGACCGGAATCCTCAGCATCCACGCCATGCTGAGGCAAGTGCAACTGCGATAGAGCGGCCACCTGGTAAGAATGGATGACGAGCGACTACCCAAACAACTTTTCTACGGAGATGTCGCTACGGGTTCTCGCCGGCCTGGAGGTCAAAAACGACGCTGCAAGGACACTTTTAAGAAATCTCTGAAGCAACTTCAAATCAACCCGGCGACCTGGGAGGACCTCGCCAAGGATAGACCGGCATGGAGAAGATCAGTGAAGACTGGTTCAACAATCTATGAGGCCAACCGGATCGCCGCCGCCAAGACCAAAAGAGCGGCACGAAAGTCACCAGCGCCCCGGACTAACATCGTCGATGCTCGGTCCTGCCAACATGCCCGCGCTGTCAATGCATCTTCCACGCGAGAATCAGCCTGGTTGGACATCTTCGGACGCAATGCACCAACAATCCGACAATTCCAATCTCTACGTCAAATTCGGCCAACCCTCGTCCAGACTCCCCCCACCCTCACTCCTGGCATCAATTCCATTACTCCCACCATCATAGAGACCACATCCCTCTACTGATCGCCTGGTACCCCCACCGACGCAACCACCACCACCTCAACTACCACCACCACCACCACCATCAGCGGTGGGGACTCTCTCCTAAACTGTCCTCAATTCGACCGCACATTCACCTCACGCATCGGCCTGGTCGGTCCCTTGCGAATCCATGGTACAGAGACTGGTGAACCAGTGCCTAGAGCATTAACACACAGCAGAGATCGCCGCCTCCACTGCCCTCACTGTCCTCGCGCATTCACTCATCGCATGGGCCTATTCAGTGACATGCGCATCCATGACAGCGGAATTCACCGCAATGCCAATAACACCGAAACACCATGCACACACTCCGCTCCTGCCATTCTTACCGCCACTGCCACCCCCACTACCATGAATGACATCCCCCCCAGTCTCTACCGATTTCTACTATCCACACTGCGCCCGCAACTTCAACTCACGCATCGACCTAGTCGGTCACTTGCGAATCCATCACACGGAGGCTGGTGAACCAGTGCCTGGGGCTCCGACATATAATCGCCACGCCCGCCTCCACTGCCTTCACTGTTCACGCACATTTACACACCGCATTTGCCTATAAGTACATATGCGCTTCAAAGACAAACTGCGGTAAACTACCGGAGGCTAAGCCACATCAGCGCACACTATCTTCGCTAATACATAGACAACACCCTCACCATCATCATAATGTACCTGATAAAATTACGGTTTCCTAGAAACCGTCTTTTGGAAGGCTGCCGATCTGACTCTTACACCAAACCTCGCCGTCGGCCCAGTGTATGTGCTGTGTGTGTCGAGTGGCTGTCCAGTGGACTGGGAGTCAGACGGCGATGGCTCCTCCATATCCCCTGAGTAAGTAAATCCTGGTGTGTGCATTATGGGGGTCAGGTCCTGCTGTGGCGCGCGAAGACGGGTACGCCGACCCGTCAGCAAATGCGCCCACTCCCACATCAGACAACTGACTGGCTCGGATGGTGGTCTGATTGTGGGGGTGGGGGAGAGAGTGAGGTCGACAGCTCAGCGTACATTCCTAACTATAAACAATCTGACGCGCTTGAAATTATCAAGGTACGTTAAAAGTCGTGGCTTGGAAGGTTGCCAACTGACGGGATAACTCGAACCGCTTGGTCAGCCAAATGTGTGTTTTGTGTGGAGTGGCTGACTGGCGGACTGAGAGTCAGGCTGCAATGGCTCCTTCTTAATGTGGCCTTTATGGCACTCCCACTCCGTGGGATCCGAGTCAGGTGGGGTGGTACACCCAGGGGCGGCTCCGGCCGCGCCAGCCACCTGCGCCTTCTCCCATCTCCGTTCTTATTGACTCTGTCTTGACACCGGGCTCAGGTGGGGAAGGAGAGAGTGCGGTAGATGCAGCGCAAGTCTACTATCACTTTAAACTGAATCAGGCGCAAGTCAACGCCCCTGCACCACCCTTCCGTGGAGCATACGGTAGACCTCGTCGTAATCGACGGTCGAACTGTCGTGTGTGGATGTTCATAGCATGTGTGGCATGTGTATTCAACGCACATGCGTGGTATTCTCAGAATGGATTTAAACACCACATGATACATGATTTCTAATTGTGACTCCTATCAGGCTACGAGCAAGATGCGAGATATAAAATGAAACCGATAATGATGAACTTATCCTCATAGCAAATTCGCAAATTCATCAAAACAATAAATCTAGCTCGCTCTGTTATATAATCATCCTCTGGACGTCTTGGCTGGGACTTCTGCCGGGTGATGGTAAACCCGGCTCTACTTGCAATTTAGACTCACACTTCTATTGCTTCTCATTAAATTGGTGTCCTGTTTACTGTAATTTATACGTGGTCGAAGTTCAATTCAGCTAAAGGCTGGTTTTTACGAATCTAGAAATCAGGACGCCTAAGTGTTTTTTAACGTAGTCAGTAACGTAACCCACGTTCACATGCGATCGTCTCGATTCGGTCTCACCACGAAAGACGATGATTAAGGTATACAAGAATTGAATACATGAAACAGGAGTTCCCCACCGCAAACATATTCAAAAGTGATCCGGGATGGTTGTGTTCGTCGTCCTTATGGATAGGTGAAAAATCATGTGTAACAGGAGTAAGGTAATTGAATCGCTAGCGGGTAAACTACCAGAGTCGTTGTTGTTCGTCCTGCAGGTACAAACAGACTGAATTTGCTACACACGAAAAGGACAAATGAGAATCAACTTACGGCATTAAATATGTTGTCGTGTGTGTCGCATGTCTTACTGGAACTACAAACGGTTATTTGCTTGGAGGTGGAAGCCATTAACTTAGTTGAAAGCTGCTGTATTTGTGCAGCAATCGTTGAGCAGCGGCGTTTTCTTCTATCAGAACATTCCAGTTTAAGTCACTTTGGGTTAGGTTGAGGATAGAGAGGCAATCTAATAAGAGAAAAAAGAGTTAAAATTGAAGGAAAATTATATTGGCCGCATGTAACGGATGTTTGCTGACCATAATTTAACCAATAGGAAATTCAGCACAGTACAACTTTTGTGCAGGTAGTCTTTTGTGAGGAATACCTTTGCAGCCTTTACCCCATTCTTCGTTTTCCTCATGGCTGTCATCTTTCGATGACAAGGCATGAGGTTGATGGGAGCACATGGAGCGAAGAGGAATAAGAAACGTATACGCGCTCCACATAAGTGCACTTACCCAGATCCACATGAAGGCAATTACACGTCACACCTAGAAGGTGCTTCACAACCCGTACCTCAATCATTTGGAGGACTTCCGCAGTTGCCACCGTCCGAAGGCAGAGCAATTAGTGCAATTTAAAACTCATTTGCTTACAGATTATGTTGAATCTGCGCTTCATAAAAGCTTTGCTTTTCCCTCTTTCTCCCTCTTTGGCCTCGAAGAATGAGATACAACGCAGGGACTAGTGTGGCGTAATGCATCCATGTAAAGTGTGCCATAAACAGACACACGACGCCTTGCTTGTAAGCATTACTACCGGGGCAACTCATCACAATGGTGGCTGCAAGATCGAGCAAGGCGTAAACACATGGGTATTTTTTGGCTATGGATAACGAACAGGGAAACGCTTTTTGAGACCCTTGATCCCCGTCGAAACTGTCATGAGACAGGAATGTGTGGTTTGCACTTTTGGCAGTGTAAAAAGAGCTCCATCGGAATGCTGAGGCGCATAAGGTCTGTGCAGATTTCATGTTAGATTTTAAACCTTCACACATAAATGTGCAATTTTGGGCACAATGGTGGATTATTCTTATGAGAATGGATAAACTTAACAGAAGTAGTTTTCATTTTATCTTTTTCATTGAAATGATTCGATGCAGAACTCAGAAAAAAATAATTATGTGTTTTAAATTTTAAAGGCTGTTTCTTTGAAAAAAAAACATTGCCGGGACAATCAACGCAGGGCATTTTTGTGATATCCTTAAAAGATCGGGTATTCCTTGTGCATATCTCGAGTTCACATTTCAAGACTCTGCGTACAAAGCAGTCTTTGACTTACGGATGTGGAGTAAAGTTTCTGAAAGTTTCCAATAGTTTGAATTCAAAAATAATTTAGAGTCATCTGGCATTTTAAAGACCACTTCTTTCGAGTACTGTTCAAAAAAAATCATGCATTGAGGAAAATGGGAAGACGCATTACAAATAGGCGAGGAAGAGAGTACAATAAAGATAACTGCAAATATTGATTTTGATTATTCAAGGGATGCATTCATATAATATACCGTGTAGAACATACAGCATAGGATAAATGTGTTGTTTAAAAGAGGATAAAGACCTCAATTGAAAGAGCAGAATTTGCAGAAAAGGCAACAACTAAAACAGTCACCATAAAAGCTCACCAATCATATGCAGCACAGAGCTAAATAAAGGCAGAAAAAACAATCAAACACAAACGGGTGGCTTACCATTACTTCGATCACCAATAAAGAGCCTCAATGACGACTGTGAATACATCCCAGACAGTTTCTGAACAATCGGAGCTAGATAAACCATTTCGGGTGCAAGGCGGAACCAGCCCTTTGGAGTAATTCGGTTGTTCGGTAGGTTTCCCCAAAAGGAGGTAAGGAATTTCCAGATCTGTCATATTTAGGGCAAATTTGTCAAAGAAATCCCCAACGGCAACCGAAAACCTGGGCGCTGAAACGGTAACCTGAAAGCTCAAATAAACTGAAATGGTAAACTAATAAGATATTTCACTTTTTACTTGGTTAGTATTCTGTTAAAATGGAGTACGCCTGTAATACGGAGATATAATTTGGCAAACGTATTTGGTTTTTTTAGAAAAAAACAAGTTTTTCTTTAAAGGTAGAACGAATTTATGAACAAAACTAGAGAATCAGCATCGTTTCTAGCAGAATGTCGCTCACTGAGTCGGAAACGTGACATAATTTTTAAGCAGCAATGAGCATTGCGTAAAAGTACACGAAGAACGTATCAACTTCATATTGTGCATTGAGATGCGGTCTTGTGTATTCTGTTTTATTTAATATAAATTAATAGCAAAATCACGGTTAAAAGAGTCACTACTAAACACCTTGGCTAAAAACCCATAAGCAGATAAAATAAATAACCTGAAACACTTACTGGATAGCCCTTATAGTCTTCCGGGTTGATCTTTAGTACTTGCAAACACTGGGAGGTCATATTTTCTAATGGGCTCAGTGCTGTAGGAATATAGCCTGAACAAGATGGAAATGTCGATACAAGTCAATTTTTACAATGTGATCGTCAAAAGTCCAGAACAGAGAATTACAATACAGGACACGTATAAAAATAATTTGTGTAGGCGTATAAACTCATAAATTCCAGATGGAAACCTAAATAACTCGCCTTTTGTTGTTTTTTAATCAAATCATATTATATAGGAAAATCACAAGTATTCAGTTTCCTAAATTATCGTAAGCACGTCGTTTTCAATATCTGCCTGACATTAAAATTCATATAATTTGGGACTATAAAAACTAAATGTTAACTTCATGCAAATCACCTTTAATGCATATAAAGGCACTTTTAACCCAGCTTACGTAAATCGTAATTACAATGTACTGACCAAAGACTAATAACAAACCGTAAATAGCGATTTTAATGGCAAGAAGATGGTTAAATTATTGATTGCTAGTCATTTTGTATGCTCCATAGACAAATACAATAAAGGCTCTTACAGTGATTCAAGGTGAACGAAGGCTCTTAGTCAAGTGTTTAGGACAAACGTTCCTCCACGGAGGCAAATGACCAAATAAACATCAAAGCTGATATGTTTTCTCCTCTATGTTTAATTTAAAAGTATAATAAATATGACACATTGCGTCAAAGAAAAGTAACACTTTTTCAAAAAGTCGTGCGATCATTCTTTATATCTTTTTGCGTCTTATGCTAGAGTGGTTCCGAGTAGAATAGCATATGTTTCGTTCATTTGGTGAAGCTGAGAGGGGGCTAGGCAAAGCATGATTCCTCGATATTGAGGTCTGCCTCAAAATCATTGCGGACACAATATGATGACCCTATGCACTGTTAAAATAAGCTACTTAAAATTAAAAATACATTATTAACGTTGTAAATTTGCCCATTTTATCATAAAGGCTAGAGTTCTTGGTTGGATGAATTATTTTGGTTAACCGGATATTTTTGTAAGCACTTATCTACTTAGCGTGTTGCACACCAAACATGAGTGTGGATATGTCTAAACGCAGCCGAAACGCACATTTCCTCACGTGATACGTACTGCTATACACATTTTATATCACCGTTGTTGTCTGTGACAGTAAACACAATTTACTTTCACTTAAGTGAAAGTATTTTGAAATGCACCACAGCAATTTTTACGAGTGAATTATGCTTCAAAAAAAAGTGTTTGACGCCGCAACGGAATAAAAGGATTATTCTGTATCATCTGCATCAGTTGGAATTCAAAAAATTCAGTTATGTTGATTTCAATCTTCAAATTTCCCTTTAATGGTATTGTGTTTGGGGAGCAGTATACTTAAGTTTATACTTTAAAGACAAGAATTTTTAAGATACTCACCTACAGTGATTATATAACAATTTTCTACATTATTGAAAAGACAGATTAGACAACAAAGTGCGATAATAGAGCGCGTAACCATATTATTTTTTCGTAATCACGGAAGGCCACCTATGTGTTAAAACAAGGTTTCCTCTCAGTTTATTAAATTCCCCCTTACTTTGGATTCTCCGGCTTTACAAGGTCAGACAATCTGGAGTAAGGAGTGTTCCAAACTGCCGGTTACTCGAGTAACCTGCAGTGTGAAACAATATTTAAGGCTGTTTTTAAATCGATTTAGTTGACATCAAAGTTGATATCTTCATTCAATGACCTGGACCACTGCCTCATTGAATAGAGCCTATTGGTCAAATAACTGTTATTTTTATAAGGAGTAGTTTCGTCAGAATCCGTTTTAGGCATTATGAAGGAAGTGTTTTACTTCGAGAAACTTTGTGATTGCCTTCTTGAAGATCATTTTCATAACCCTGCGACAAATACGTGTTAGGCTTAACGGTTGATAGTTTTTTACGTTGGTTCTGGATTCACCCTTGTGAATAAGGTATATTTTGCTACATTTAAGGTGGAGGGGATGATGCCTTGCTCAATGGACAACGCGATAGCGGTCTGTGGAGTTCATTAGCAAATTCTTGCATTAATGTTTCTGGTAGTTGTTCTGAACCAGGAGACTTAGCTTCGTTAAGCGCAAGAAGTTCATTCCCCACGTCTACTTCTGTAAAGTCCTGGTCGTCCATGACTGCATACCTACTCCCCACATGGAAGTCTGCTTGGTTAAAATCCATTTCATCGGTGAAAATAAGATGTTTCCAGTCTTCAATTCAGGATCTCGCTGAGATGTTAATAACTACGGAAGCATTCATAAGACTCTGAACCTAGGAAAATTTCGCGAAAATGATAATTTCCATTTTAATTCTGGATTTCTGTCTAGTTTTTTAGCTTTTGAGCTCATTTCAAGATGGTTTTTTACCTGAAGAATGATGCAAAACTTGCCGCTTAGCATTTCTTGACCTTATCACTTCCCTTCGTAACCCTGATAGCACACGGCCCCATTATAGGTAAAACTATGGTGGGGCTAGACCGGGCTGTAGTCCCATGTACTTCTGAGCATATGTTTTATTCAGGAACCCCAAATTTCTTGAATGCTTCACACCACAAGGAAAACAATATTACTTGTCTATGCGTATATTTTCGAAATATAATAAGTGGATTGACGTGAAATAATAAAAAAATTATCCCTAAAATTATATTTTAAGCTAAGTTCATGATAACGTGAATAAAACTGCAGCTTTGTTTAAGTCACGCATTTGGAGGGCATTTATCTGCTCGCCATGTCGTGAGCTCACTGCCGTGATTACGTAATACTGCCTAATCGGGTCCGTATATTGTGGGTTTGCCCTTTGTCGTACGTAACCCATTGCCATTTAATTTCCTTTAATAATCTTTCTGTAAATTCACATAAATAAATAAATTGTATATTTAAGGCCCAAAGGACTCTGTCGTTACATACTTAGTACCATAAGTTTAAGTTTATTAAGGGAAAGATAGGCAAACACCTTTGAACTCCCTCTTGGTTACAGTATGGCTAAAAAGCCTCTGGTACATCATGGAAATGTAAAAAAGTTGGTTTACATAATAGCGTGCGGAAAATAAGCAGCTGTTGGCTCATCGAAGAGAGTAAACATAAATGTGTACTCGCATATTACGAGTAGCATGAGTACATGCTATTGTTGGTGACAAGATTCTCGTGAGTGAGGCATATGCGACGAGTTTGAGATAATAAAAATGGTACTGTAATATAAAAGTAGTATTGTAATATAAGACTGTGATTCAACTGGGACGTGACTAAGAAGATCTGGGGATATTATAGTGGGCACTGCTATACTGGTTCAGGTTTTTCTTAAAAAGCTCTACGGAAGTAGCCATAACAACATCTAGAGGCAGAGCATTCCAAGCGTCGACCGCTCTCTTGGAGAAGAAGAACTTTCGTGTGTCCAGTCTGGCCCCAGTTACACGTAGTTTGAGTGGATGCCCTCTCAAGTTCGTGGTTGTTGCTAACTGGAAGAAGTCTCCAGGTGCGAGGCAGCAGCCCTAACCGCACATGATACGGAATGTTTGTATCAGGTCACTTCGTAGCTGCCTGTAACTCAAGGGAAAGAGATCAAAGTAAGCTAATCGGGTTTCATAGGGTAATGAGCCCTGTCCAGTCACAAGTTTGGTTGCACGCCTTTGAACCTTTTCGAGGATATTGAGATCCTTCGCGGTCCAGGGTCTCCAAGCTTGGATAGCGAACTCCAATTTCGGCCGCACAAAAGTTCGAAAGACTTTGGCAAAGCAGTCTTCATCAAAGGCAGAGAAAGCCCGCTTAACAAGGTACAGGGCTGACATTGCAGACTTGGCTACCTTTGAACAATGCAGCGAGGGTTTAAGGGAGCTCGAGATCCACACTTCCAAGTACTTCTGTGCGTCAACTTCTTGCAATGGTATACCATTCAGGCAGTAATTTATGAGGTTCGGAGTGCTAGTTCTACCGACTCGTAGAATAGCGCATTTTTTCTCATTGAACGGCAAAAGCCAGTCCTTTGACCATTGCTGAAGTCGGTGTAGGTTGTCCTGTAAATGCTTTACGTCAGCTGCAGTCCTGATTACCCTCCATAGCTTAATATCATCCGCAAACATGGCGACATCACAATCCAATTCATTGATGCAGTCGTTGACGTACAAAATGAACAGAGTAGGGCCAAGAACGGAGTCCTGGGGAACTCCACTTTCAACCGCAACCTCCGCCGACTGCTGGTTACCGACATGGATGGTTTGAGAGCGGCCAAGTAAGAAGCTTTTGATCCATCTGAGGAGATTACCCCTAATGCCTGTTCGGTTGAGTTTGTGAAGGAGTCGCTGATGAGGGACACTATCAAATGCCTTCTTAAAGTCAATGTAGACTACGTGCAGCGCATTTCCTTCATCAACTGCTCGCGTCCAATGTTCCAAATAATAGAGCAAGTTCGTTACGCAAGACCTGCCACTTCGAAATCCATGCTGCGCATCAGATAATAATTTATGCTGCTCTAAGAAGCGCATTAGCTCTCGCTTTATTATTTTTTCCATGAGTTTGCAGCAGATCGAGGTGAGGCTAATTGGCCTGTTATTATTTGCGGAGACCTTGCTTCCACCTTTATATAGTGGTGTGATTCGTGCAGATTTCCAATCAGCAGGTAACGTGCCGGCTTCGAACGAGGTTTGGAAAAGCATTGACAACGGTTTGGCCATTCCGCAGCGAGTTCCTTAAATAACTTTGGCGGTATATCATCTGGGCCTGGTGATTTAGACTCATTCAGAGCCAGCAACTCTTTATGAACATTTGCTTCGTCGAAAGATACCGCCTCTATTGTTGGACCCTCATCTAAGTTGTATTCGGGAGGATTAAATGCGCTTTCACTCGTAAAAATAGATTTAACGAATACTGAAAGGTGCTCCGCTTTTGCTCCATCCTCACTAATCTCTAGGTTTCGCTAGTCATTAGTGAGGGAACTGGGTCCTTGTTACGCGTGCTCCTTCTATTGTAATTGTAGAATAACTTCAGATTTTCTACTGCACGGTTCAACAGGTCTTTTTCAAAATCTTGTCGTGTCCTGAGGATAAGCCTTTTAACTTTGTTCCTTTGTGCCTTGTATGCGTTTATGAACGCAGGAGTCTCATCAGCGAGTGATTTCTTCCACAACCTCCGCTTTTTATTCACTTCTTTTTTTCAACGTTTGAGTCAGCCACTGGGGTCTTTTATCCAGTCTCTTACGTGAAATCGGGCAGTGGTTTCTGAGGAGAATATGCAATAACTCACTGAACCATTCCCAATCCTCTGTCACATTGCCGGAAAAAGCTGATTCCCGGTTGATGTTGTTGAGTCGAGTCTTCATTTGATCAAAGTCAACACGCCAAATATTTATTCTAAATCTGGTGGGCTGTTCAGGCACCGAAAACATTGAGTAGTCCCAGTGAAGTACGACGTGGTCACTCCGACCTAAGGGAGGTAGACTTTGCACCTCATCAATACTATCAAGCGATTTCGTAAACACCAGGTCTAAACAGTTTGACTGCTGTCCCTCCCGCACCCTCGTTCGAAATAAGACGTGCTGAGTGAGGAATGACCTCAGTGTCATGTCCAATAAACGTCGGTCAAAAACTAGTTCTGGACCGCGTGCATATACTGACCTCCAGTCAATGAGTGGTGCATTGAAGTCGCCCATTATTAAGACGTCGGATCGAGAGGCAAATCTTTCTAGCTCTTCTAAGAGGCGAGCGTCAGCCTCGAAGTCACTTCTTGGTGGTCGGTAGTCGGTCAGGACTTTAAGACTGTGTGATCTCGGAACCTTAATAGTGAGCCAAATAGCTTCGAAGCTGCATGCAAACTGTTCTGTTTTTTCCGACACTAGGAGTCCGTGTTTTACGTAGGTTACAACGCCTCCTCTCTGACGCCCTTCCCGGTCTCTTCTAAATAGCTGGTTGCCTGGTATAAGTAACTCATGGTCGTCCACGTGGTTGGACAACCAGGTTTCTGTCAAAGAAATTACGTCTGGTGAGAGATCACAGACATGGATCTGCATCTCGTCAAACTTTGATAACATGCTTTGCGCATTGGTGTACATGAATTTTAACTTCCGGTTTAAGGGACATGTGGTTACTATGCGGCTCGCGCCTTCAGTTAATGCCTCGGCTGCGTGGTCATCCGTACCGGACCTGCCAATGGAAGAATAGTGGACGCTGCCGAACTTGGTTGTTGTAGATAATTAAATTCCGCTCCCCCTCGCTGAACCGCTTTCTCAGTTCTAGAACTAGTAAACACCGTTTCAGCCTTTCTGCTGGCGAGAAGTCCCGTTGAAAAAAACGCCGGGGTTGGAGCCTTTTATTCTAAATCGCCGGAAAAGAATGAGGCTAGACTGCTCGCTACTGACCAGCACGACTTTGAGAGGTCGAGGGCGTGTTGATTCCGATGGGTTTTCTGTCCGTTTCCCAAGGCGGAAGGCTTTGATCACTTCAACTGCCTCAGATGGTTCCAGAATAATATTAAGTTGGTCCTAAAAGAGCACTTGGTCATCCGAAACTCGCTCCGATGATGTGATTGCACACGATTCCGGGAGTCCCTGTATAATGATGCATTTTTCTCGATCAATTTGATTTGCATCGTGGAGGATGCAGAGGGAGGCTTAATGAGTGCAGCATTTCTTAGGTTATAAGGAAGACTAACGGGGGTAATGACAGAAAGCTTGGTGAAAGTTGAGCTATTATTAAGTCGGAAAAGGAGATAAAAGCCTGCTTCCAGTGTCCTGACCCAAAGAAATTTTACCTTCGTTAACTGACATCTTATTGAGTAGAAAGTAGTAGAACTAGTCGGAAACAGGAGATTTTTTTGTGAAATGTCTTTGAACATTTTAACTTTTTGAACGCCTAGGTTCGTTCATTGAACCGAAGAAAGGACAGTTAATTTCAAGAATTGGAAGTACAAACATATGATAAAGTCTTAATTTAATTTCAGGAAGGAAGAAATTATAAGAAATAAAGCCGCAAATCTGAGCAGCTTTGGCCGTAATTCTATCGGCATGAGGCGGAAGATCTAATTTATTGGTGGAGGAACATTCAATCATAGGGCAAACTTCGAAAATAAGAGGTTGTGGCAGCCTTACATGCGCAAAACTCATGTGGCGACACTTAGAAGGTGAGAACTCCATTAGCTATGTGCAGCTCCAGGACGAAAGAGCGTCTAAGTCTGAATGAATTTGTTCAAGGCACCGTTCGGTCGTAGAGTTAGAGAAGGAATACACGCATTTGAGGTCATCAGCATCAAAAAAAGATTGAGAATGTTTAACTGTCGATGAAATATCATGTTTATACAGTAAGAACAGCAAAGGACCTAATACGGTACCCTGAAGGACACCACTAACAATCGGGGTAGCACTTGAGTATGAGGACCCCACTAAAACCTTTTGTTTTTGATCATTTAGGTAAGATCTAATAAAGTTATTAAGTGGACTAAGAAATCCTATAGCTTCTAGTTTAGCTAGAAGTCGTCTATGAGGCACTTTACCGAATGCCTTAATAAGATCAAAATAGATAACTACTACAGATTGATGATCATTACGAAGAGAAGTTAGTAGATTTAGAAAAGACATGTGGTAGGTTTCACAAAAGCGGTCCGGTAAAAAGCCGCGTTGAGAAAAGTTGATAATTTGATTGCTTATGCAAAAATCCGTGATTTGTTTTGCAATTAGTTTTTCGAAGTGTTTAGCAAGAGAGGGCGTTTTATGAAAACTGCAATAGTTATGAATGTCAGAGCGGGAACCCGATTTATACACTGGTATTATAATAGAAGTTTTCCAATAATCGGGGAAGAAACCATTTTCGAGAAATACTGAGAATAATTTGCTTAGTAAAGGTGGAAAATCTCATAACTGTTTAATAGGTGGGTTTTGAATGTTATCAGTTACAACCGAATGTAAATTTTTTAGGTGAGCTTTTTATTTTTGAAGGCGAGAAATTAATGGTCGTTAGAAGTGAATTTGAATTTTAAAGCAGAGGAATTGAGGGAGTGGAGCCAGTTTCAGTGGTAAAATGGTTGTTAAAAACCGAATTTAACAATTCTGCTTTACCCAAATCGCTTGAAACGATTTTTTTCTTACAGTCGAGTAATGGCGGAGTTACATTCAGACGCTTAGCTGATGACAGAACATGGAAGATTTGAGCAACAGATTCGGATTAATGGGCATCACTTAGTGCCCAAGACTCCCTACGCTTATCTGGCGCGAGCCTAATTTTCGATGCTAATTCAAATATTTGTGCAATCCTTAAATGTACTGACAAAGAGCTTTTAGATGAATCTTTAAGTTGTTTTAGTAATTTTTTAAGTCTGTTCTGGAGAAAATGCGGAACAGTAGAAGAAGCTGTATTTGAATTAAAAATCTTAAACGGGATTAAAGCCCGAATTTCTTCTGTGAGGCTCTGCAATAGCTCACGGAAAAAGTTTGGATCGTTGATTGCGAATATGCTATGCCAATCTAGAGTCCTTACGAAATTATTTATCATTTCATGGTTTGTGTAAGCAAAGTCGAGGTTATTTCATTTAACCTCAGGCTTCGTAAGAAGGGGGACTGGAAAACAACAGTGAATTATTGCGTGATCACTTGTGAATAAGTTCACTATGGGAATTCATAAAGAGAGGGTGGACATCATTTGTAAAAATTTAATCTAAAATGTTGTCATTTCTAGTAACTAATCTGACCAGTTGAGACGGGTTTTAAAAGTTAATAGTATCGACCAATTTCTGATGTTTTGGCGGAGAGGAATTTGCCTGCCATTCAATGTCTGGTATTGTGAGGTTACTGACAATGTATGAGGGTTCGGAACGCTCCTTGTCTTGTGAGAGATAATATAGCAGTCAGAGCTAGTGTTTTGTGATTGGACCTTTGATGATGTTTAATGATCAACGAAACAAAGGGGCTTTAAAATTTGCATGGCAGTATAATCCGATTGTTTAACGATAATTCGACTGAACGATGGGCTCTGGAAACATCTTAATTTATGGGGGAGACGATGCACGGAAATGTGATTTTGGAGCCAGTTTCCTGAGTCATGGAGAAAACTGCTCGGGAAGGAAGAGGAAAATAATTGATTTAATAAATAATTGATTTCCAGAGTCATGGAGAAAACTGCTCGGGAAGGAAGAGGAAAATAATTGATTATTCGAATCATTGTTAAGATAGATTTGCAGTCTTCGCTTAAATGTAGACAGCTTACTTTATAACCTTATATCTATTGGTAGGTTTTTAAAAAGAAACCAATACCTGGATAGAAAGTACAGAGAGCGTTGAGTAGTGGATGACCTACGAGGAGGTATGATCAGTGATGAATTACGTAGATTGTACGGAAGACTAACGGGTGTAAGAGTTGAAATCCGGGGAAGATTTGAACTACTATTAAGGCGGAAAATGAAACAGAAACCAGCTTCCAGTCTACGAAATCATAGCAATTTAAGACTAGCTAGCTGGAACATATTCAATTTGGAAGTTTATTAAACCATAGAATGGGCAACAATATTCTAGAAAGGGAAGGAAGGTAAAAATTGTAAAAAATAAAGCCACAAATATTGGCAGCTCTGGTCGTCATTTAATCGTCATAAGGCGAAAAAACTAAATTATTTGTATAGTTTAAACCTAAGTCCTTGATGGTGGACCATTTCAGTCATGGGAGTGTCATGAAAAATAACTGTTTGTTCTAGCCTTTCAATCCCAAAATACAGGTTATGACACTTAGAAGGTGGAAATTCATTTGCCACTTAAACTCCACGTGGAAAGAGTGTGTAAGTCTGCATGAATTTCCTCTAAGCACAGTAAGGCTGAGGGGTTAGAGAAAGGATATGCGCCTTGAGATTGTTAAACTGATGACGAACTATCATTGATGTAAAGCAAAAACAAAAAGAGGACCTAGCATGGTTCCTTTAAGGACACCGCTAACGATAGGGGTCTCCGCTGAAAATGAGAACCCCACTTAGTCCTTTTGTTTCCGATTACGTAGGTATGACGTAATGAAATCAATAAGGGGACGACGAACCCCTAAATCCTCCATTTCAACTATGAGTCTCCTATGAGGCACCTTATTAAAAACCTTATTAAGATCAAAATAAATAACGAGCACCGATAGATGATCAGTGCGAAGCGAAGTTAGTAGATTAAAAAAACATGTGACATGTTTCACATAGGCGATCGGGTAAGAAGCCATGTTGGGAAGTGTTAAGATGTTGATTGGTTATGCAAAAATCTGTAATTTTGCAAGAATTAGTTTTTCAAACAGTTTACCAAGCGAATGTGTTCCATGAACACCGCGATAATTTTGAACATCAGAGCGTGAGCCAGATTTAAAGATTGGAATAACAATAGAGGTAATTCAATAATCAGGGAAGAATTGATTAGCGATAAGGACTGAGAATACTTTGCTCAGTAAAGGAGGAAAATCTAGTAGCTATTTAATTAAGTAATTTTGAATGTTGTGATTGACTAAGTCGGCTTATCTGTTTCTGAATATTTACAGGAACAAAATTAATGGTATTGAGTAACTCATGAGATGTCAGAGGAATTGAAGAGAGGGAATTGGTTTCGAGGGTACAATGTTTGACAAAGAACGAGTTTAACAATTCCGCTTTGCCCGAATCCTCTGTACCGAAATTATTATTGCAATTGAGTAAAGGCGGAATAACTTTGTTAGAATTCGTGAAAGAAGGAGGACGGAAGACTTGAGCCATGGAACTGAAAAGATTGGCATTGCTTATTGCTAGAGAATCCCTAAGATTACCTTTCGTGAGCCTCACTTTTGAAGCTCATTCGAATATTTTTGCGATCCTTTAGTGAACCAAAAATGAACTAGTGGACGGATGCTTTAGCTGCTTTCTTAAATTTTTAAGTCGGTTGTGAAGAAAGTGTGGGACTATGTAAGAAAAAACCTTTGATTTAAGCGTCCTTTGGAGAATTTAATCATGAAGCCCTTCGGTCAGCCCTTGGATTATATTATAGAACAATTTCCTCATTGTTTGAAAATATGCTTGATCAATCTACTTTGATTTTTATAGTATTAACAAGTTCCTTGTTGACATGAGCAAAGTTGAGGTATTTGCGTTTTACCTCTGGCTTTACAGAGGTAAATACGGGAAGACAACAATGAATTAATGCGTGATCACATGGTAAAAGGTGTTGGTGAAAATTCATATGCAAAGGGTGGACGTCATTAGTAAAAAGTAAATTTTAAATGTTATCTTTTCTAGTCCCTGAGCTGACTGATTGAAATATTTTTGAAAAGTAAATTGTACGCAACAGGTTCTCCAATTTTTGCGGAAGAGTATTTGCATGTCAGCCAATTTCTGGCAATTTAGAGTTACCAACGATTATATTGACATCAAACAGAGTTTCCGCAACTTTTTTAAAGAGTTCACAGAGCTGGATTTCATGGCTTTTATTTTGCGGGAGGATGACTGAAACGAAGCAAGTATTTCCGGAAAACGACGAAATTCTGAGATCTTACGGGGAAAGTAGAAGATATTATCTAATGTAAAGTGGTCAAACACCACTACTTTTTTTCAATGCAGTCTTTTCTATATAAATTTAAATGATCGAAAGCGAGTGGCGAGTTAGAAATTTAAGCATGAGTCCAAGATTCCGTGATGCACAAAATATCAATGTCAAACTTGAAAGCTACAATTCTTAGCGCAGTCATCTTTTTCAATGCTGATCACTTATCATCTTTGGCATATAACAGCAGCTTAACGATTAAGAGAAGAACCTAGGCGATACGATCTTCAAGATCGGTTCCGTAGAAGGAGAGGGAGTGGAATGTCAGTAAGGGGATAGTTTCTTCTGCATAGGACTATCAAAGGAGGGGTAAGGAGTAGTTGGCTACCAGACAAGGGCACACCCGGCAGGCAACAGAACGACGTTCCAAGTGTTTGAGACCGTGCAGTCGTCACAGAGCATCCAGCGAGGTACTGTGTGAGTCAGCATTGAATAGGATCCAACTAACTAACTTAAAATGTATATGGGGTCGAAGATTGGAAGCTGGTATCGGTCTCATTTACTGCCTAAATAATAGTTCAAATATTCCCCGAATCCCAACCATTAGCCTCATCTGCCTTCCGTAAAATCTATGTAATTCTTCGCTGATTCTAACACCCCATATATCCTCCAGTTTTAAACGCTTTTTGTTCTTTGCTTTCAAGTGTTGCTATCATTGGAATAACTTGCCAATCGAAAAAAGGTTTACAAGTAAACTGTCCACATTCAAGCGAAGATTGCACATACATCTTAACACTGATTCGATTAACCTTTTATTTTCAACACCATTTCTGAGCAGCTTTTTCTATGACCTCGAAAAAGGACCAACGGGGATTAAGAAAAGTATTTCTAAATTATATCGTCCGTTAATCCTCTTCCTCACAAACTAAGATGTCCTGATAACCCAGCACCCATTAAAATTATTTTCAAACTATTAGGTCATATTTGCGTGCCCATTTTAACTAAATAAAATAAATAGCTGTATTTAGTGCTGGTTCAGACGCAATATCATATGCGAGTTTTAAATAAATAGATAGATAGATGCTTTTATTTGAGCACCCGGGAGGGTATTGTCATTAGAATAAAGAAAACGAATGTGCAATCGTGTAGGATTAAGTTATGACTAGTAGGAAAGCTTCCTGGCGATGACTAATGACATAAATCAGTGAGCTCAAAATATATATCAACATAGCAGACAGCAAAAAAAACTCCTTTGATATTTTTATGGAAAATGTATATGTTGAATGTCGTTTATGGGTTTTAAGGAAGAAAATTCGCTCACGCGAGAGAAGCATGCGCATGATGTAGGACCGTTATGTTGATGATAGCTTACTAGGGTTCAAAACGCTCCTCATCGTGGGAGAAATCATGCAACGACAGTGGCTTCTCAAAATGCATATTGACTAGGATGCTACCAGGGGAAACCATCGCAGGCATCATAAGTACGCTCAGGGTCGAACAAGGAAAGGACCCTATAGGTTCAAAGGTCATGGTCGAAGTGACAGAGATGTGACCATGATACTCTCATTGCTGATTGTTAATGTCAGCGACCTAGAAACCTGAATCAATTGTCAGCAGCCCAAGTTGGAAGTAGTTGATGCAATCGCTGGGACAAGAGCTTTATTCGTCTGACGTTTCGGATTCCAACTCGAGCCCCTCATCAGAGACCGCATTTGATATGGATGTCGGGTCAGAGCAGGGTCAACACCAGGAAATAGGTTAAGGCTGCAAACACAATCGCCCTAAGTCGCGTCAGATGCGATGGCGGACGAGTTCGTAGCAGTTTGAGCAGGATCAAAAAAGAGGAGAACCACGAAGATTGAGGGAACCAATTGGGTTGTCCATATTTCCTAATGACGTTTGAAATCGAAAGGGGCAGAAAAAGGCTGCGAATACCTTTTTAGAAAAAGGTGCAGGAGAAACAGAACTGCTTTGCGAAGGGATATGAAGCAGCATGTTAGGTTTCTTCTGAGGGAAGTATGAAAATATAATAGGAGATCCAGCAATTGGGGGAGAAGAAGACATCATAGTGCCCTCATGGATTTTCACTGAACACGGACTTCCATCGAGTCGGCTCTCCCTCGTGTCGGCTGTTTGCGAACCGAGAAAAGCAACTTCTTCAAAGGCTGAGTTACCCTTCTAAACCTTTTCGTTGAATGGATCATATTTTGAACATACTTGATAAAGATCTCTCTTCTGAATTCATCTACCACCGTATTAGGACGAAAATAGCCAGCCTATAAAGTCATTATCTAATAGAAGAACGACCTCAAAGGCTTTTTCGCTCGAACATTGGGCGAAAATTCATATCTAACGTTTTTTTCTTGTGGATATACTATATGTGTGCAAAATGGTGAAGGCTGAAATTGAAGTGAAAAATTACTCGCGGGGTGGTATTGAACCGGCGACCTCACTCCTAAAAGATCGACGCCTACCCGACTGCGCCATCGCGGCACGCTCGAAGGAGCGCTCTTAAAGCCTTATAAATTTGTTACGGCCAAAGTACGATGAAAACTATTGTGGCGGTTGTCAAGCGCTAGCCTCCAAGTTTAATCAACTGGGGGAAGAAATCAGGATTATGAAAAGTTTTATGCAGCAGACCCTCGTTTCAGAGGATCGATTGCCAGCATCAACGCATAGGATAACACGGAGTAGAGCACGAGGCAACCTACACAACAAATCCCCAAATATTTACAATGTGGTATTTAAGATACAAATCAAGAGAAGTGACGCAGAGCCTCCAGTTACACTAAAGAATAAGAAAATGGCGAACGGTAAGACCACAGGGACGGGTAACAAAACCCTGAAGGGGATGATGTCAAACTCGCCAGAAAAGCAATCGAAGGTACAAAATGAAACTGATAAAAATATACCAATGAACGATCTAAACGAAACCCGGCAGATAACGATTAACGAAAATAGTCTGCGGGTCACGTGCGCTTCATCGGAGGCAAATATAGAAGAGCGGTTGCCCACCGAATGGATGACCCAATGTGGACCCACAGCGGTAGTACCTCCCCAAGCCAAAGACGTTGAAGCCAGTATTGGGGAAGCCCCAACATCAGTCAGGCAAATTATTCAACAGAACCCCCCTGCTGTGGACAGGTCACAATGCATAATCGTCCATGGGTTTCGTGAATCAACCAACGAAAACCCCAGGTATAGAATAAATGATGATATCATGGCCTTGCAGGAGTGTTTGAGTGAAATAATAAGAGAGGATGAAAAAATTAGGGTTTTGAAACTTTTCCGACTAAATAGTAAAGATGGCACAAACTATCGAAGAAATAAATCAAGGCCTTTAAAGGTAATTTTGGAAAACAAACTTCAGAGACCTCCTAATCGAGCGAACAACCGGGGGAGTCCCCGATTACAGAGGTATTTTTTTAACCAGACTACTCTGTACAAGAGAGAATGATATGGAGGGCGCTAAAAAGCGGAATTGGAGAATTTGAAAGAACAGGGAGAGAAGGGACTGGTAATAAAGAGCGCAGTGATTGTTCGAGTACAGAAACCCCTTCTGTGGAGGACGCCCGTCATTCTGACAAAACTCTACCGGTTAGGCGACTAATCCAATGCAAAAATCTACACAAAATCAAGTTCTATTGCGGAAATATGCAAAGCCTCTTGAATATGGACACATCCTGTGCAAATGTAGGTCCAGCTGCCGCAAATGAAGAAGGCAACGACATAGCCGGCTTACAACACACAAGTAAACTAAAATGTATATATATCAATGTCCAAAGCCTACTCCCTTAACTAAATGCGCTTAAGATATACGTGTGCCAAACTTCACAAGATATCATCTCCATAACTGAAACGTGGCTGACCGCGAAGGTGGACGATCGTTAAGTTGCCATCCCCGGTTTTCAGTTATTCAGAAAGGATAGGGCAGGACGTCATGGTGGGGGTGTGCTGACTTATGTCAGATATGGCCTGCTCGCGTCAGAAAAAAAGGAAAAGCTCGCGTGCGAAACTGAAGCCATCTGGCTCACCATAAAAACGCCGGGGTCCCAAGCACATGAGATCCTAACAGTCTACCGACCACCAAAAACAATCCGCAGTCAGTCAGTAGACTGATAGATGATTTAAAATCGTTTGCTAGTCGATCCGAAGTATTGATTATGGGCGACTTTAACGCTCCGAATATCGATTGGAATCTGAGCTCTGCACCAGGCTCGGAATTAAACTTCGATCGCCGCCTCCTATAAGCTATACACAAACGCTTCCTAACTCAACACGTCCTGTCTCCGACTAGAAAGCGCGAGGGGCAACAAGCTAATTGTTTGGACCTTGTACTGACAAAGGCGCCTGACAGCGTAGATGTTGTGAACTGTCTATCCCCGCTGGGCAAAAGTGATCACGTAATCCTACAATGGGAATATTCACTCTTCTCTGACCCCGATCGAAGCATCACAGTCAAACGCAACCTATGGCGTGGAGACTTTACCCAAATGAAAATTGATGTGTGCCATTTAGATTGGAATGGAACATTCACTGGGTGTATTCTCGAGGATTGGTTGCAATTTAAGGCCGTATTACAGAGACTTATCACCAACTACTGTCCTTATTCGAAAACAATGTCACCAACAGGCCCCAGTGGTTAACTACCACACTGAAGAGTGAAGTAAACCACAAGCGAAAGCTGTGGGAAACTTATCTAAGGGAAAAGACCGTCGAATTGCTGGCGAAATACAAGACGCAGAGGAACAGTGTAAAAGGCCTGGTTTATAAAGCCCGCCAAAGTTTCGAGAGTAACTTGATAAACCGTGCAGCAGCAAACCCGAAGCTCTTCTACAATTACATTAGGCAGCCCACTCGAAATAAAGACCCCATCCCTTTGTTAAAAAGGGATTAAGGCGTCGAACTTTACAAGGACGAGGAAAAGGCTAAGCATCTATCTGAGTTCTTTCAGTTGGTTTTTACGAGAGAAGCCAATCTAACCGCCGACAACTATAGTGCAGAAGAGATCCTGAAAATTGACTCAGTGGTCATAACAGAACCTATTGTTCTGCAGGAATTACTGAAGCTGGACGAAACCAAATCGCCAGGTCCTGATGTAATGCCGGCAAAGTTGTTGAAGGAGTTGGCTATAGAGTTGGCAGAACATTTGTGTCTACTCTTCCAAGCCTCTCTCACTGCAGGCAGATTTCCACCCGATTGGAAGACCGCGTGGATTTCCCCGATACATAAAATTGGCAGCCGGGCTTCCGAAAGTGAAACAACACAAGGTCGAAGGCGGTTTGTTCAAATTTGAAGATAAGTGAATTCTCGAATTTTTAACCGACTTCTTCGTTTCCTATAGAAAATATTAACTCAGCTGCACACACCTGCAGTTATTGCAATTGACAAAAGGGAGAAATACACAGTTTTTAAACTTTTCCACCCTACATAGCCTCATTAAAGCTTTACGCAGATTTACGTCAAAAGGACGGAATCTAAAGGTTAATTCTAGAAATAAAGTTGAAATTTTCTAAGTTTACCTTATTTCCAGCGAAGAATAATTTGCAGTAACTGGTATACCAGTTGATATAATTTTTCATCCTACATAGCCTCTTTGCTTATTCTATTTTCAGTTTAAACTCGTTATCTAGCAGTTATTTGCTTGCAGTGCCTTGATTAAAACACATACTTCAAATATAACATCTTTTATTCCGCAAAACGTCACTAGTGACAATTTTCCTTTCGTATTATAGATTTGACAAATACTTTTATTTTAAAATCAATATGAAACCCCAGTCAGTGCTTGGACGCAAACATCCTCTTCGCGTAAAACTTCCACTAGAGCAACCCACCTTAAGCATGAAAAAATTAGACCTTGACGCCCTGGAAACTTTAATACCTTTATGTCTAAATATGGTTCTCTCTTCACGATCCTTGGTACCATTTTTGAGGGAAAGTTGTCTTCACTCCTCAAAAATGCGAGAAACTAGAGCCTTTTATAAACATGGTCAGTACTGAGTCAATTGACCAACATAAGAGAAGTTTCAATTTTCTTTTAAAAAACGTCCCAAAGAGTAAAATCCCCCTGGACGTTGCATTTAATTTCCTTTACTCATGCGGCTTTAACTTTAAAGTCGCTGAAGCTAAAAGGTTGTCTTCCCGTAGCGAAACCCGCCGATTCCATTCAAACTTTTTTCAGCGATTGAAGTTGACTGTATTTTCTCTGAGCATGAGCACTCAGCTCAATATTTGAAAAAAAAACAAGTTTTTTATCTGTAGGGATAAAACCCCAATGGAACGTCGGGTTTCACCCTCATTAGCAAACAAGAAGCCTTGGTCTACACCTTCAATATCAAAAGTTATCTCAGAGGTTTGCCCTCTAGCTAATGCGAGCCCACGGCCCTCCGGATCGACAGGAATTTCGATTCCAGCTGAATCTTCACCCGTTAACGTTGTTCCTGGTTTGAGTGAAATTGTGTAAACGCAACTTCTTTCTCATTCCAAGCAAACCATGACTGCTATAGATGCCAAATCTTCTAAACCTAAGAAAACTTCTAGTAAATCTGAATCATTGACTAATCCAGGCATTCAAGTCATTAATGTCATTACCGATGGGAAACCTGATAACCCCTCGGCATCTACAACGCTTCTAATTATGTGACCAGTTTTTCAAAATCATTTATTCCGTTTTAAAATGCACGTTTTCCGACAATTTATGCTAACTTCCCTCAAAATATCATTTCTATGCCACCCCTTATCTTTCAAACGCCACAGTATAGCCTTCCCTTCCAAGGTTTTCATCCAAATATGCCGTTGTACAGTAATCTCACTTCTTTTAACAGTAACATTTCGACAAATTGTAGACCAGAGCAATTTTGTTTCCCACCTTTTGTTTCTTCTTTCCAGTTTTCTTCTCTGCCACCAAATGTTCCTTTTTAGAAATACTGATGAGCGTAACCTGCAGGTCAGGAATACGTTCAGCTTAGTTTCACTCAATGCGAGATCAGTTGTTAATAAGATGGCTGAGCTTAGAACAGTAGCCTTTGAGCTTGATCCAGATGTGCTGTGCATCACTGAATCGTGTGCTCACTCTCTTATTTCTGACTCAACGCTTGCTATAGATAATTTCAATTTGTACCGACAAGACCGCGCTGAAAAACGTGGCAGTGGTTGCCTCCTTTATATTAAGTCATCCTTTGTACATTTCCTTTTTCAGCTGAGCATTTCGTCCTTTTCTGGAAATGTATGCTTTGCTTCAGTCATCCTCCCTCACAATAAAAAGCGTTAATTGGCTGTGTCTATAATCCTCCGTGTTATTCTGGCAATGAAAGCGAGCTCTGTGAACTATTTGAAAAAAGTTGCAGACACTCAATTTGATGTCAAAATAATCGTAGGCGATTTCAATCTGCCAGACATTGACTGGCAGGCAAATTCCTCTCCGCCAAAACATCAGAAATTGGTCGATACTATTAACTTTTCAAACCCGTCTCAACTGGTCAGATTAGTTACTAGAAATGACAACATTTTAGATTTAATTTTTACAAATGATGTCCACCCTCTCTTTATGAATTCCCATAGTGATCTTATTCACAAGTGATCACGCAATAATTCACTGTTGTTTTCCAGTGCCCCTTCTTACGAAGCCTGAGGTAAAATGCAATAACCTCGACTTTGCTAACACAAACCATGAAATGATAAATAATTTCGTAAGCACTCTAGATTGGCATAGCATATTCGCAATCAACGATCCAAACTTTTTCCGTGAGCTATTGCAGAGCCTCACAGAAGAAATTCAGGCTTTAATCCCGTTTAAATTTTTAATTCAAATACAGCTTCTTCTACTGTTCCGCATTTTCTCCAGAACAGACTTAAAAAATTACTAAAACAACTTAAAGATTCATCTAAAAGCTCTTTGTCAGACCATTTAAGGATTGCACAAATATTTGAATTAGCATCGAAAATTAGGCTCGCGAGAGATAAGCGTAAGGAGTCTCGGGCACTAAGTGATGGCAATTTATCCAAATCTGTTGCTCATATCTTCCATGTTCTGTCATCGGCTAAGCGTCTGAATGTAACTCCGCCCTTACTCGACTGTAACAAAAAATTTGTTACAAACGACTTGGGCAAAGCAGAGTTGTTAAATTCGTTTTTTGCAAACCATTTTACCACTGAAACTGGCTCCACTCCCTCAATTCCTCTGCTTTCAAATGCAAATTCACTTCTAACGACCATTAATTTCTCGCCTTCATGTATTCAAAAATAAAAAGCTCACCTAAAAAATTTACATTCGGTTGTAACTGATAACATTCAAAACTCACCTATTAAACAGTTATGAGATTTTCCACCTTTACTAAGCAAATTATTCTCAGTATTTCTCGAAAATGGTTTCTTCCCCGATTATTGGAAAACTTCTATTATAATACCAGTGTATAAATAGGGTTCCCGCTCTGACATTCATAACTATTGCAGTTTTCATAAAACGCCCTCTCTTGCTAAACACTTCGAAAAACTAATTGCGAAACAAATCTCGGATTTTTGCATAAGCAATCAAATTATCAACTTTTCTCAACGCAGCTTTTTACCGGACCACTTTTGTGAAACCTACCACATGTCTTTTCTAAATCTACTAACTTCTCTTCGTAATGATCATCAATCTGTAGTAGTTTTCTATTTTGATCTTATTCAGGCATTCGATAAAGTGCCTCATAGACGACTTCTAGCTAAACTAGAAGCTATAGGATTTCTTAGTCCACTTAATAACTTTATTAGATCTTACCTAAATGATCAAAACCAAAAGGTTTTAGTGGGGTCCTTATACTCAAGTGCTACCCCGATTGTTAGTGGTGTCCTTCAGGGTACCGTATTAGGTCCTTTGCTGTTCTTACTGTATAAACATGATATTTCATCGACAGTTAAACATTCTCAATATTTTATTGATGCTGATGACCTCAAATGCGTGTATTCCTTCTCTAACTCTACGACCGAACGGTGCCTTGAACAAATTCATTCAGACTTAGACTCTCTTTCGGCCTGGAGCTCCACATGGCTAATGGAGTTCTCATCTACTAAGTGTCGCTACATGAGTTTTGGGCCTGTAAGGCTGCCGCAACCTCCTATTTTTGAAGGTTGCCCTATGATTGAATGTTCCTTCACCAATAAATTAGATCTTTTGCCTCATGCCGATAGAATTACGGCAAAAGCTGCTCAGATTTGCGGCTTTATTTCTTATAATTTCTACCTTCCTGAAATTAAATTAAGACTTAATCGTATGTTTGTATTTCCCATTCTTGAATTTTGCTGTCCGTTCTTCGGTTTTATGAACGAATCTAGCTGTTAAAAAATTGAAAATATCCAAAGATATTTCACAAAAATCTCCTACTGCCGACTCTTTCAACTACTTCCTACTCAACAAGATGCTAGCTAATGAAGCTAAAATTTCTTGGGGTCAGGAGACTTGAAGCAGGCTTTTGTCTCCTTTTCCAACTAATTAATAGTTCAACTCTCCCCAAGCTGTTTGTCATTACCCCCGTTAGTCTTCCTTATAGCCTTAGAAATTCTGCACTAATTATACCTCCCCCTGCATCCTCCACGTGTAAACACTCTCTTTTCTTTGCTTCTAGGTATAGTTTTCTTTGGAATAATTTGCCAATTGAAATTAGGTCGCTAACTAGTCTATCTGCATTCAAGTGAAGACTGCACATTTATCTTAACACTGATTCTATTAACCTTTTATTTTCTTCATCTTTTCCCAGAAGATTTCCCCATAACTCGGAGAAAGGACCATCGGGAATTTAAGTGACCCTCTTGAAACTATATTTTCGCTACCTCGAGTCGCCTATGAAATATGATGTCTCCTTTTATCACCAGTCATCCAAACGATGACGTCATTTGGATGTATACATTCGGTAGTCCACAGTCTAACATGCTACCGTTTCTTTGGATACTAACCATCATCAGAATTCGATTCTGGATCCTAAGATGCTGAGGACTTAAGTTCATTGACGCATTTCGTGAGATTTTGTTTCGTACGCCTAAGTGATCAAGAACGAATCATCTCGACGTTTCATTATCTCATTCTGAAATGCTACTGCAGTATAACCCTACTCTACCACCTGACCATATTTTCCTAAGCAGTTTTTTCTCCTACCTTCTACTCAAAAATGAAGGCCTATTGAACTCTGCCTCAATTTTTAAGGTAGGAGTTTTTTTCACTGCCTTTTTTTTCTAGTTCACCATTAATTTAAAAACATCGCTAACTGTTGACATAGCAGGACAAGTTATGTATTTGTACATTTTATCTGCACACATTGTCATAACTTTATTTCGTTACTAATGATTGCTTAGACAGTGCCTTGCAGGTGCTTACCAAATATAAATTCTAAAATTTTAAAACTACAGGCCGGTAAGTCTCACCTCTATATGCTGCAAGATTATGGAGCGGCATCATCTTCTCTCTGACGCGCAGTACGGATTCCGCAGAGGAAGGTCCTGTTTAACTAATTTTCTCTACTGTCTGGAAAGATGGACCCGAGCGTTCGATGAAAAAATGTGGTGCACGCAGTATACATAGACTTCTAGAATGCCTTTGATAGCGTGCCTCACCAGCGTCTCCTATACAAACTCAACCGTATTGGGGTAAGGGGCAAGCTTTTGAAGTGGATCGAAAACTTATTGATTGGGCGATCTCAGATTGTCCGTCTTGGCGATCAACAATCGGCGAAGGTGGCGGTTGAGAGTGGGCTACCTCAGGGCTCCATCCTTGGCCCTATCCTCTTCCTTATATACAGTGATGACTGCGTAACTGGGTTGAACTGTGACACCGCCATGTTTGCTGACGATATAAAGCTTTGGAAGGTCATCAACAACGAAACTGATGAAGCAATTATACAGGCGAACTTGCATCGACTCGAGCAATGGTTGCCCAACTGACTCCTCCAATTCAATGCTGCCAAGTGCAATATTCTGCGATTCAGCAGAACCAGCTTCGGGCACCAGAGAATTAACTATCTGGATGACACACCGCTACCAGAGGTAGACGCTCAGAAAGATCTAGGAGTATGCATCACGCCCTCACTGAAGCCATCGTTCCATTTCTCAAAAGTAGCAAAATCTGCAATGTCAAGCTTGTATCTTATTAAGCGAGCGTTTGCAAAGTTCGACATAGAGTGCTTTAATAAGGTCTTCGGGATGTTCGTGCTACCACAATTGGAATTTGCCATACAAGCCTGGAGACTGTGGTCTGTCATAGACCACAACACCCTTGAGAATGTCCAAAGACGTGCAACCAAGCTTGTTCAAGGTCAAAGCTGCCTGCCTTACGAGACACGATTGCCCAATCTTGATCTGTTTCCTTTGGACTATAGACAGCTACGCGGTGACCTTATACAAGCCTTTCGCATGCTGTGGGGTCAGGATTATTGCCTTGCATCTGGCGACTTCTTTGAGCTGGCCACTACCACTACTTTGCAAGGACATCCTATTAAACTACGTGTACAGGTGCAAAACTCGACACAAGAAGGTTCTTCTTCTCCAACAGAGTGATTAAGGCCTGGAATGCTCTGCCTGTGGACATCATCATGTCCCCATCCGTTGACACTTTTAAGCGGAAGTTTGACCAGTACAGCCATAAGTACCACCACGACATCCGAACCTAACACATTTCCTGAAACATCTTCCCACCCACACTTTTCGCGTCATGTAACATACTACTCTCTATTTTGGAGTAACATTATTTTATAATTGTTTGTCCGATGCCCTGCAGTGTGTCGGGGAGATAACCCTTTGTCCAACGTCCATTATATGTCGGCCTTTTTTATTTGCAGTGTCATTGACATCAGTAGGGAGCTCAAAGGATTCGCCTATATTTACCTCAATAAAACTGAACTGAACTGAACTTCACGTGAGAATCGAAGATAAATGTGAGGCCTGCACATCTCTTATGATGGTTATCGGCAAACGAAAGGAGATTTTTGATAATGAGCATATAAAGATTGATGAAAAGGTGTTTTATTTGAATACCCAGAAGTGCACTCTAATTGATAAAAATCAATTAAAACGAATGCGAAATCGTGTACAGTTAAGTTTGAATAGTAGGTCAGCTTTTGGCGAGGACAATTGACAAAAAATTTGTAGATGGCCTTCTTTATTCCCGATGGTCCTTTCTCGGTGTCATGGAGAAAGCTGCTCAGGAAGGAAGAGGAAAATAAAAGGTTAATTGAATCAGTGTTAAGATAAATTTTCAGTCTTCGCTTAAAAGTAGAGAAGTTATTTGATAACCTTATGTCGATTGGCAGGTTATTCAAAAAAAAGCAATACTTGGAAGCAAAGAACAGAGAGCGTTTATGTGTGGACGATATAGAAGGCGGTCTAATAAGGGAAGAGTTGCGTAGGTCGTGTGAACGACTACCAAGTTTTAGGGCTGGAATTCGGGGAATATTTGAAATATTATTTAGGCGATAAATAAGACAGAAGCCAGCTTTCAGTCTCCAAACCCATAGAAATTTTAGGTTAAGCTGTCACCTATTAAAGTAAAAGTAAGTTGAACGTATCGGTGTTAAGAGATTCGGAGTAAAATGTCTTCGGAATTTTCAATTTTAGAACTGATAGACTTTGTCATTTAATCAAAGAAGGGGCAGGAATATTCAAGAATGGGAAGGGATGCCGTAATTTTATCGGCATGAGGCAAGAGATCTAAGTTATTGCTAGAGCATAAACCTATTTCCTTGATAATGAAACATTCAGACATAGGGGTCCCCTGAAAAATTAAAGTATGTAATAGCCTGTCAAGCGCAAAGCACATGTAACAGGTAAGGGAAGCGCATAAAGCAAAATATGGATGACCAGGAAGAGGTAACTGGTGTTAGAGAAAAAAAACAAAACGCAACAATTTTAGATAAAACCATGTCAGAGGCATCCAAATTTATGGGTTGTGGTCAAGTACGTGCCGAATGGATAACACTAAGATCAGGACAACGGTAACAGCGCCTCTTCCAAAGGCAGTTCCGACATCAATCAGCCATCTCAGCTGCTTAATAGACCTCCTAGGTGAAAGCGAAGAAACAAACCCAAAGCAACGAGGAATCGGGAAAGACTATAAAAGAAGTAGATTAAAGTCCACTGAGATCTCCATAAATCACCCATTTGCTCTATAGGAAACCTTTGCCCAAAGCTAAAATTAGGAGTATCGGAATTGGCAACAGTGTTAATTTATTCCGTGTTCGCACGAATCAACCGCAGTATGACCTGAAGACCATTGTCGCTAAGGCCCTCGCCTCTTTTCATCTCCTCCTTTACCAGCCGCTCCAGCCAGGAGTATAATTAAAAGCGAATGAAAGCATTTTTGATTGGCAAAGATAACTTAGGAACACCGCGACCACGACTTCACAAAATAATGTTAGAGAGCAGAGACGAAATCACTGCGATCCTATTCAAATAAGCCAGTCTCCAGCGTAAAGGCTGAAACGCTGGAACTTGTCTTGAAATTGCAATCGAGACTGAAGGGAGGTTAAGACAATAATAATAATAATAATAATAATAATAATAATAGTTGTATTTAATACCGGTTTACAGGCATTGTCAGGTGAAATATTCAGTGGGTAGAGGCTGGCAGTGAAAAAAAACTCCTGAATATATATCATTATATGTGTTTTTTTCCTATTTTCATGTTATTCAGGAGAAAAAAACTGCCGCCTGTAAGGATGATAGCACCAGATCAGGGAAGGGCTAACACAATTGCAGTCTGTATGCAGTCTCTCTGTCTTTGCTAGGAACCGGGATTCTGCCTCAGGCAAGAAAGCATCCGTGTACGGTCGCTCACTGTCTGCCGAAGAAGTCAACGGGTGCAGGCTGCAGAGACGGTGCCGTATCCGTCAAGGTAACACCTGGGATCGAGTTCAGATGCCGCGCACTCCGTCGAACAGGAAAACAGATTCTACCGTGTCGGCGCCCAGAATTCTTGGAAACTGTTCTGAATGCAAAAAAAACTAGTAATGGTAATCTTAAACAAAGAATAACTCCGTTGGACTTTTTATATTATGGGGAAGTTTATTCCACATGGCCATGGCGTTTATCGAAAAAGAACCGTCGATACTTAACTGTGCGAGCTAATGGAAGAAATAAAAAGACATTGCGATGACTGCTGCGCCGAGGATGGTCAAGCTGCCTCACAGTGATAAGGGGATTAAATGTACGATTATTCAAAAGCTTAAAAAGCAAAAATAGTCCCTTCTGCACTCGGCGAAACCATAAGGGATCAATGTTAACAAGGCCCACAGCGTTCTTGATACGACAGATTACGGTGCTCCAACGATAAAAATTCTTTTTCGTGAAGAAGTGTTGGACCGATTCTATTTTTCTTCCGTTCGCTAGCGCGCAGAAGGCTAAATAGAAACGAGCAGTATTCCAGGCCAGGTCTAACGTACATTTTATAAAGGCGAAGTCTAATATCAATAGTTTTAAAAATTTCGGAGGATAAACCCGGCAGTTCTGCGTGCTTTGAGACAATCAGGGCGCAATGCTCTGAAAGATTGAGACCGTTGGAATATGATATGCCCAGGTCCTTAACAACGCCAGGTACATTTATATCGTGGCCATCTATGCTAAGATGAGGCTGATGGTTGTCACCGACAACCATAACGGAACATTTGTGCCAAGAAAGGGAAAGGCGCCATGTGCAGCACCACTGGGCAAACGCCTCGAGATCATTTTTTTAATAGATCAATCGCGGTGTCGCGATCTGCCGGCTTGTATCGATAGGCAACTTTTTAAATCGTCGGCATACATAAAGGGCCTACCATTTCGAAATAAACCTGGCACATCATTGACAAAAGACAAAAATAAAAAGCGGGCCTAGCACACTACCCTGAATAACTCCACTCCGCACACGTGCCGAGTTTGAGATAGCATTGGAGATCTTAACATGTTGTGTACGAGAGCTCAGGTAAGAAAGATATCAAGCTCCAGAAGTTTACCACATATACCGAAAGAGGAGAGTTTCAGGAGAAGAAGGGCATGGTCAGCACGATCGAAGGCCTTAGTGAAATCGAAATAGACTATGTAAAGTGCAAAGCCATTATCCCTAGATTGTAGAACATGATCAAAAAGAGAGCTGACATGTGTCGCAAGACCTAGTTTTGAGGAACCCATGCTGGGCTGCACTCAATAGGTTATTCTCAGTTAAATGATACATCATCTTATCTTTGATCAAGGTCTCCAGGATTTTTCGAAGCTGCGGACAGTGTGTTGATTGGCCTAAAAATCGTCAAATGACGTAGATTGGCCGCGTTTGGGGATAAGTAGAATATGCGATTCCTTCCATACACTGGGAAAGGTTTCACTTTCAAGAGCTAGATTAAATATCTTACATAGAAGTGACGGAAAAATATCATTAGCATCCGCCTTTATAATACTGATCGGTACGCGATCTGGTCCAGGACTATAAGATTGACGAAAACGTCGAATGGCTACGGTTACGTCCCAGAGGGTAAAAGTTATGGTTTTCGAGGACGGCACCGGTCCAAACCTGATGGGCGGACGGGGAGCGGTCGAATTTTTCAATAAATGTTCTGGACAAGAAAACGTTAAAACCATCAGCCGTCAATTTGTCATCAACTACAGGATTACGCCAATGGAATCCAGTAGTACGGGGTGCCACGTTTTACTATGGGTTCTAATTGCGCGTGAAAAAGTTTCGCTACATTTAACGAACGGTTTTCGACTATATTTGACCTCTTTCCAGCTAGCCGTTTTTCTTCGGTTAGCCTCTTGGCCTGCTCAAGCGCGGTGAGATCAAAGGGCAGAACGGAAAATGTCGTTTTTGCAAAGATGGAATCGACGAGAGAGTTTTACGCAAACTCCTACGGCGAAAAGATAAAGGGAGATAAACCCCATCCGCGACATTGAAATTAATTTCATACGAGGGAAACAAAACGAGAAATAAGTGGATCTAAAACACTCGTAAAAAGCATACCGGTACAGGTGTCACATCCCGACACATAAAAGAAATTAGTCCAGTCGTGGGAGTTAAGATGTATCAATAATTCTGTCGAAAAGCGGTAATCGAAAATCAAAGAAAAAGCTATATTTCTTTGAAAGGCGTTTCATCGGTTTCGAGTTGTAGTGTAGAAACAACGATATCATGGTCTGAGCTCCCTAAGTGGGCCTAATGATGACACTCCCGTGCCAAGCAGGCAACCTTCATGAGAAGATTAGATCAAGTATGCTTGATCCTCGGGTAGGGAAGTCAACAACCTGGGTCCACATACATTCACGGCCTCGCGAAAGTCCTCGAACTTTCTGGGGCCGGAGGGGACCGGAAAACCAGCGAATGTCAGGGAAGGTTGAAATCACCTGCAATTAAGCAATACTTAAAAATTTAAGTCAACTGCGGCATGGAATGCTTGTGAGAGACGAAGATCGAACACTCACTGGTATTGGGCGGCAATAGACACAACCAATGAGTAAAGTGTTCCTATTTTTAAGGTAATTTGAAGCCAGCAGCTCTCGTCAACTGCAGTAAATTGTGGATGATCTAAGGTCCGGAAATTGCAGCGCTTGTTTAATCGTAGATACAGCTTCCTCCACCACGACTTTTACGGCGATCATTTCGAGTACAATTATAACCTATAAGAGAGAGTTCGGGGTCAGCTACGGAAGGTGTTGCCCATGTTTCAGTTACTATAACGATATCTGGACAGTGGACAAAGACTAGAGTCTGAAGCAGGGCATTTTATTGAGCAAGGATCTAGCATTTAGAACGAACAGTTTAAGTGGGCAAGGTGGTTGTTTTTTAGGAGAGTGGCTAATCCATCCAGTGGTTCACGGGCCACTGAACGGCTAGCGGGTGCTCCCGCCCTGTACCGGAAAAAGGTGGGATCATGCCACGCCAGCCTGATGCGGGTGAATCGGAGTAAAATATGGAGGTGGAAATGACAGAAAGCGGGAACTGAGCACAACTGCTAGCTATTGGGGCATGACCGGGAACTCCCCTGGCCAGGATACTGCAAATTACTTACTTAAGGTGACACAGAAGGTCAGGTGAGTCTAGTAGTCCAGCAGGACCCTTCTGCATTGAGAGACAACTGGGGGAACGACCGTAGCGAAAATTGCCATGGGTGAGAGGGATGCACTGCTGTGGGTGGGATATGGCGAGAAATGCTTGTATGTTTTGGTCGATCGGCCCTGTATATGAGACTCGTTTGGGCGATAGCTGGAAATCTGATGTTGCTGGATGGGGATGGGAGAAATAGGCGATAGTAACGGGAGTAGTTTTCGTGGAGAGACTAAATCGGTTTTCGAGTTGTTGAGACTTTAGCCGGACTTGTCTTGAGCTAGAAATCTGTTGGTTTACCAGAGTAACTAGTAAACTTGGTATGGCAATAGGCGGAGTACTGCCATCTTGAGAACGAAAAAGAAGTACTGTTTTCTTGAGATCCCAAAAAGATTAATCAAGGTTGGTTTCCGTGCAGAGTTAGCTGGAGCTTCAGATGGCGAAGCCGTAGATGAAATTGGAGGCAATTTAGCACATGGCAACAGCGTTAGTCATTTCTGCTGCTTGTCGACAATTCTAAAATTAGTTTTCTCTGCATTGCAGGTCAGGGGAAACCGAGGAATGCCATTTTCGACAAAATTCTCTACTAATCTCCTTCCTAGAGAGTATGAAGTCGACTTCTACCGCGAAAGCGTGACTAGTATGGGGGCATTTCGACTGAGCGAGTGGAGTCGTTTAGCATACGCGACTCGGAATCGGGCTATCTTCAAAGGGAAGGTAGTTCAAAAGTATATGACGTTTCTATCGAATCAACCAATTGTAGTACGGACGAAGACACCCACTCCGCAAACACCGGCGCCATCAGGAAACCGATCGCCCAAAGAGACAAAAGAACTAACTAAGTAATGCCCAGTGTTCTGGAACGAAGAAACCAAAATTACCGAAAATTATAAAAACGGGACAAGTCTGGTGAGATTGACATCCGCGGGGACTCACCGAGGACAGTAACATTGACAAACGCAACCGGCAAGTCACGATGTACAAAATTTTAGTGGTTGTATACAAATGCCGAAGGCCTTTTACCTAAATTTGATGTGTTAAAATTTGCCTTACCGAAGTATCTCTGAATGTGATAGCAGTTATCAAAACCTGCCTATCAAGCAGTATTCGAAACAAGGAATTTACTTTGTCTGGATACCAAATATATTGGATGGACAGAGAAAACCGAGATGGGGATGGATTAATTGTGCATATAGAAGAAGTTCAAATAGTGTCCGACAAGACGACCAAGTTTGCGTAGCAACTAGCATCACCAACTCTTGACAACCTTGATACTTTCCTCCGATTTTGCAACCCTGGCGATGGTCTCCAGGTTCAGTTGATGATCGAGGCGGGTTCTGATGGTTTTGCCTTTTTGGTGGTGGACTATGCAGTCAGCAAGGTCGCATCCCGGTGATAATCTCGTGACCTCTACTGTCCCCTCTTTGTTTCAAACTTGCTGTCCACGATGAGTTTCTCCTCTTTCACCTCCACTGCGTCGCCAACTCTTGCTTAATTGCAGGTGATTTCAACCTTCCTGACATTTAATGGTTTTTGGTCCGTTCCGGCCCCATAAATTTGGAGGTCCTCCTCGAGTCCGTAGATATCGGCATGTGGACTCAGATTGTTGAATTCCCTACCCGAGGATCAAGCATACTCGATCTTATCTTTTGCATAGGTTGCCTTCCTTTGACAGTGTCATAATTTGGATCACCTGGTAGCTCAGACAATGACATTGTTGTTTCTACACCACAATTCGAAACCGATGAAAGGTTTTTCAAAAATATAGCTTTTTCTTTTATTTACGATTAGCACTTTCGACAGAATTATTGATACATCTTTACTCCCACGACTGGTCTGATTTCTTTCTATTTCAGGATGTGAGCACGTGTACCGGTATGCTGTAAGAAGTTTTGGATCCAATTATTTCTCGTTTTGTTCCCCGTAAGAAATTAATTAATGAAACGGATGAGGTTTATTTGCCTTTATATTTTCGCCGTAGGTTGCGTCAAGTCTGTCATCGATTCCCTTTGCAAAACGATATTTCCGTTCTGCCCTTGATTCAACGTATTTATTGAGCAGGCTAAAAGGCTATCCAAAGAATAGCGGCTAGCCGATGAGGTCGAATATTTCAAAAACCATTCGTTAAATGTCGCGAAACTTTTTCAGGTGCAATAGGAACGCATATAAAAATGGCATCCCGTCCTTATAGACTCCGCTGGAAATCCTATAGTCGATGACAAATTGACGGCTGATAGTTTAAACGTTTTCTTTCCCAGAACATTTATAAAAAATTTGGACACTTTTCTTCCGATCATCCGGGGTTGGACCGGTGCCGTCGTCGAAACCATGACTTTTACCTTCTGGGACCTAACCGTAGCCATTCGATGTTTTCGTCAATCTCATAGTCCTGGACCAGATGGCGTACCGATCAGTATTATAAAGGCGGATGCCAATGATATTTTCCGTCCCTTTTGTGTAAGATATTTAATCTAACTCTGGAAAGTGCAACCTTTCCCAGTGTGTCGAAGGAATCGCACATTCTGCCTATTCCCAAACACGGCCAACCTACGTCATTTGATGATTTTCGGCCAATCAACACATTGTCCGCAGCTTTGAAAATCCTGGAGAACTTGATAAAGGAACGGTGCTATGTCCCCTCCTCTTTATTCTGTACATAAATGAAATTTCAACTTAACTTAAAAATTCAAAAACTTCCGTTGGTGCTGACGATCTCAAGTGCATTAATTCCTTTTCTAAAGACACAGCTAATAGTTGCGTTGATAAAATTAATACTGATCTACTTATGCTTTCACGTTGGAGCTCTAGTTGGCAAATGAAATTTTTTTCATCCAAGAGTAGTTTCATATGTTTTGGCCCCGCCAAGCTTCCTGTACCCCTATTTATTCAAAAAAGCACAATTTTAGAACGATCAACCATAAGAGACTTAGGACTAAGTTACACGAATAAGCTAGCATGATCACCTCATGCAGATCTTGTTTCTGCAAAGGCTGCACAGATATGCGGTTTTATATCACAAAATGTCTTCCTTCTGGAAATAAAATAAAAACTGTACGGCATGTTTGTTCTTCCCATCTTAGAATACTGCTGTCCCATCTTTTGACTGATGAACGCATCTGACCGCATTAAGATTGATAAAGTTCAGAGGGTTTTTACTCGAAGACTATTTTCTCTTCCTGGATCCAACATCTGTTATACGAATATATGCAAGTTAGCAAACATTACATTTCTGAAGGTTAGAAGACTCGAAGCCGGGCTCTACTTCCTATTTTCGTTAACTCTAACCCAAATCTCCCACGAATGAACACTCTTGTTCAGCTACATAGACCTCATGCCACTCGTAATTCCCCTATGATCATTTTACCACCCCTTAACTCCGCAAATCACCGTTCTTAGTATTTGCCTCCAAATATACTTTCATTTGGAAAATTCTTCCACTCAAAATTAGGTTTTCATCTACATTTGCGATTTTCAAAACCAAATAACGCAAGCATTTTACTTCGGAAGATATAAAATCCTTATTGTCTGTTTCCTTCCCAAACTCGCAAATTTTAGATTTCGAAAAGGGTCCTCCTGGTATTTGAGGCAGTTCCCTCGATATTTTATGGGTTTATTAATATGTTTCTATTATCCTTTTCAGAGTCAATCTTCGCAGTCACTTTTTCGCCTCCTCTTTTCAACTAGCACTGACGACTCTTGACAACCTTGACACTTTCCTCCGATTTTGCAACCCTGTCGATGGTCTCCGGGATTGTTGATGATCGTGGCGGGTTCTGATATTTTCGCCTCGTTGTTGGTGGACTATGCAGTCAGCAAGGTCTCATCTCGGTAATGATCTCGTGACCTCTTCGTTCCCCTCTTCGTTTCGACCATGTTGTCTACGATGATTTCCTCCTCTCTCACCTCCATGGTGGTTATAATCTGTAGCTCTGGCTGTTATATTATCTCTCACCCAGCAAGGAGCCATTCCAATCCCTCATACGTTGCCAGCAAAATCGTTGTTCTACATCCCATTACGTCTTACCGATTCCATTAACTCTTCCTATTCATTTTTTTATGAAGCAGTTTTTTTCTCCTGTTTTTTTTAAAAATTCGTGGCTCTCTTAAATCCACCCCTGCTTTAACCGTAGGTGTTTTTTTCACTGCTTCATTCCTAGTTCACCGTACATGCCAAAGATTGTTAACTATTGTTTTAAAAACGTCGATTTTTTCTGAATCAGATATGCCTACAATACTACTTATTGCTGCTGTTCATATGGCTGTTTACATAGCGCAGCTATTATCCGCTCTGCATTTACTTATACCGCAATACTAAGTTGGTAATGATGGGGCCCTTTGGCACTTCGATATACAAATTATTATTTTAATAAGATGATGTACAACTTAACCGAGAATAACCTACTGAGTGCAGCCCAGAATAGGTTACTAAAAACAAGGTCTTGTGATACCTGTCAGCCCTCTTTCTTTGATCACTTTCTATATTCTAAAGATAATGGCTTTGCACATAACATTGACTTTTTTGATTTCATCAAGGCCTTCGATCGTGTTGACGATGCCCTACTTCTCCTGCAACTCTCCTCTGTCGGTATATGTGGTCAAAAGCTGAGCTTGATATTTTCTGACCTGAGCTCAGGCCCACAACATGTTAAGATCTCCAATGTTATCTCAAACCCCGCACGTGTGAGGAGTGAATTTATTTAGGGAAGTGTGCTTGGCCCTCTTTTAGCTTGTCTTTTTGTCAATGATGTACCAGGTTTATTTTGGAATGTTAGGCCCTTTATGTATGCCGACGATTTAAAAGTTGCCTCTCGATACAAGCTGGCAGATCGCGACACCATGCTTGATCTATTAAAAAATGATCTGCAGGCCTTTGCCCAGTGTTGCTGCACATGGCCCGTTTCCCTTTCTTGGCCCAAATGTTCCGTTATGGTTGTTGGCGATGACCATCAGCGTCAACTAAGCATAGATGGCCATGATCTAAATGTGCCTAGCATTGTTAAGGATCTGGGCATATCATATTCCAACGGTCGCAATCTTTCAGAGCTTTGATTGTTTCCAAAGCACGCAGAACTACCGGGTTTATCCTCTGAAATTTTAAAACTATTGATATAAGACTCCACCTTTCTAAAATGTACATTAGGCCTGGCCTGGAATACTGCTGATTTCTCTTTAGCCTTCTGCGTGCTAGTGAACGGAAGAAATAGAATCGGTCCAGCGCTTCGTTACGAAATGAATTTTATCGTTGGAGCACCGTTACCTGTCGTATCAAGAACGCTGTGGGCTTATAAACATTAATCCCTTATGGCTTCGCCGAGTACAGAAGGGACTCTTTTTACTGCTTAAAATTTTGAATTGTCGCATATTTAATCCAATTACCACTGTGAGGCAGCTTGACCAGCCTCGGCGTATCAGTCATCGCAATGTCTTTTTATTTCTTCCATTAGCTCGCACAGTTAAGTATCGTCGAATTTTATGGGTAAATGCCATAGCCATATGGAATAAACTACTCCATAATGTTAAAATCACACGAAGTTATTCTTTGCTAAAGAGAACTATTACTAGTTTTACGCATTCAGAACTGTTTTCAATAATTTTGGGCGCTGACATGGTAGAATCTGTTTTCCAGTTCGACGGAGTGCGCGGCAGCTGAACCAGTTCCCAGCTCTTACCTTGAGGGATATGGCACCGTATCTTCAGCATGCACTCGTTGCCTTCTTCGGCAGGCAGTAAGCAACCATCCACGGATTAATTAATTAATTAATTATTGCCAGTTTACAGGCAAAGTCAAAAGGGATATACAGAAAGGGGTGGAGTTGACAGTGAACGAAACTCCTGATCGTTCTTTATAATGTTTTCGGGAGAAAAAACTGCAGCTTATTGAACAGATTAAAGTTCAGGACAGGGAAGTTTTGATACATGTGCACGGTGTAGTACTTCTCCTTTCATTGTTGTGGATCAGATATTCTGTACTAGCAGCAGGTATGCCGGCGAACGGCTGCTCGCTGTCGACTGAGGAATGACCCGATTACGGACTGCAGAGCCAGCAATATTGCCTTCAGCATGAAGTCCGGCAAAGGATTCAGAGTCCGTGGACGCCATCAGAACGGAAGAGAGCTTCCAGAGAATCAACATCCACAATTTGTGGAAGTTGTCCTGAATGTAGAAAACTAGTGACAACTCTCGTAATCAAAGGATAGTTTTGCTGAATTTGAATACTTCTGGGTAGTTTATTGCAGATTACTACAACGTTTACCAAAAAGGACGGTAGCTAACGGTGAATGCCAAAGGAAGAAATAAAAATACATCTCGATGACTGGTGCGCCGAGAGTGGTCGAGCTGCCTCAAGGATGTAAGGGGGTTTAAGGTAAAACTGTTTAAAAGTTTAAACAGTAAAAATAGTCCCTTCTGTAATCTACGAAGCCGCAAAAGGTCAAGTTCACAGCGTTTTTGGTAGGACAGGTTTCTGTGCTCTGAAGTGAAAAATCTTTTAGTAAAGAAGTGCTGGACTGATTCTATCTTCCTCCGCTCACTCGCTTGCAGAAGACTAAATAGATACGAGCAGTATTCCAGACTAGGTCTGACATACATGTTATAAAGCCTGGTCCTAATATTGACCATTTTAAAATTTCTGAGAATAAATCCAGTGAGTTGCGTGCTTTCGAGACAATCAGGGCGCAGTGTTCTGACAGATTAAGACTACTAGAATATGATATGCCCAGATCCTTTATAACCCCGGGCACATTTAGGTCATGACCGTCTATGCTTAGATGAGGCTGACGGTTGTCACCACTAACCATAACGGAGCACTTGTGCCAAGAAAGCGAAAGGCGCCATGTGCGAAACCACTGAGCGAAGGCTTGAAGATCCTTTATTAAGAGCTCAAGCAAGATTTGGCGATCAGCCGGTTTATATCGATAGGCAACTTTAAAATCATCAGCATACATAAAGGGCCTACCATACTGAGAACAATAAGGAATATCGTTCACAAAAAGGCAAAATAGAAGCGGGTCGAGTACGCTACTCTGAATAACTCCACTCCTCACGTGCGTGGGGTTGGAGATAACATCGAAAAATTTTACCTCGCTGTGCACGAGCATTCAAAAAGGAGGATATTAGGTTCAGAAGCTTATGCACTATGCCAAAGGAGGTAAGTTTCAGCAGGAGGAGATCATGGTCAACACGATCAAAAGCTTTTGTGAAGTCGAAATAAACGGTATAGATTGAAAAACCACTATCCCTAGATTGAAGCACATGATCAAAGTAAGAGAGCTGGCCGGTGTCACACGATCTTTTTTCGAGAAACCCATGCTGATCCGCATTAAGTATGTTATTCTCTGTTAGGTGACGCATCAGCTTGTCATAAATCAAGGTCTCTAAGATCTTCGAGGCTAATGTCAGTGTATTTATCGGCCTAAAGTCGTCGAATGACGTAGTTCGGCCGTGTTTGGGTAAAGGCAGAATGTGCGATTCCTTCCATAAAATGGGGAAGGTTTCACTTTCAAGAGCAAGATTAAATATCTTATACAGAAGGGACGGAATTATATCGTTTGCATTTTCCTTTAGAACGCTGACCGGGACGCCATCTGGTACAGGACTTTAAGATTGACGAGAACGCCGAATGGCTACGGTCACGTCCTAGAGGGTAAAGGTTATGTGTTCGAGGACGTTACCGGTTCAAACCCGGATGCATTCTTGCCTGAGGCAGAATCGCGATTTCTAACAGAGACAGAAAGACTATAAACAGACTGCACTTTTGTTAGCCTTTCCCTTATTTGAACTGCTATCCTCTTTGGAGGCAGCAGTTTTTTCTCCTGAATAACATAAGATATGAAAAATACTAACAGTTATATATATTCATGATGTTTGCTTCGCTGCCAGTCTCATCTTCACTGAATATTTCGTCTGATAATGCCTGTAAACCGGTATTAAATACAACTATTATTATTTTTTCTGTTCTAAAAGAGTTTTCTCTGCAGAACGTGGAAACATGTCCTACCAGCAACGCTATGAGCTTACTAACCTCAACATGTTGTGATTTCACAATTTAAAGAAGGGACTATTTTTGCTGTTTAAACTTTTAAACAATTGTATCTTTAACGCCCTTATATTTCTGAGGCAGCTCGACATTTCTGGGCGCACCAGTCATCGAGATGTCTTTTTATTTCTTCCTCTGGCACACACAGTTAGATTACGTCATTTTTTTAATTAAACGCTATAACAATCTGGAATAAGCTTACCAGAAGTATCAAAATTCAGCAAAGCTATCTTTTGTGTATGAGAGATGTCATTGGTTATCTACTTTCATGACGCCTTCCAAGAATTTTGGGTGCTGACCCTGTGGAATCTCTCTTCCGTTCTAAGGGATTTTTTGGACTCTGAATCCTGTGCCAGGCTTCATGCTTAGGGCAATATTGCTGGCTCTGCAGTCTATAATTGGCTAATTCCTCAGATGACTGTGAGTAACTGTTAACCGAAACACCAGTTGCTTATGCAGAATACCGGATCCATAACACTGAAGGAAAAAGGACTACACCACGCACCTGTGTCAACCCTTCCCCATCCAGAACTTTAATTATTCCAAAGCTGCAGTTTTTTCACCTGAAAACACTCGTAAGAATGATAAGGATTTTTTTCGCTGTCATCTGGATCCACTATTGTATATCTCTTTTGACCGTGCCTGTAACCTGGCAATAAATAAATAAATTTTGGTTGTTCATCAGTTATTTTGAACAGGAATCGGACTGTGAATTTGCCATGTTTGCGTTCTATATAAAAATCTGGAAATACATCCACAATGCTGCCGACAGAGACAATTTCCAAGATTATCTTCGTCGATTGAACGAGTGGTCCCGCAGATGGCTATTGTCTTTCAATTCAAAAAATATACCCTGCTACGTCTGGCAAATCAAAATCAGGTCACTGATATGCAAACCTAATATCTGAATGGCATCCCATTCCTAAAACCAGAAGCACGAATGATCTCAACGTATGGATGACAGACAACCTGAAGCCTTCTGTTCAATTTTGCAAGGCATCTTAATCCTTAATCCGTGAAATAACCTACCTAAGGTTATTTTAATGCCTTAGTCTGCGGAGGCATTCAACCATTGGTTTGACATACGTATTTATTTATTTATTTATTGCCAGTTTACAGGCAAGGTCAAAAGGGATATATACAGTAGGGGGTCAAGCTGAATGTGAAAAAAAACTCCTGATCGTTCTTTAAAGTATTTTCAGGAGAAAAAACTGCAGCTTTTTGAACAGATTAAAGTTTAGGACAGGGAAGTGTTGACACAGGTGCACGGTGTAGTACTTCTCCTTTCGGTGTTGTGGATCTGGTCTTCTGTACTAGCAGCAAGTATGCCGGTGAGCGGCTGCTAGCTGTAGACTGAGGAATAACCCGATTACGGACTGCAGAGCCAGCAATATTGCCTTCAGCATGAAGTCCGGCAAAGGATTCAGAGTCCGTGGACGCCATCAGAACGGAAGAGAGCTTCCAGAGAATCAACATCCACAATTTGTGGAAGTTGTCCTGAATGTAGAAAACTAGTGACAACTCTCGTAATCAAAGGATAGTTTTGCTGAATTTGAATACTTCTGGGTAGATTATTGCAGATTACTACAACGTTTACCAAAAAAGGACGGTAGCTAACGGTGAATGCCAAAGGAAGAAATAAAAATACATCTCGATGACTGGTGCGCCGAGAGTGGTCGAGCTGCCTCAAGGATGTAAGGGGGTTTAAGGTAAAACTGTTTAAAAGTTTAAACAGTAAAAATAGTCCCTTCTGTAATCTACGAAGCCGCAAAAGGTCAAGTTCACAGCGTTTTTGGTAGGACAGGTTTCTGTGCTCTGAAGTGAAAAATCTTTTAGTAAAGAAGTGCTGGACTGATTCTATCTTCCTCCGCTCACTCGCTTGCAGAAGACTAAATAGATACGAGCAGTATTCCAGACTAGGTCTGACATACATGTTATAAAGCCTGGTCCTAATATTGACCATTTTAAAATTTCTGAGAATAAATCCAGTGAGTTGCGTGCTTTCGAGACAATCAGGGCGCAGTGTTCTGACAGATTAAGACTACTAGAATATGATATGCCCAGATCCTTTATAACCCCGGGCACATTTAGGTCATGACCGTCTATGCTTAGATGAGGCTGACGGTTGTCACCACTAACCATAACGGAGCACTTGTGCCAAGAAAGCGAAAGGCGCCATGTGCGAAACCACTGAGCGAAGGCTTGAAGATCCTTTATTAAGAGCTCAAGCAAGATTTGGCGATCAGCCGGTTTATATCGATAGGCAACTTTAAAATCATCAGCATACATAAAGGGCCTACCATACTGAGAACAATAAGGAATATCGTTCACAAAAAGGCAAAATAGAAGCGGGTCGAGTACGCTACTCTGAATAACTCCACTCCTCACGTGCGTGGGGTTGGAGATAACATCGAAAAATTTTACCTCGCTGTGCACGAGCATTCAAAAAGGAGGATATTAGGTTCAGAAGCTTATGCACTATGCCAAAGGAGGTAAGTTTCAGCAGGAGGAGATCATGGTCAACACGATCAAAGCTTTTGTGAAGTCGAAATAAACGGTATAGATTGAAAAACCACTATCCCTAGATTGAAGCACATGATCAAAGTAAGAGAGCTGGCCGGTGTCACACGATCTTTTTTCGAGAAACCCATGCTGATCCGCATTAAGTATGTTATTCTCTGTTAGGTGACGCATCAGCTTGTCATAAATCAAGGTCTCTAAGATCTTCGAGGCTAATGTCAGTGTATTTATCGGCCTAAAGTCGTCGAATGACGTAGTTCGGCCGTGTTTGGGTAAAGGCAGAATGTGCGATTCCTTCCATAAAATGGGGAAGGTTTCACTTTCAAGAGCAAGATTAAATATCTTATACAGAAGGGACGGAATTATATCGTTTGCATTTTCCTTTAGAACGCTGACCGGGACGCCATCTGGTACAGGACTTTAAGATTGACGAGAACGCCGAATGGCTACGGTCACGTCCTAGAGGGTAAAGGTTATGTGTTCGAGGACGTTACCGGTCCAAACCCGGATGCATTCTTGCCTGAGGCAGAATCGCGATTTCTAACAGAGACAGAAAGACTATAAACAGACTGCACTTTTGTTAGCCTTTCCCTTATTTGAACTGCTATCCTCTTTGGAGGCAGCAGTTTTTTCTCCTGAATAACATAAGATATGAAAAATACTAACAGTTATATATATTCATGATGTTTGCTTCGCTGCCAGTCTCATCTTCACTGAATATTTCGTCTGATAATGCCTGTAAACCGGTATTAAATACAACTATTATTATTTTTTCTGTTCTAAAAGAGTTTTCTCTGCAGAACGTGGAAACATGTCCTACCAGCAACGCTATGAGCTTACTAACCTCAACATGTTGTGATTTCACAATTTAAAGAAGGGACTATTTTTGCTGTTTAAACTTTTAAACAATTGTATCTTTAACGCCCTTATATTTCTGAGGCAGCTCGACATTTCTGGGCGCACCAGTCATCGAGATGTCTTTTTATTTCTTCCTCTGGCACACACAGTTAGATTACGTCATTTTTTTAATTAAACGCTATAACAATCTGGAATAAGCTTACCAGAAGTATCAAAATTCAGCAAAGCTATCTTTTGTGTATGAGAGATGTCATTGGTTATCTACTTTCATGACGCCTTCCAAGAATTTTGGGTGCTGACCCTGTGGAATCTCTCTTCCGTTCTAAGGGATTTTTTGGACTCTGAATCCTGTGCCAGGCTTCATGCTTAGGGCAATATTGCTGGCTCTGCAGTCTATAATTGGCTAATTCCTCAGATGACTGTGAGTAACTGTTAACCGAAACACCAGTTGCTTATGCAGAATACCGGATCCATAACACTGAAGGAAAAAGGACTACACCACGCACCTGTGTCAACCCTTCCCCATCCAGAACTTTAATTATTCCAAAGCTGCAGTTTTTTCACCTGAAAACACTCGTAAGAATGATAAGGATTTTTTTCGCTGTCATCTGGATCCACTATTGTATATCTCTTTTGACCGTGCCTGTAACCTGGCAATAAATAAATAAATTTTGGTTGTTCATCAGTTATTTTGAACAGGAATCGGACTGTGAATTTGCCATGTTTGCGTTCTATATAAAAATCTGGAAATACATCCACAATGCTGCCGACAGAGACAATTTCCAAGATTATCTTCGTCGATTGAACGAGTGGTCCCGCAGATGGCTATTGTCTTTCAATTCAAAAAATATACCCTGCTACGTCTGGCAAATCAAAATCAGGTCACTGATATGCAAACCTAATATCTGAATGGCATCCCATTCCTAAAACCAGAAGCACGAATGATCTCAACGTATGGATGACAGACAACCTGAAGCCTTCTGTTCAATTTTGCAAGGCATCTTAATCCTTAATCCGTGAAATAACCTACCTAAGGTTATTTTAATGCCTTAGTCTGCGGAGGCATTCAACCATTGGTTTGACATACGTATTTATTTATTTATTTATTGCCAGTTTACAGGCAAGGTCAAAAGGGATATATACAGTAGGGGGTCAAGCTGAATGTGAAAAAAAACTCCTGATCGTTCTTTAAAGTATTTTCAGGAGAAAAAACTGCAGCTTTTTGAACAGATTAAAGTTTAGGACAGGGAAGTGTTGACACAGGTGCACGGTGTAGTACTTCTCCTTTCGGTGTTGTGGATCTGGTCTTCTGTACTAGCAGCAAGTATGCCGGTGAGCGGCTGCTAGCTGTAGACTGAGGAATAACCCGATTACGGACTGCAGAGCCAGCAATATTGCCTTCAGCATGAAGTCCGGCATAGGATTCAGAGTCCGTGGACGCCATCAGAACGGAAGAGAGCTTCGAGAGAATCAGCACCCAAATTCGTGGAAGGTGTCCTGAATGTAGAAAACTAGTGACAGCTCTCGTAAACAAAGGATAGTTTTGCTGAATTTGAATACTTCTGGGTAGTTTATTCCAGATTGCTATAGCGTTTACCGAAAAAAACTGACGGTATTTAACGGTACGTGCCAAAGGAAGAAATAAGAATACATCTCTATGATTGGTGCGCCGACAGTTGTCGAGCTTCCTCAGGGATGTAAGGGGGTTAAAGGTTAAACCGTTTAAAAGCTTGAACAGTAAAAATATTCACTTCTGTAATCTACGAAGCCAAAACGGGTCGAGGCTTGTAAGCTCACAGCACCGTCACGAGGACAATGGGACTAATTAATCTCAAATGCGCCAGCGTACAACGTAACTCTGTCTACATTCACTTGACTGTAAATTCTTTGCATCACTTCTTATTCTTGCTATTCTTATGGGACAAATAGGGAGTTAAAACGCTTAAGTCTATTTCCCTCAAATACACTGAAGTGAACATAAAACGTACGCCCCGATTGTCAAATTATATGAAAGTTTTTGCCCTATTGAAACCTACATGGTTTCTCTGTTCCACACTCAATTTCATGTCAAAAATATGGTACTCAAAGTTTCATGCCTGTTTTCCTCAATAAATTGAATTGAATAGAATTGCACTTTGACGTGAAAGAGTTTTGGGTGGTAGAAAAACAAACTCAGCCGACTGCGACGTTCAAGCCAAATGCACATTCACGCGGCGGTGATTTGCAGGGGGGTGGTACCACACCTTTGGCGGCTTTGCGCAGAAGATTTAACAGAAATCCGTGCCTGCGTTCACGTTTAGGCCAATTGGAACTTGTTTCCGACGTTCCCGATACAGCAGCAAATTTTGGGCAACCTTTGTCGGCAACTTGACTAGTCACTAGTTAAGATCGATCTCACACACGACTACCTGAATTAACAGCACACTTACACTTTGCTATTTGTTATTCTAAATAATTAATTAATTTTATCCTAAAATTATCGATATTATCTGGACTCGCATGTGTTATTATATCTTATATTCTGTTAACATCTTCAGAAGTCATGATTTTTTATGAACTACTTTCCGGACTGACTGATACTGAGCCATTTATCGAAATTATATATTTGCTGTTGACACAATTCACAACGGAAAGATGGACGTTATGCGCTATAGATACGCTGCCTCATCGGCGGCACTTCAAAATTGCTCATTGGCCAATAAAGGGTGTGTTGTCAGTTATTCGATTCTCGTGGTCCGGTCAGTTCTATAGGCAGTTTGATAAGCGCTTTTTTATTTGAAAATTGATTTGGGCACGTAAAAACCTTCCCCTTTTCTGCGCCGATTAGCAGGAGGGCTTTCTTTGCAACCCTGAAGGCCGTTCGTACCACACCCACAACTTTGAGTACAGTATACTGTACACAAAGGTGCATATGTACATGTACACAGTACTGTAAATGCACATATACATGTGCCGTCAATGTGCTATAAAGACGAACGTGAATAAATATGTCAACAAGCAAAGGCACCACTACCAGAAAATTTGTTTCTTAAGAGAAGCGTAGAATTTATCAGCCTGTCACATGCTTGTTTTATATATATATATATATATGCCATAAATGACCCACCTGAAGTCCCTGAAACCTTAATGAGTATGTTACTTAAGAAGCCACTGTTTTCCTTGTGGGAGTCGAGATGGCCTATCATGTATAGCTAAGCGTAAAAGCATATACTGCCTACCCTAATAGCCTGCAGTTTAAGGATTCCTGTCCTCATAGTAGTTACAAACGCGGTCACTGGTGATTGCTTCGAGTGTGAATCCAAAGCATCAGCGAAGTAATATTTTGTCCTAATGATCGTGTTTCCGTCTCCTCGCAATACAATCCCCATCCTTTTACGCTATTCATTACTGTGGCTTATCCACCTATTAGATGTTCTGCTTCTCACCGCCGTTTCTTTCAAACTTGTTATTGAGTTGTTAGCTAGCTAGGCTTTGATAAACACGAGCCGACTAACAAATAAGCAAAAAGATATTCAGGTATCGAAGTCTCGAATTTGACCACTTTTGAGCGATTTTAAACTTCCATTAATGAGGGAGGCAGAAAAATCAATCCTTATATGTAAATGTTACCACGTTTAATATATACACCCGTTGGAACTAAATTATGCGCTATAGTAAAATATACTTGCAGTGAAAATTTAACACTTGATCAAGTGGCATTTTATATCCAAGCAGAACCTTCATGGCCAATTATGCTCTACTTAAGATCATGGAAGCGTCGCTCTCAAGATCTTATCCGAAAGGATTTTGGCACTAGTAGTGGCGGCCCAACAGTCCCACCCTTCCATTTGCTCATTCCCTCGCACTTTGTTTACTACGTAACAAACGCCACAACACCTCTTAAACTCGTAGGAAACGAATTTGCCGGTTGTTCTTGCTGCGAACATGCCTTTAAAAAGGACATACCGAAAACTTATGCTCATTCTCACGTTTAGTGAACGAGCAGCTCCGGACGGCCACGTGCAAGGCTACAAGCTTCCAAACTTAGCGTTCTGAAACACCGAATACTCCACAAAATGCCACCAAGCCTGATGGTAACCGTGGGACATGTTGGCCATGGCCGTCAATAAGAGAATTGTTGGCACAATTGCTTTGTGGTTAACGCTCGGATGGATCAAAGCACCAAAGAAAATATCGTCGGGCAAACAATTTGGAGAATTTCCAGAAAACAGCATGAACATGCAGTCTAATTAGATTAATTTTATCGAAGCCCCACCATGTCAAGTCAGCAGGGAATCACACAGCCAAACGAACCTCGAAATATTTTACCTGTTTTGGGCCCACCTAGCCAGTTTCCTAACCGCCGTCCCCTCAGATTGGGATTCGGGTGGCCCCTTAAATCTCTTTTACAGGAGTACACATGGCAGCTGTACAGAAGTGTTGCCGGCTTCGAGGTTTCACATGTGGCAGGGCTTCCGAATGATCGTAAGGCAGCATCTCAAAGTTCATGCTGTAACTTCTTGCTTTTAATTAAATCAAACACTGTATGAGTTACTGTGATTTAGACGTTAGCCGCTATACCCGCGCACGTGTAGTTAGACTTCAGGTTCGTGTTTATTTTTCGTGCGTAGGGTATGCGTAAATGCCAGTACGACAATACTTGTGGCCTGTTAATTTTATCAGCATAAAATCGTTGTTGCATTCCCTCCATTTAAGCCACATTTTCTAGTATATTTTACCGCTTGTTCCCAAATTTCGTAGTTTTTTTGTTCCATGCCTACTTGGGAAGCCTGATTTTGGTTTCCAACTAAAACATAATGGTCATCGGCGACTTCTCTACTTCAGGCATGCCTACTGGAGACAGATTCTATGGTGACGCGCTGGCCATAGTATCCGCCTGGGAGGGTCTCCTTCTGCGACTGGAGTTACTGCTTATCTGGAAACTACCCATCTTCAGTTTATGCTTTGCCCTCCTTGTACACCTGACATTCTGGTAGGCTGTTTCTCAGCTTTTATCTACATCTTATCACAACAGGTGCGCCTATCTATTTCATCTTAATAAAATCTTCATTGCGACTGAGTTCCTTTGCATGCTGGTTGTCTTCGATCTGGGAAGAAATAGTTTCTGGCCACTGCTTGAAGGTGAGTCTGGGTTCCACTCCCCACCCTAGCAGATCCCCCACTCTTAGCTCTCATTTTCAGACTCAGTGGGATCAACCTCACAACTGAAACTGAACTGGCCGTTGCCAAGGGGGAGATTTGGTCTGTGCAGCAATTAGCCTCACGATGTGCTTGGGTGTTCCATATCTGTGTCTCAACACTTAATACCGTCGTTCCAAAGCGCAGCTCGCATCCCATAATAGTGAGTAAATTTGTCTGTGATCAATCTTACATTCCTTGTATAGGTTTTGGTCATTTTCTCTATTTTTGCTTTATCGTTTTTCTTCACATACAGTTCCTTCTGGCTTCCTGTTCTCTTGGCATCTCCTTTATCTGGCTGGGCTCTCAAATTGATGAAAACTATCTCTTATACCTCCTACTGAACTTTATTCTTGTATACCCCGGCCTTCACTATTACGCCGTACTTAGCACCATCTGGCACTACATGAAGCCTTACTTTGATATGCTTGAGGCCGAATTCGACCGGGGCCAGATTGAATCACCCAGCGAGCGTGATAAGGAGGAGCGTGAGTTCTGGGAGCCAATTGTCAATTCACCGGATTTTAACAATCACGCGATAAAGGCCTTCCCCAGTGAGCTCGAGTCTTGGAAACCATCACCCTCACATACTCATCAACCTGACGATTGGAGTGATTCTTCCCTAGAGGCGGACAGTTCGGAGGCACAGTTTCTGCGAAGCCTACGTAAGGAAATTTCACATGCATGTTATTTGGACGCCATGAACTTCTTGTTAGTTCAGAGCAAGCTTGTCTGTTCCAATACGTTAGGAATGTATGGTAACTGCTTGAACAGCTAAGATCATGAGCATACGTTAGCTAGTCTGATCTACAAAGCAGGTCCTGAGTAGGGTGAGGTTAGACGTCAACAGAAAAAAGTAGTGTATTCTGCACATAATTAATGGTGAACAAGTAGAAGCAAGTTGGTAGTCAGACGAGAGGCGCACGTCCGGCGAGTGAGGGTGGGACAGTCTTTATAGCGCCCTGACCGAGGGCATATCTGAGTCATCCTTTAATTTTATTAGTTTGCTCAAATATTTGTGATGAACCTTGAACCGGACTGCACCTATTACGTCGTCGTGCGTTTTATTGTTTCAGTGAGCAATTTTATTGCTTCCACAGGTACTGGTTCGGCCACGCTGCAATGAACTGGAATGTAAGCAACCATGCTTCTACCTGATTGGAATGTGCTACTTCGTTGGAGGCTGGTTGGTGCTAAGTATCGTTGATGTCTCCGTGGCGTGTCCGTTGCGGTGGGCACGAAAATTTCCGTTTGGGGCGCAAGTTGGAAGGGGTTTGTTAAATGATAATGCTAACTCTCAGTCTTGAATAGGACCCAGCTGTCCCTCCGGTTAGCAACATCTCAAGCCCTGAATATCGGCTTGTCGTGATAGTTTAGAAGATCATCGGATAATTTTTAATAAGCAGATACGTCATTGCAGCTCATTTCTAGGCGAACTCTAGTTACTACGGCCGTCAGGCCGGGCCCCGAGTAGAAATAGTGGAGTTCGACACCAGTAGATAAAGCATTGTGTTCTGTACATAATTAATGGAGAATAAGTAGTTCGCAGTCGGAAGAGAGGCATACGTTCGACGTCAGTGTACCTCCTAGGCAGGAGTCTGAGTGCCTTGAGCGAGGGCGCGTCTGTATCATTCTATTTGCATACCTATGCTGGATCTCTCGGTTTAAGGCTACGTGAGCATCATAAAAGTCCCCTGAATGTCAGACAAATTACTGCAGCGTGTGCGTACATGCGAAAAAGCATAGCGTTTCAGCAGATGCCTGAGATGGGGTCACGGCGGAACCATCAAAGCAACCACCATCAGTGACAGTAGTAGTATCATTCTCGTTTTTACCGTCACAACCATTATTGCCTACCAAGATTATCGGGTGCTGAACTTGCGCAATTTTTCAGATTCTTTGTAACCCAAAAAATGTTTTATTAGATTCGGTATTACGAATATTTCATGGTCTTGCGCACTCAACTGCTTATCTACCAAACGTTTTTATATATTGGCAGTCAGGCGACCTTTTTTTCAATAACTGACCCTCCTAGCCAGACTAGTGATTAAAAAGCGAGGATTTCAAGTCAAAAAAACCCAGCCATCCCAACCTTTTTGAAATAGGTTTTTGTTGCAACCCAAGTTGTACGTTCCTACGTATATTATCCTCCTGTAACACTATAATTTGGGCCTTTGTCCCACCGTTGACGCTCCCGGACTTAACAGTGTATCCATTCAACTAACAGTTTATATCTCTATCGAAACTATTTACCGTTTACTTTACATTTTATCGTTTGTCTCGGAAAAATAGCTCCTTCTGTTGTCCCACAATCCTCTGGTTATTTGTTCGAATCTCCTATCTTCCCGCATAAGCTGACACTACCTTTATTACTGTGCGCCTCGAGACATTTGGTTGTAAGTGCATTATTTAAACTTTGTTTATCATCCCACATTATAGAACCGTGTTTCCGTCTAAATTGGTTTATTTATAACACTCATACTTACGGAATGGCGTGACGTAAGCCAACCCAGGCGATTTAATCTGGACAGGCTATAAAGCTGCTAGGTTAAAACATAACTCTGGTAGAAATACACGAATAAGCTACAGTTGGCTGTCGGATATATCCTACACAAGTAATAATTGAGAAACGTATGTTTGCCTGATACAAAATGCGTGCAACGAGTGTCGCCAAACCGACTCAAATGACCTATCCCCGATTTCTTGCCCAGGTTCTATCCTCGAGCCATGTGAATAGTCGTTGTGTCCGCATGCTAATCACGGAGGTCACGGCTCAACCCGTCTGGTGGTACTCGTTTTCTGGCTCTATTATTTCTCATTTGCCGTAATCTATCTCGGGATGTCATGTGATTCTAGCTGTTGACGAGGTTAGAGGCCGGAGGAAGCCTCTGATCTTGTTAAAATGCGATCTGTCCCTTGGCGCAGACGGATTTAGCCATTTAAATTCAAGAACAAAAGCTTCTTGACCGCAAAGCGGATCACCTTCCGAGTCACAGGTTGGATTTATTGGCCCTTTTCGCGCCCGGCAGACGTTTCATCAACAGTCAGACGTAGGGCGCACCCGTGAGTGACACACATAATGCAATGATTTCGCACGACGTCAGCCAGTGTATCATATCTCATCCTCAGTCGAATTCGGTTGTGCAGACCACAGATGTATGGCAGCACGAAGGGAGTAAAGTCAGTCCAGCATAGATCCAGAGCATAATTTCCTCACTGTAGTCAACCTAACCAACTATTACATTATCAGGACACCCTAATAGTCTTGGCTTTAAATGTTGACCGTGGAGGGGATGACTCGGGACTGAGGACCAGACCGCGATGAATCCTTAATGCCCGCGTCAGTAACATTCTAACTTGTGTTAGGTACGAGACAACACCGAAGAAGTCCTAACACATGCGGGTTGAGGAGCCAGACTCCATGGCGTACGTGTAACTGGGCATAAAAGTGTGTCCTTGCACGTTTCTTATAGGCAGATTCCACATTTTCCTAGTCAGTTGTGATGCAGCTATCCTTTTCGACCCACGTGGTCTAGTTCCCAAACGTATGCAGGTCTCCACACTCAAGAACAAGTTGACCATCGATGCCATCACAAAGGACCTTCTCAGTGCTAATCCCTCTCAGGCTGACATCGACGACTGGTTTTCCGAAGTAACTGGAGATCCAACCCCACGGCATCGTCGTGATGATAGCAGCGACTTTGAAGAGGATTTCGACCATAACGACTCGCCTCTGGTAAGTGTTTTGCCGCCCTATCATTTCGCTTATATGTTTTGTATCTACGAAGTACTAAATGCTCCTTGGAACCTAGCTTGGTTCGCTTCTGCGTTTAACAACCACTAATGTCGCGGTTCCAGACGTTTTCGGTAGTCTGTCGCCATGGCAGTGCCGCTTCGTTGACCCAAAAGAAGCACATCCATCTTCCTATGCGTATATTACATGTGAGTGCTCAGCAGCCGCGCCACTATTGTTTAACTCTGCCAGTGTGCTTTAGTTCCCAACCTTTTCCCAGTTTCTGCTATGTGCAGGAAAGAGGCAGGAAAAACATTCCGTCACAAATGCTCTTAACTTTTAGCAAAATCCACTTACATGGGTTTTGGAAATTTAGAAGTGTTTTGCGAGTTTTCTTTTCCGTGCTTTACGGAGGACAGGTACGAAAAGTATATCGGCACTGACAAACAGACCTCCCTTGAAGGATGTATGCGACATCAAGCGAAGTGTATAATCGTGGAGTTTGTCGCCTAGAGTAGTTTGCCACATGCCTAATAACATTCACTTGCACATTATCACTTTGTCATGGCCAAAGGTGAATACTCACGTTTCAGATGTTTCATGGGTTGAAGTCTGATTTTGGTCGGACTCACTGGAACCATAATTCTCGTACTTAAAGTCATACCGAGAGAGCAGAGATGAATAGTAAAATGCGCGGCTTTTATGGGACACTATGGTCGGCCAGCGTTCAGTGTAGGAAGTCCTCAATTGTTTGCGCATGGCGGTGTGCGTGAACGTGACACCTAAAGGCCTGCTTGCTTGAGTTCTTCTCCGAATTCCAGGCCTCCACTAGTTCAGGGCTTGTCTCGCGCTCTGCCAGGGCTATTGCTCTGAATGGTTCATCTCGTTTGATCCATTCGTATTCAAGAAATTTATATCACTCACTGAAAATATAAACTTTCAGCCATTTCTCATGTGGGTTTAGTATGCCCCCTAAACGGGCCACGTGGTTGATGCGTTGGACCAACACGGGGGCCAAATTAGGGCGCGGCAGACGTTATTCGGGTTGCGCTCCCATAACAAATGCCGAACATGGGAGGTGTGGTGGCACGCCTAAACCGCGCCAGCCACCTGCGTCCTCTCCCGCCTCCGGTCTTCTTGACTCTGTGTTGACACCGGACTCAGGTGGGGGAGGAGGAGAGAGTGCGGTAGCTGCAGCGCAAGGCTACTATCTCTTTAAACTAAATCACGCGCAAGTCACCGTCCCTGCTGCACTTTCCCATGGAGCATACGGTGGACATTGTCGGACTACGACGGTCGAACTGTCGTAGTATGCAACAAATTGCGAAGTCAGGCAAGCTGCCTCTTCCAAGTTCTCAAGGACAGGCACACACGGTTTTCAATGAAGCCATGTTGCGAACTTGCACTCTATCCTGACGTTGACTTTTTGTAGTCTCCACAGGTGTATCGCGGCATTGTACGCTGGATGCTTGATTTGCGATTAGAGTCGCATCAGCATACGGCTGCCTCCTTAAACAGAAGTTTAAGCCGAAGAAAAATTATACCCCTTTTTTAATGCTCGGTTTATTCGAAATATCCGCTTTGGAGACCTTCCCACAGCGCTCGCCTGAGAAATAACCTTATGATTTCGAAGAAACTTCATTGTTCATGTGACCTTAATGACTGTCCTGAGTCCATTGTACTATCAATCTGAAATTTCATCAAAGATTTCGATTATGTTCAGCGGTAAATCATTTTTTGACTTAAACGCTGAAATTAATGTAGAGAACCTTAATTATTTACAGATGTCGAGTAGATTTTGGCAGTACAGCTTTCGATAGTACACCTAGAATAGGCATCTGCTCCAATACAGCGCTTTTCACTTAAGAGTTTTTATTCACTGAAAACATGGCCTCCTGTTGCTGTCGTCTTTTGTACATTTGATTGACAACCATCAGCTTCTTGTGCATTATTTCGTACGTAGAATGTGGTGCGATTAACAGTTTTTTGGAAATCAGTGTGGCAAGAAGTGGCATCGCCGTGGAAGTCAATAATAGCGGTCGAACTGTAGTCTTTTATTCACTGGTTATTCATTAGTTTTCGCTATTTTCAACGGGTTCCTCTCTTGCTTCTAAGTTTTGTGCTTGGGACATTTTGGCTATCTAGCTTGACGCTATCTAATAAATGAACTTTAAAGACAACTTTCACAGTGGATCTTCTGTTGGAGAAGCACATGATGCCACAACCAAATCTCTCATCAATTGATTCAAAATATTGAAGAGTGCCCATAATCCGCATGGGAAATTTCACTGATATCGCGAATGAACAGAACAGACACAATTGCCGAGACGTGGACTGACACAGACGAGTTGGATTGTACTGATCACATCGGGGTCCTTTCTTCTCGTCAGTAAACCGTGCCCAAAGCCCATTACTGAAGAACCTTGAACTTGCCACCAGGTTACGAGGTTTGAGTTCTGCCACTGACACACCTGCTCATGCACTGTCCATTTTGACGTAGAGAGTACTTGAAATCGTGTGGGGCTGTGTTTGTCGACGGGGCTGAGCCCGGGACTCAGTGATAGAAGAGCATTTAACCACAGACCTAATCAGCCCTGCTCAGATCTTTTTATCTGGACTGTTGATGGCTACCTTGGTTTTTGTAAACCAACCTCTCGGATGCGATCGCTGGAACAGTAAGTTTACTGGCCTGAACTTTCGGATTCTCTCTCGAATCCACCCTCAGAGACAGTGGCATATAAGGGTGACAGAGGCATAAAGTGTGCAGTATTTATAGTACGCCGTGGCCACGCAATTACATACGTACTACAATTAGCCGTTTTCGTAATCACCGCTGGGGGTCGTGAGCGTTTGAGTCGTTGATGTTCGTAAGTTCATCATCCGTGTTGTATGTTGGCATGCTAAGCATGGCAATTTGGCTCACTTTCATGATAGATGTTGGTCGCCTGCATCCTCCCCACGTGACTGCTCAGCCTCAGCATAGAATATGTGAACGGGAAATCATTGCGCGTGTTATTAGCCTGCGGGCTTGAAAACCATGACGCGAGCAGCTGGCGGCTCAGGCTTTTATCACCTCTTTCGGCCTCGTGAAACTTTCCTGCTATTTTTTAAGTGTCTTCGAAGCTCGATCAGAATTCGCCCTCACTACTCAAGCCATGGAACTGCCGATGGCAAGATCGAGATAGCTTTGGAGGACCTCACGACCCTTTTTCTCTTCAGTGCAGGTGGCACAGTTGGCTTGGTGACTTTCCTGTATCTGAGATCGTTATGATAAGATGTTTTATTACGCATTGCAAACACTTTGTTTGGAGATCTTAACAACTCGGTCTGCCTCTTCCTCTTTCAATTTTTCTTGCGCCTTCATGACGAACTCCTTGACCACAGTAATGTCCCCAAATGCTTGATTTTCAGATCGTTTTTCCATTGATTTTAAACTTCGAAAATGTTTCAAGCATAGTGTTTGAATACCCTGATAGACTAGGTGTACCACCACCTTTTGTATTAATGGACCTACGGGAAATCAGCAATTATAAATAATTTCCCGAAAACTATAGTGACTTCTACAGCGCACCAACAAGTTTATTACGCTAGTATTATTTCGTTCCCTTTAGAGTACTCCTGTCTTTTACAATGCACGTTTAATTTTTCGCCGCTGCTTTTGATTTCTCACTGTTTTTAAAATGCTTCTTCTTAAGTCATCCCCACTGCAGACGGAGGACATCTCTGGCCAAGAAGAAGACAGTGGATTTGTCATGGTTCCATGAGACCGCCCTCTTTCTCCCATCCCTCGCCCCCTGGCCCGAAAATGACCCCCTGTTTTCCAGGGAGGGAAAGGGTCAGTGGGATACAACGTGCTGTTCCCACTCCCCCTGTTCCCCTACGCACCATGTTGGTGCTTCCCGGCATCCCAGTGCTCTCATCAGATTACCTCTGCACTTTCATACGTGCGTAATTATGTTCGCGCGCGATCGAAGTTGCTTACTACTTATTTTATAAGGACAGAAAATGTTTATTATAAATGTGGATGGTTTATTTGGTCCACGCACCGTACGGCGTTGCTTGAAGCTGACTCCAGAGACGCAGTCGCTTGAATGAAGTTTGCAAAAGAAGTTCAATTTCTGCGCCCTGCAAGTATTGATGAACTGCAGACCGGCGGAGGCATGAGCAGCGTTTATTCCAAGTCTGTTTTTCCTGTAAAAACAACGTTTCACCCACTGTGCAAAAGTAGGCTGCCTTATTACGCTTGTCGAAGTACCCAGCGGAGCTGTTTCTTAAAACGCTGCAAAACGGTTTCACTGTGCAGCTGAACTCTGGGCAGTATTTGAGCACTAATAAGCCCAAGGGTACTGGTGGGGTCTCAGGATGCCAAATCACACAATTATCTGAAGTGTACCTCCCAAATTCTGTATTCTCGTGGCCTTGAAGATCACTTCATTACGCCTCCAACAGTAAAGTCGAAAATAGGCTCAGTCAGGGATAGGGAAAAAATTGGTGGTTGGCGCAAATGACCAGAAATCCTTTAATTTCACGCGTTGTGTATGTAAGGCCTGCTGTTTTTGGTAGCAATGCAGGTGGGTATGAGAGACAAGTGTGCTGGCCGATAAGGGTTGCAAACCATTGTTTTTTTTAACTAAAGGGATCCTTTTTATTTCTTTTTCCATTTAAATGATCACAATCAGTCCGTCTTATTAATTGAACCTGCATATCGCGCGAGTTAAAGTAAACAATTTCGGGGTGACTTCCTCCGAGAATTACTGTTTTCAACAATAACTTAGCGGGCATTTTGGAAACTTTCGCCAGTGCACACTCGTACATGCGCGTTTACTCTTGTTTTTTTACGATTTGCACAAACTCTGTGTCCATATTTTAACATTTAGGTAAAAGTACAAAAAATTATCCCTTGTTATAGTGGTTTTTTACTTTTCCGAAGGCAGTATGGAGGGGAGAGATCATTGCGCTGGCTAATTGGCTGTGGGTCGCAGCTCATGCGGTTACCTTGCACAAGAACGTCGGTATCGTCGACCTTGAATGTGACCGGGGCCCGTCGAATGAGCCGGACTTTCGAAGCTAGCAGCATTCCTCCATAGCTGCCGCATGCTCTATCACTCGCACCTGGAGTAATCTTTCGGTTTGTTGGCATAGCTGCCGTGTCCGTAACTGCATTCGATCAAGTAAATGACTGACCGTTTCCTACCGCGGTAGTGGGGCTTTAGTCTCAAAAATTGGTGACTGGCGGTTGCCTCTGGTCGGTGTGCAACCTCGACCTAAATTGGTGGGAGTAGGCGGCTGACAGCCTCCGAGAATTTCTTGGCGCACGGGAGCTCTCGCCAAAATTTGAAGCTGGCGCCATTTGGTCTCTCTTCTCTTTTGCGTATGCATCTATAAACGAAGCTTCTTGAGGGTCCATTTGCTTTGCTTACTCGTCGCAGGTATTGCAGTTAAGCAATCTAGTCTTCTGGGTCATTGGAATGCGTCTCGACACACTGACATAGCGCCCTTACGCAACTGCGTTGGTCGCTGCTTGGATGCGTGCCGTATTGACCCTAACCCCTTAGTTTTCAAGCGACCACTGCCTTGGCGACAAACGAGAACATCAAGGAAGGTTATCTGTTTGGTTTATTTCTTCGCCATCGTAAATTTTGGATCCGGAAAGACGGTTTTGAGTTGTTCTTTGGATGTCAATGTAGTCACCCGCATACTGAACCCAGAATTTGTGTCTGTAGGGTTTGAGGGTCAGTGAATCCAACCGTTGCAGGACCGTCTCGACTACGAGTACTGAAATCGCTGAATACGTTGGCGTCCTCCACACCTCGGGGATAGTTCCGTTGGACGTGAAGTACGTCTTCAGACAACTTCAGGAGTTGAAGTACTTGTCGTATCCAATGAAATTTTTCGTTTCATCGTATTTACTTAGTAAAATGAGTTCCATGGTCTCGATTGCCAAGTCCTGGGCAATAAGAGTAAAGGGGAACATAACATCAAAAGGTACCATAGCGTCGTTTGACAGGTTAATATTTTTAAGTTTCTCCAAGCATACCTTTTAGCAATACGATGGACCGGGGAGAGTGCCCTCTGTGTACCTTGGAAAGGTTATTAAATCGGGCCCAGGCCATGCATCGCTCGGTCGGAGATATTGCCCCGAGTTCTTCAACGCTAATTTCAAGTCAGCGTTCTACGGAGTTATTTGTGCATGGGACTTTGAACGGGGGATCGTCCAGTAAGTTATTTTTATGGCGAGTAGTCTTTGCAACATCAGCTACTTCTATATTTTCGCCAAACGTCCAGTCCTTGTCGCCCCGCATCCTCTACCTTCCAGAGGTACTTTTGGCAGATTGGTTCAATTCGAGCTCGTTAGCTTCAACTGAAATAATAAGAGTCGGCTGATATCCGCATTGATTGGTCGGAAAGATCTGAGGTACCCGTGACAATGGCAGAATCGTCGAAGTCAATGGTACGCCTTCCTGAGGTCACACTTCGGTAACATAGCCTGAGCCGCGGCCGGGCTCTCAGGAGAACGTTGCCAGAGCAGATCCCTCGAATGGCGTTGTTACCACTACCGGAGCGCGAATCGAACAAGAAGTCAATCAGGAGTGCTCTGACAACCACAAGGCTAATGGCAGCAGTCTTTGGTAGCCGTCGTCTGACTTCTTCGCCCAACGATTTTGATATCATGTCGACTGGAGTTGTCAGTGACGCCGCTGCCCTAGGAGGGGAGGAGCTGTTGTGCAGTGTGCACATCTGGGGGATGTTGTAAACGAAGGTGAGAAAAGAGAATGGCCATTTCTAGCTTATTAGCTGACATAAGCTGAAAACCCTGTGTCACTTAACATTGGGACGTGTCTATTCCGTATGAATTTGCGCAGTAAATGTCCACAGCCTACTATTCCGGCGATCACATTGCAAATATGTGTGCTATCCTTGCAGTTAGACTCGTTCCAATATATGATGAACACCCATCTCTTTCGCACTAGTCGGAGACATTTAGTACTTCCTATATAGTCTGATGATTCAGTTGCCTTTGATGCTTTAACATGAATCAAGAGTCTAGTTTGAATAAAAACGTCTTAGACCTCACTGGAGTTAAAACAAAATGCGACTTGCAAAACTGCTGAATACAATGAACTCACGGGTTCTCAAAGCAGAAGTTCTACCTGTAAATTTCCAAGTAGCGAAGCCAAAGGAAGGAAACGAAATGGCAACACCGGCGATTTCGGGATTGCTTTGTGTCCGAGGGGGATGCTCACAGAAAATTTAGAACCTGTTGATGCCTGCTGCAAGCAAACGACTTCTATCGTCCCAGGCGAAGTGGATCGCACTCTGTACGGTCGACTGCTAATACTGAAAATAGAAGAACATCGGAGTCAACGGCCTCGGTCGCAATGACGTTTACAAGCGCGGCAAGGGCCAAAATCTTGCTTTCAGATCTCAGTGCAAAATAAGGGGGTTCTGCGCGAGCGCTCTGGATCTAGGCTGTGGTTCGAATAAACTGTTCGTTCTCTCGTCATGACAAAGGAGGCGGAACGAAGTACCACATTCAACTTCCAGATATGACCTAGTCTAAACAAAATAGCCGAAAAGGGAGATACATAGTATAACAATACATTAAGCTTACCGAGAACTGCAAGCAGATCAGTTTCAGAGTCAGCAATTATTTAAAAACGTTGTGAGACAGCTGTTCCTGGATGTTCTGTCATTAGGTGCCACTGTGCACCTCTGCCATGTCAGGTGGTGGCCAAACAGAGAAAGTTAGGAGATAGCTCAGCGTAGCGCTGTCGCAATGCAGAGTAGAATGGCCTCTTTCTCCGGCCAGACTGAATCCGGCTTGGGTTCGGCACCAAAGGTTAAATGCAATCTCGAAAAAAAAGATTCGTAATGTGGCAGTCAGGACGATGACCGCTATGAGTGGTGAGCATGACCACGGTACTGGAAGTGCTGTGTTCGGTAGTCGTTAGGCAAGAAGCTAACGCTGGCTGAGTCCCTATTGCCACCGCGTAGGCTATGGCAGGTCTAGAAGCTGCAGGAAAATACCTTGGACGTTCTCCCTAGGCCAATTCCAGTGACATGGAACGAAAGTCCTTGTGAACGAAGAAGTGAGTGCACGTGAAGTAGATGATAGTGGTAGTAGACCCGCACTGCATATATAACAATATCTCTTTCCACACCTGAACCCGGTGTCATGAGAAAGTCAAGAAGACTGGAGGCGAAATATAGCGCATGTGGCTGGCGCGACCGGAGCCGTCCATCGGTCTGCTACCCCGCTGGGCACGAATCTCACGAAGTGGGTTTTCCATATGGGCCACCTTTCGGAGCCATCTCTTCCTCGTAGGACTAGGTGGGTAGAAGTCTGAAATTCAGTTGCCATTTTTTTCCTCCATTAACATGCGAATGTTCTTATACGTATATGAGCTGGCCCATTTTCTCATTAGATACTGCTATTTACCACTCTTCATTTATATTTACTACGAAGCCGCATCGTTTTGAGGAAAAGTCGGCGCAATTTTGTGACGCATTCACGGACCACCGTTTATGATGCCGACAGTTGCAGTTTTCGCTTACCACAATTCTTCTGTTTTCTTCCGGTGCTTTCTTTTTGCGTACCAATTTTACCACAGTAATTGAGGTCTTTTTGCTAAAAATTTTGAAAGGATACTTTTAAAAGAAAGCGTATCGCTCTCTCTTTCTCTGGTCAAAAAGTGGTACATGAAGTTGTGACGACCCGTTTTGGCACCGCGAGGCTGATCGGCTTGCTTAGAAGTCGGAGGGTAACCTCAAACACCAATTCGGCTGCATCATAGTCCAACTCCGACTTCACTGCCAATCGAATGTGAAAGAGTTACAGGTAAAGTTGGTTCGTCCAGTTCGCCGAGTACTCTGCGGCACTCGGGTTAGTTTTTGGTTAACGGTGAAACTAATTAACCATGCTATTGGTGGCTGAGTTGTACGCCGTTGTCCAGATAGGTGAATGATCCGGGAAGGTGAAAAAGGTCTGCGAGAATGCAGACTAGATGGGCATCCTGATCAGCCATAATCTTAGAGAGAGACCACTACAAATTGTGATCCAAAAACTGATGAAAGCCTTTACATTGCTACCGGATTCCGCATTCAGTAGGGGCATTTGTCAGCCCAGAAGGTAAACCGATCGAGGTAGGTATGGTATGTATTCATTGCATGGATGCAAGGGGTCTAGGATACCCTGATGGATATGGCTAAACGGTGTATCGAGACTGTAGTTCGGCCACTGATGAGGATCTATTGTAAATACAAACTTTCTCCTTCTGCATCTTAGACAGACTCATGTCCAGGCTTTGACGTCTATGTTCATATCAGCTTAAAAACCTTCCGCGAAGAACTTGTGTGAGACTCGCATTCGGGGATAGGATATTGCATGCAACAATTGAAAACAGCTCGACCAATCGAGTCAGGCACGAAGGAGCGAGGAGACACTGGTGGAACGCAAGCACACCAGAGGCCAGAGTCAGCAAATGTCGCACTATGCCGAGATCCAGTCGTCGTCGGTTTTCTGTCGTAGGTATGTGCGTGCACCTGTGGTCCTTCAGTGAAAACCAAAATATCACTCGGCGTCGGGGTATTGTCAAGCCCGGAGGAGCTGAGTCACACGCAAACATTCACCTGACATCGGGTTTTGGCCATCGTGCGTAATTTCTATCCGGTTTTCCCGCTACCAAGCAAAAGAGCGAGTCCTTGTGGAAAAAAGACAACTAATGGTTGGATATGTGGCCCCAACTATTCTTTACTTCCGGGTGATGTCCACTTATGTCATTTGGATAGATTTAATTTGCATTATCTTCCCTTTCGCTCATTTCCCGTGTCACCTCCCTAAAGTCTTACCATCGGAGTTAGTATCATATTTGGGGTTAGGGGTTTTCGTTAGGGCTAGGTTTAGGGACTGGAGGTCACTGATAAGGTTATGGTCAAGTGTCAGGATTACGATTAGAGGTTATGGGTTAGACTTAAGGATTTAGGGCAGAGCTTAGGCTTTAAACTTGGATTAAGGGCTCGACTATTATTCTTTTCCACCTCAATTATCCCTTCACGATCACGAGAATTGAGTTTGACGATACATTCTTCTTATTTTCTCTTTCAATTAGATTCGTTATCACTGGCGGGGATCAGTTTACCTGAAATATTTAATCATTGCCCTTGGTTTTCCTTTTTTCCGCCCGTATGTAGCTCCTAATTTCTGATATATCAACTTTCGTGTCCGTCTTTTTACGCTTCATCGGTGTATTTAAACGAGCTGAGGGTTAAACTTAACTTTTTATCTTTTTCTTTCTGAAAACAGCTATGTATCAGTTTCGTTTACCCCGCTAGTAAAACCCCAATTATCACCATTCCCTTATTACTGGAATCCTTGCCTCTGCGTTTCCAGGTGGGACCCCATATCTGATCATTGACTTAGTTACTCGAGGTTTAGGAGTAGCCCAATTCACTTGTCCATAACCTAGTTCATAGGCTCAAACGCTCCCTAAAACTAGCTCCACTGTTACTTTCGACTTAAACCGAGGTTTTAGATGAGGGCTTTAGGCACGTCTGTCACTTCTTCCAATCTTGTGAAATATGGGGTAGGAAGTATGAAATAAGGCCAAGTAATTGCAGATCCGGCAGTTGCTTTCCTCACCACAGTAAATCTGTGCATTAAAAGTCGCCGCTTTGAGCGCCATCGAATAACGCTGAAAGTCGACCATCTTAAAGACTGGAAGTTGAACCGCAGAGGCTACTTTATACGGTCTCCATGATAAATCTATTTCGATGGAAAGTTGAAAACGCCTACTTGCAGGTTTCTTCGTATTTATGCATGGCCCAATGTGTGCGTAGACGTGAATGCTGGCTCCTCGACCACCGCCTAGTTGGTTATGTCGATTTTATTTTTTTTCCCCGAAGCAGGATGGCGAGGGAAGAGGAAAGTAGGCAGAAAGCGTAAAAGCTACAATAGTGACTTTGCCATTTACAGCGAACATGCTACCGATTTCGTGATCGTCTGCATCTGAGAATACCAACCAAGGCGAGAATTGAGAGGTTTAATTTAGCGAGGATACCCAAGTAAACATTCAAGAGGTCACCGTCGGCAAACGTACATTTTTGATTATTCGTCATCGGGCCTGTACAGTAATATAAGGGAGGATAGAATACCAAGCGTTTAAACAACCAATAAACACGAAGGGTGGGGAAAGGGTTGAGGGTATTCAGATGTCTAGTTCTATCAGGGGCTTATGTGGGTGTTGAGTGTGAGGACGGAGAGGGTAACGGAAAAGGAGTGCTGACAACTACCTACGTCTCTGTCTGGTCGCTTTACTGCGCCGTGGCAGGTGTGAACACGCAAACTCGGTTCCTCTTCGGTTAAGGGAGCCTTAGGACGCTTTATGCGAGCACAGTGGAGAACGAACCCGCCCTTATACGAAACACTGCAGTGCGGGAAAGGTATTTTCATGAATCGTTTCTCGGTAAATGTGAGGAACGCCCCCCAATACCGGACGACTGAGAAGAAGGAGTTATTCCTCACACTGCCATTTTGAGTGGATTTGGCAAGTGAACTTCTACATCGTCGCTTAAACGCGGCTATCGCCCGCACATACCTAACTGCTAAGATGATATTGTTTTCTCAAGCACTCCACTTCTTGGCCTTGAAGGTAAAGATAGACTGCACTTTTAGACCTCATCAATATGAATCTACGCATTCACTTGCTCGAGTGGGGCAGGTTATATTGGTTGAGTAACTAGGTGCCTATCCAAACGGATGCGAAAGCACCATCCTGCCTGGCTAAATCAAGGCATGAAAAATAGAATCTCTAGTGCAATTGTGGTCCACTTGTTTGACAGCGGCCACCGGGTAGATGTTAACCAGTCATCCCGGGTTATCCATAAAGTGTCAGCTAGACACCCCAAGTTCCTGTGACAGCGGATACTTGCGACGGCAAAGGCAGGGGCCATACGGCTAACCAACCCAATCTTGTGCTCAAACAAAGCGTCCCTACAGGTTCTAGGGCTCCCTTAACCGAAGATGAACCGAGTTTGCGTGTTCACACCTGCCACGGCGCAGTAAAGCGACGAGACAGAGACGTAGGTAGTTGTCAGCAATCCTTCCCCGTTCCCCTCTCCGTCCTCACACTCAACCCCCACCTAAGCCCCTGATAGAACTAGACATCTGAATACCCTCAAACCTTTCCCCACGCTTCGTGTTTATTGGTTGTTTAAACGCTTGTTATTCTACCCTCCCATATATATTATTGTACAGGCCCGGCGATAAAAAATCGAAAATTTACGTTTACCGACGGTAACTTCTTAAATAGAGAAATTCTTTTCGGAACCAATAAAGTGGGCTCCAGCATGTCATCCGGAGACCGAAGTTCAACTCTCCTTCGTACACACTCAGGTTTTGCCTAACATGCTCAACGCCAGAAATTTTGATGCCGTCGAAGCACAAACCTTTTTTGAACTATCCTGTAGGTTTTAAGTTTTCAGTGCCAGCCTATTATGCAAGGTCTCACTAGCAAGCGAAAATGCCAAGTTCTGCTGAAAAGTACATCCACAGGTCTCTCAGAAACTTGGGTACTCTAGGCTCTCGACAGCCGAACAAAACGTGTTCTGTCTGTTGGACTAAAATTTGACGAAATCTGATTCCTGAAGATATGTAAAATACATAAGAATGCTCTGTTTTTCGATACCACGCGATCCGTCAGGTCATGCGTGTGCGTGTGCATGGGTGGGTGGGTGGTGCAGCAACACGCTAGTGTCACCTCATCATAACCTGTGCGCGCATCGACCTTGGCAGTTCTCCGAATCGGGCATGCATTTCATTTCATGAGTTGCCTCACAGAAACTGTTCTTATCTTTACATGGGTTACTTGTTCTGTAACCCTAAACAGCGGCTACAGGGCACAGTTCATAAGAATGCCTTTTCACGGTTGATAATGCGTGTAAAATTGTCCCGGATCCGATCTTCATATCAGCTATCTTTAACCACGCAGCAGTCGACGTGTGGCCTATTCACAGGCGTGTCCTCTCTCTCTCTCTCTTCTTTTTCCTCATCGTCCAAAAATAACCAACGCATGCATTAGATAAATATGCATATTCCAAGGTAAGTTGTACTTTTGTATTTGACATAATGACATTTTATTTGGACTGGCCGCATTTGGGAGGCTATGGGCTTATGGGAGCCCAGCATGGAGCACTACTTGAGAAGGTGTTTTGCGAACTTGTGCCCGAGGATTTTGCAATAACAAAGTCTTCAACCATCCCGATACAGAAGAGAAATGCGTGCCTTAAGAGGCTTACTTTGGCGCCTCACGTTGTTCGTTGAATTGCCTACAACCAGCAACAGTTCGATGTCCACCGTGCGTCCTACAGCAGGAGGAGCTCAGGGACGGCTACTTGCGCGTGAATTAAAATGATATTTGACTTACGTAGCATCTGCCATGCTTCTGCGCACCCACTTGGGCCGAGTGCCACGAAAGAGTTAAGATGACTGCAGGTGGGATCGGCACGGTTTGCTGGCACGCATGAACCCGCGCTTAGGAATGCCGCGACCAGCATTTTACACAACCAAAGGAAGGCAGCTCGGATCGCACTGCGTGGAATAGCACAAAGGCCACCTTGAGATGGAGCCATTTCAGCCTGACCCTCCGTCCTTGGAGGAGGAGGAGGAGGAGGAGGAGGGAGGAGGAGGAGGAGGAGGAGGAGGAGGAGGAGGAGGGAGGAGGAGGAGGAGGAGGAGGAGGAGGAGGAGGAGGAGGAGGAGGAGGAGGAGGAGGAGGAGGAGGAGGAGGGAGGAGGAGGAGGAGGAGGAGGAGGGGAGGAGGAGGAGGGAGGAGGAGGAGGAGCGATTTATGCCGTCAGTTGACAACCTTCCAAACCATGGCTTTTAGCGCACCATGGTGCATTCAAGCGCGTTCGATCGTTTATAGCGAGAAGTATGCGGTGAAGGACAATCTCAATCCGCCATCTCCCGTGACCAGTTCATGAGAGTCCATGGGAGTCTATTAACTGATGCTGCGGGAGGGTGCAGTCGCTGACAGGGATAAACAGCCCACCTGAATGAGCCAAACACACGACCGGGCTCCCACATGACACTTTTCACACAAAGGGGAAGGGTGGCTCAGATCTCACCTGGGTTAGCGTGCCATAGAGGCCACACGGAGAAACCAAACAGCACACTTGCCATTTACGGGATAGGTGTCGATTTCGTGCCTGCGGAGGAAATTTGGTGTTGGTGAGGAGATATGTGGTGATAGAGCTTGCCGGTAGTGGTTTATCGAAAGTTTTCATGGTCGTTAATGTGACCAAATAGGTCCATGCGGAGGCTGAATGTGTGTGGTCAGCGTGAGCATTTGGGGCGGAGATTATGGGTTGTCATTGTTCCTGGTATTGGTTCGCCAGTCACTCTGACATGGATGCATGTGAGTAAGATGTGCCTATGGCAATATGAGCAAGAAGTTGGAGATCAGCTGAGTCGATACCGGTGGTGATGCTGCCAGTGTTCGCCGCACTGCTACTGGAAGCGTTGGTAGTGCTGGAGATGGAAGATTTACAGGCTGGGTCAGGTGTGCTTGACATCTCGATTTTGCAGTGAATTCCGTTGTCATGGATACGCATATGACTCAGTAGGCCCATACGGTTATGTGGGGACAGTAGAGGCTGGTGTGTCCAGTGTACGTTTGGGTTTCTGGCATTATTTTGTCCATCTCGGTAAAAAGCACACGATAATAACGAAGTTGCGAGGTCTACAACACGAAGGTTTCCCAAAGCATTAGTCAGAGATGATTGATTAGGCTTGACGAGCTTTTACTCAGAAAAAAAGAGCTCCGGACGCAATTACTGCTAGCCGTATCTTTAGGCCAATTGTTGCGTCAGTGTGTGTCCAATTACTTCAGAGTGATATTTTCGTCAAGGATATATACTGTGGTGGTACTAAGTAGTGCATTATAACCGAATTTTGTTCAAAACAGATACAAGAACTCGTTTACTTGAGATACAATGGTCTGCCAACTCTGTAGATTGACAAAACAGAAACAGTTCATGTGGTCCCCATTGCAAGTTATGTACCGGTAAGAAAATTTCTCAGGCTAAGTATGACCGTGAGAGCCTGCCGCGGATTTAAGTGTTTCATTCAACGGATGTTTATGTAACAAGGAAACGTTGTGGAAAGATGTCGGCTTTCTATGTGAGATTTCGGAGAACAACAGTACTGCTCTATCGCATTCCTTTATTTAGAAGAAGTTAAGAAACTTTTGTTATTACTGCATAGGTAGCCTGCAAAAATGCGTGCCAACTAGGTTCGACAGTCTGCAAATAAATTAAACGCCGGATATTCTGTAGATTTTCCCCGGAAAGTGTTCGCAGGATTTTGGACCCTATATATTAGAAAAAAACATTGAGTATCACAACTTTCTCCTGTATATGGAACTTGGCGTTTAGAAGTTATCTAACGGTCGAAACGTGCGGACATTTCATGCCTACCTGATAACACTTTCCAGATGAAATGTACCTCACATGCTCACGTAAAACGCTTCGGTTGCGGAGGAATCTCACGACCGGGGTCTTGACCGCCCCGGATCGGTTAGGCCGAAAAATGCCCGAAATTGCGAACTGCAGACATGCTCCTGAATGGGGAACTTCTGACGGGTGGGGATAAGCGAAAGTCCAATTTCACGGCATGCATCACCACGCCTCATTCGCTCGAAAGCGAGCTTCCGGCTCAACCATTTAGATACCGAATACTAAACTGCGCCTCGCTGCTGCATCGGCTTAAAACGCTCCGGTTACGCTATCAGGGCCTCAAGTCATCGCGTACAGGTAGGGCATGCCACCAACTGTATCACATGCCTTAATTCCTGATTGAGGCTTATTAAATGATTTCAATATTTTTTTGAAAAAAAATCAGATGATATACCGTTCATAACACTGAGCAATTAGCGGACGGTGTAGGGTACCATCACATCGCTGACCTTAAAACTAGCCTGACGAAATAATTTTGTTTGCCGTACAAAAACGCTTGATTTTAATCATCGTTTGTGTCAATCGACTAAAATCCCTGATAGCAATTCACAGGTGTCAAGACGCCTGCGCCAGAGCCACGCATAGTTGGGTCATTCTTAATGGTTATTGGCTGAGAGGAAACCCACCCATCGCCCGTGCGATTGGACTACGCGTACGCCAGTACGCACCCTTCTTTCCACATTTAAGAGGAGTTCCGCAGGTCACAACCTCAGGCATTCCCCTGTATGGAGTTGAATCCCAGCTCACCTGCATTCAGACTGTGGGACGCCTGCGCCGAATGATACGTGTGAACGATTAAAAATACGACGGCTGCTTACCGCTCTTACGGCACAGAATACACTCCGCCGTGAGATGATAAGGATGGGAGGTTAGTCCGCGTGGAAAGAAGGCCTGGGACTAGAAGACAAGGCAGGCAGCTGTGAAACGCAGAGCAGGGTTCGATTGAATGCGCCCTAAGGAAAGAGGCGAAGGGTAGAAGGAGGCTTACGCCTGCCAGAACAGTTATCGTATGGGCCCACCCAGTCTACGCGTAATCGAGGCCGATAATGAGAGACCTGCCAGCACAGGCACCAAAAAGCCCCAATGAACAAGCGAATGCCTGCAAAATTGCTATCAAGGTTACCTCCATTGGGTTAGATGTAAACCACCGCTAAAAAACAAACCAAGCAGCTGACAAACACGTATAATTTATTATACGCAAGATATTGTGTCCGTGGTATTGGGACAGCGACCGCTGCCACAAAACTACAATCGAAGTTTATTTTAAAGAGCGTGATGATATAGTTATTCAAAAGCGGATATAAGCAAATACTCTGTTTATGGCCCAAAAAAATAAGTAAAACAATTCTCGACGCGCTCATATTGAAGATAAAGTGAGACCCGTCACACACGGGGCCTTGAGATTATGCTAGTCACCCACGTCTTCAAACTGGGCCTTTTTGCTGGCCTGTACAGGTGGACTTTATTCCGGCAAAGTTAATAGTTTGTACGATTCCTTCTGACAGAAGCTATGGCTCACATGCCATAGCCTTGACTTACCGGATGAGCCTCTTGCAATCCAAGAGGCATTTCTGCGGAGATTTCGGAGCAAACCTCTTATAGGCAGAAGCTGAATAATTACTACGGCTTAGTGGACATTGTCGAAAATGACGGTTGAACTGCCCACGGCTTAGCTTGGTAGAGTCTCTCAGTGAGGTAATTAGCTCATCAATAACGAAAAAAAATATTTAAAAAACCTGCTATGACCATTAGAGGTGTTCTGATAATTATAATTGCAGAAAACGTCAAGTTTTTTCCCTTGCACTTGCCGTTTGCATCGACATCAGGGGGACTGGAAGACGCTATTATCAAAAGCTTTAAAATCTTCGTTTCAAACTCTAGTTCATTATTTATTGCCTCCGTTTTATTGCTTTCAACGCTTATATTGGAGACTGACTTGCAGTCTGAAAAGTTTTCTTGTCTCAAAGGAAAGGAAGTGTTGCATCTGAGTAGAACTTTCCTGAGAAGTGCTTTAATTTTGGGCTTGAAAGGTTGCCAACTGACGGGATAACTCGGACCGCGTGGTCAGCCCAATGTGTGTTTTGTGTGGAGTGGCTGACTGGCGGACTGAGAGTCAGGTTGCAATGGCTCCTTCTTAATGTGGCCTTTATGGCACTCCCACTCCGTGGGATCCGAGCCAGGTGAGGTTGTACGCCCAGGGGCGGCTCCAGCCACCTGCACCCTCTCCCATCTCCGGTCATCTTGACTCTGTCATGACACCGGGCTCAGGTGGGGGCGGAGAGAGTGCGGTAGATACAGCGCAAGTCTACTATCACTTTAAACTAAATCACGCGCAAGTCACCGTCCCTGCACCACCCGTCCGTGGAGCATACGGTGGACATCATCGGACTACAACGGTCGAACTTACGTGTGTCCACTGTTGAGATGCTCTGACCGAAACCGTTTGTCCTTTGTTGTCTGCAGCCAATCAGTGAACTGATGCAGTTTGAGAAGATGAATACTGCCGGCAAAGACAAGGGAGACTGGAATGGCCATTCCGCACCCACGTGGGCCGAGTGCCACGAATGAGCGTTCATCAACGAATGATGCAGTGTGAATGGCTACCAGTTCTCGTGAGGCTAGGTCCAAGAGGCTGGTGGATCCAGCAGCGAAGCGACCACGAGCGTGAGGGGGAGAGGAGGACAATGCGGGTGAGTATGCGTCTGTGCTGGCGATCACGCGAGCAGACTTCCTTGACCAGGAGCTTGGGGACGAAAAAAGCCAGTGTGAATAAAGCGGTAAGCGTTGGAAGGGACTGCTAATAGAGTTCAATTATCGATTCCTACAAGGTCCACTATGGGCCCCACAGCTAAGTGAGAGCAGTGATGACTATTTGCGCGTGAATAATGTTTAAGTGATCTTATACGTGAACTACCTCTGCGGACTCTCTCTATCCTCACCCTCCAGGACCCAATGTTATTACAGAGTCAAGAAAATCGAAAGCCGGATCAGGCGTGTGTGGCTGACACAGCGTGAATTTGCGCCCACGTGCACCACCACCATGACAATTTGACTATGTCCACCGTGTGCTTTGCTGCATGGCGGTGCAGGAACAGTGACTTGTGCTGGATTGTGGTGAGAGCAGACTTTCGCTGCCTCTATCTCACTCTCTCTGCCCCAACCTGGGTCCGGTACACAACCACACCCCTGGCCCACCCAAAAAAGGAACCAATATTTCATACAACAATGGTCAGGAGACTGGGATACCATTGCGTAGAAGTTTCATAGAGGCCACAGTAGGAAAGGGTTAGTGTTACCCGACTCTCAGTCCACCGGTCGGTCACTGCACACGCACACAAGCACACACACGGGGATAACTTCAAGGTCCGATTTATCCTACCAGCTGGTATCCTTCCAAGCCACGGCTATAAGCGCACCGCGTCAAATTGTTTATAGCGAAGAGAAGTGATGAGGGTCGACCTCATGTTCTCTTCCCTCTTTCATACACCGGTCAAAATTTAGTACAGGATAGCTCTACCCGACAAGGGAGTTGCCTTGAGTCAATCTTAATTGGCCTCTCGAGCGTCCGTCCATTTTTCTGACGCTCGTAGGGGGCCGAAAGGGAAAGTTTGTTTTCCACTGCTTAACCGTTTTTTAGTGTAATCGAAACGGAATATGGTAATAAGGCCAACAAACATCGACCGACTACTGCCCATTTAATTTTCTCGGAACTTAATGCGCGAACTTTGAGTGAATCCTCAGGTTCAATGGCTTTTAGGCACACAGCGACAGTTGATGTAAATACACTAGCTAACACCTATGATCTCAGTATGGTTAATCATGCCGTATTCGCATACTACTCATTACCTGCTCTCTATGGTTATTCTGCAGGAGCTGGTACATTTCAGTTCAACTATGCATATCACCTTTCAGAGATGGCTAAAAAGTTTTCTTCCGAAAATTTTTGCGCATTATTTTTCAAGCAGATTAAATAAGGCAGCATGAAAACTGGAGTTCACGTACCAGAAGGCAGGAGAGAAGTCGAACGCCTTGCAGATGCGTCATGCAGAAGCACAAGCTCGGCAAAGCATATATGCCTACGCCGTAGATAGTATCTGTGCCAACTGTATTGTAAATCATTTAGCATAGGCTGAAAAAATAACGAAATAGTAAAGGGAGTCTGCAGAAATTTGCTTTAAATTATTTAAACTAACAAGGCAGTCGGCTGCTATTAAGAAGTTTAGAATATCATTTCTCAGAGGTTAGGATCGAATTAGAGTCTATAAGGGCAATGGCTGCGTACAACATCATTTTTCCTTAGATGTCCCTAGGGCACTACCAGTGGAGCGTAGTTCAATCCACTTGGCAATGAAGTATGCACCGAAAACCATCCTATTCGCCTAACCTTGAGATCTAGGCAACCAAATCAACAAACCCACCTTTAGGGGCTAGGAGCTCGAAAAAAATCCAGGCGATTGTAAAATTGGCAGGAAATGCCTACAGGGTGCGTACTTTTCAAAAGCCAAAATAGAAAAGTGCAGACAACCGTCGAAGTGGATGTTCACAGCTGCCGACCCGGCATATCTGCTCAATGCATAATAGAGCCATACAATGGTCTAAAGAGGTACCAGAAACACATAAACAGAACTTTTCTATGAAGCCCTAGGGTTATTTGAGAAAGAATCAAGAAGTACCAAGCAGCACTTTGCAGTGGACCAGACGAATAATCAGCTCGACTGCATAGCAGTTTACCATAAAACAAAAAACTCGGTCATCAAGAAACAAGCTCGACTATCAAGAAGGGCCAAACGATTACTGCGTAAGAAATTCTTGCTAACAGAATACGAAGAACAAGTGCGCGCCTTTAAAAATGCTCGTAGTTGGTAATCTCATGATATCCGCGACCTCAAGCACACTATTCTATTCCGAACGGAGGTCATAAGGAGTTAGAAGCAACAAAATTTTAAACGCTAAAAGAAGTTTAACATAAACGCTTTGACGTTCCAATTCCGTCCTCAACGGTAGGTTATCTCAAAAAATAGACGTTGTTGAGCCCTAATGTATACAAGCACTGACTGTACATTGGCCGCTCACCAATTTCTGTTTCGTTTTATAATATTCCTATATGTATTTTTCCATGTGTTTTAGAAATGTATCTGGTATCTGTTAACTGAAGTTGAAGGCGAGGGTTTCAACTTCTGTGATTTCTAGTGTACCGCGTTAATAAGTGGCATTTACGACCTCTTAGCACATTGTCTTGAGGGTACCTTAATTTCTACTTTGCGCCAACCCATGAAAAGGGCTGCTGACACGTCATAGGATTTTCTTTTCTATGTAATTTGCAGGAACTTTTTCTGATCTAACGCAGGGAAGAAGCATTTTCGCAATAATTAGATGCACCTTGAGTAGGGTAAAGCGAGTTAAATGGATAGTTTTAAGCTGCTGGTGCATTTCCGAACTATGCAGATTTGGAAATATTTTTCACAAGGTGTGCTCTCCTGATAAACATGAGCACACTACAGTTGCATCACCAAATGATGACCAAAGGTGAAGGTCAAGCGCGTGGCTAAACTAAGTCGCTAATGCAATTTTGTGCTGGGGTAAAGAGCTATGCAATTCTCTTTATTCCCTGTCTTCGCTTACCGTCGGTGGGCATAAGTAAAACTCTGTAATTTACTGTGGAGAACAGAGAGACCGCGGGAAGGTGGAAATTCCAATCTTCGGCACGGACTTGATTTACATGGATAGTGGGACTGCGCACCTACCACACTAATTGTAATAGACTGTTCAACTATCTGCCGACCTCCTGTAAAAATATGTTGTGTTTTGGAGCAACACTGTCCGTGGGAACGAAAGTCAGCGAAGGCCGATTAATTGTCCTAAAAAACCATAAATTCAAGAAGAGTTGATTGTGGTTGGTGGTACGTTATTCAAAATTGTACCATTATTCAGCTAATGTAACAATACAGCGGGATATGTATTAAATTGGCATTTTAAGAATCCATCTTGCATTGCAGGTGTGCCCGTAAAATGAACCGGCATAGACTACGCTCACACAGGAATGGTGTTGAATTCAGGTGCAAGTATAGCAAACAAAACACTGAACACGAGTTTGGCATCATCGACAGGACACATGCGACTGAACTGCATCCTTTAATAACCATGTCCACCTTCAAGGTACCGTCTGTCTACTGTACTAACTGCGCAATAATAATGCTTTCTACGGCACCTGAAGATATGGTCAATGTGGTGAATATAGACCTCACCTTTTAACCGTTTTTTTCGGGCATTCTATTTAATCCATTTCTTCCCTGATTTAGGTAATAGAATGTCGCATATGCAATCGCGCACAAAAACCGTACACGCTAGTTTGAACGCATTGTTTTATCATCATATAAAAAGAAGGAAGCGGAAGCGCCTCCCACGAACTCTAGCTCTTAACAGTGCCGTAACAAAGTCACTACTGTGATAAGAAGTGAGGGTTAATTGCGTGCTTTCACGTCCAAGTTATCACCCTTGCCCACTTAAATCCAATGTTATAATGAGAAGTAAAACGAATGGCATCATATACTGCTGAATACGGTAGGTAGCAAACCGTTCAGGCCTGATATGATTAGAGTTGGGATCCGGCGCATAGACTGATGGACGGCCGGAAGCCAATGGTATGGTTATAATTATAAAGAATCGCATTATGCTAGTAGAATTGCATAAAGTTTTGAATATCCTTCACGTAACAAAGGAATAACTAATAAAGGAGCGAACGAAGGATCTCCTGATAAGTGAAAGGTGCTATGCGACTGCAGCCAGTAGTACTCAGACGTTTTCTTTCATTATTTTAAGCTACCTAAGGAAAACGAGTAGAAAGTGTAGAGCAGTAAACTACAGTTTGGGTGCACACCTCACCATAAAGACCGATCGGCGAGGGACTGTGAATTGTTCACGTGCTTAAAGAATTCTAAGATATCCTCTTTTGAAAATACTATTAATTGAAAATAAAGCATTTAAGAGACCGGTGCGAAACTTTTCATACTACAGTTTCCTACAATAAAATTTAACTTTTGAGAATGCAGTACTTGCGTAATTTATGTAAATGTCAAAAGGGCCTACTGTAAAATAATTCTTTCTATGGAGCTACACGTAACCTCAGAGTTGGTTATGCTCTATTAGCAAACAATTGAGTTAGCTAAGCATGCTGATCACGGATTTATGACTTACTAACACATTCTGCGATATCAAAATCATGAGGGAACTTAAAGAAATCCTCCTTTTATTAAGAGTGTGAACAGCTAAACGTACTTTTCCTTCCTGTACTGTCAAAATTGAACATAGATTGTAGTGTCGCGGTACTTGCTAGAGCCCACCGGGTTTGACAAGCCCACAGATCGCCAAAAATATAAGATTAATGCGGAAAAGATTGCAAGCACTTATTTTGCATTTATTGGTGGATCCGTGGAGGATTTTTTCGTTTGGAGGCCCTCATAAAGAGGTAAAATCCCCCAGATATAAAATATACAGCAGTCAGAAGATTAAGGGTCGCCGATCAGATTGGAAATAGGATGCATACGATCAGCCATCCTAAAACGGTGGATCTTTTTAATCCATTTCGTTTAAGGTACGCCGGGGGAATTCGCTCAACAGCCCATTTATTTTGTCGGTCTAGGTTTGAAATTAAAAAGTCAGCAAAAGTAATCCAAGTCCCAAAGCTTTCTATGCGTTGATTTGAATCGGTTTTGAGTTCCTACTGAAAGCACCCCAGTCTACCTATTGCTGTATTGCCCCTTACACGGTTATTCTGCCAAATGTTGCATTTCAGGAACCAAGTGCTTTTTCAAATGTAGGGGCCAAAATTGGACCGCACCGACTGCAGGAAAATTCAGGAGATAACAAACCTTTATTGACTGTCCGCCAGGGGCTGAGCAAGGAAAAACAGTTCCTACAGCCAGCTGTACGTGAGAAAAAGAGGATCAAGGGGATGCGGCGTACGAGATTGCCACCAGTGGGTCGGGTGTAAGGGGTACTAGTTATGGGTATCATCACACAGGTAGTATTTGGTCGCTCCATCTGTCTCGTATAGGTGGTGAATGCTCCTGTGGCCGCCTCTAACTGGTAACCAAATCTAACCTGTGGCTCCTCGAAGTTGGGTTTTTCCAGCGGCCACACCCCGGGCAACCATCACGACCAGCGGGCTAAACCAGGTGAGGATCTCCGGCGTTGTGTGTGCCTCCACACCCGGTATGTATGACTCCCGAACTTCCCACCTCCCCCCTCTCAAAAAGTCCTACGGTGGGGGCGACAGCAACCCCGTAGGAGGCCCAGGCTAACTCGGGTCCTTCTCCCACTAAAACAAAACCGTGACCGATAGTTGAGTTCGGCAGCCGTCTGAGATGTCCGAGCAGCCCTATTTAGGGACAGCACTGCTTGCCTCCTCGCGGAGGAAGGGGCTAGAAAAGGTGCCCTAAAAAATGCTGTTTATCACGTCTTCTGCAGCCGGCCGCGGATCTCAGATCACAAAATACGCGGTTGTAAAACTCAAACAAACAACAACACCCCCATCCTCATCCCCCACGCCATGCCCTCCGGGCTGCTAGGGTGAGTCCACTCACACTAGCAGCCTGGAATGTTCGTTCCCTTTTACACAATCCCAGGAGCAACCGGCTGGAATGGAGGATGGCGCTAGTCACTCGGGAACTAGCGCGCTACAAGGTGGACATTGCTGCTCTCAGCAAGACCCGATTCTATGAGAAGGGTAAAATGAAGGAGGTGTGTGCCGGCTACACCTTCTTCTGGAGCGGCCGGCCAAAGGCAGAGTGACGCGATGCTGGTGATGCCTTTGCTATTCGGAACGACATCGTGGGACCTCTGCCCTGTCTGCCGCAGGGTATAGATGATCGCCTGATGAGCCTCCGCAGCCTCTTCGTGGAGACCAGTTCGCCGTCATTATCAGCGCCTAGGCTCCCCCCAATGACGAGCTCTGATGCGGCGAAGGAAAAATTCGACGAGGACCTGCACGCACTGCTGGTGATTTTGCCGAAGGTGGACAAGTTAATTGTCCTTGGTGACTTCAATGCCCGCGTCGGGACGGACCACGCTGCCTGGCAGGGAGTGCTGGGTCCCCACGGTCTTGGTAGCTGTATCGATAACGGCCTCTTTCTTCAGCGAACGTGTGCGGAACACCGTCTCTTGCTGACCAACACCTTCTTCCGCCTTCCGACGCGGGAGAAGGCCACGTGGATGCACCCTCGGTCGCGGCGCTGGCAGCTGCTGGACTATGTTCTCGTCCGGAGGCGAGATCGACAGGACATGCTGGTAACCAAGGCGATCCGTGATGCCGATGGTTGGACAGATCACCGCCTCGTCATCTCCCAGATGAGGCTCCGACTGCAACCCCGACGAAGGCCCCAAGGTAAGAGGCCGTCATGTAAGTTAAATACTCTTTAATTAAATTTGCCTGCTCACTGTTTTGATTTCAGCAACCAAATAACCGAGAAATTGGTGGACCTGCATGCTCCAGATGATAACGCTACCGTGGGGACACGATGGTGTCAACTGCGAAATGTCATCCAGTCCACCGCCCTTGAATTCCTCGGACGCTCACGCCGTTAATATCAGGATTTGTTTGACGACAATGACGCCGACATCAGCAACTAACTCGCGGAGAAGAATGGACTACACAAAACCTGCATAGACCCTCGGACTGACGCAACCAAAGCAGCCTTCTTCAGATGCCGGCGCATTGTACAACAACGGCTGCGGGAGATGCAGGATGCCTGGATGATCCGAAAGGTTGAGGAAATCTAGGGGTATGCGGACCGCAATTAAATGAAACTATTTCAAAGCCATCAAGACCATCTACGACCCGTGTATCAAGGGGTCCGCACCGCTGCTCAGCTCTGACGGCACAACACTGCTGACAGAGAAATGGAAATTCTGAAGCGCTGGGCCGAGCACTTCAGAAATGTCCTTAATTGCTCATCAGCCATCTCCGTTGCTGCCATTGACCGGCTCTCTCGGGTGGACACGAACAATGACCTGGATCTACCGCCTTCCCTACCAGAATCCATCCGGGCCGTGCAGCACATTTCCAGCTGTAAAGCACCGGGATCCGATGCAATCCCACCGAAAGTCTACAAGCACGGTGGGCCCCGGCTGATGGCAGAACTCACAACACTCTTCCAGGAGATGTGGCGCCAAGGATAAGTTCCTCAGGATTTCAAAGACGCGACCATCCTCCATCTCTACAAACGGAAGGGGGTGCCGGCAACTCTGTGATAATCACAGAGGCATCTCGTTGCTCAACATTGACGGGAAGATCTTCGTCTGTATCATTCTCAATCGCCTGAATGGTCACCTAGAGCAGGGACTGCTCCCGGAAAGCCAATATGGCTTCCGCCGACACCGCGGAACAACCGACATGATCTTTGACACCCGCTAGCTGCTAGAGAAGTGCCAGGAGATGAGAACTCACTCATAAACTACCTTTGTGGATTTGACGAAAGCCTTTGACACGGTGAATCGTGACGGACTGTGGAAAGTCATGCAGAAATTGGGCCATTCTGAGCGGTTCACGCATATGGTGCGTCAGCTTCATGACGGGATTGCGGCGCGCGTCACTGACAACGGGACGGTATCCGAAGCATTCGCAGTGAACAACGGAGTGAAGTAGAGCTCCGTATTGGCTCCCACCCTGTTCAGTCTCATGTTCTCGGCTATGCTGATGGACGCCTACCGTGATGAACAGCCTTGGATCCGCAACGCCTTTAGAACTGACGGACGCCTTCTCAACAGTCGGCGTATGCAGGCTTCAACGCATGTGTCTACGACTACAGACCAATTTGCTCTTCGCGGACGACTGTGCCCTTAACATCATGACGGAGGAGGACATGCAAAGGAGTATGGACCTCTTCGCCGCAGGTTGAGCCGATTTTGGATTAACAATCATTACAGCCGAAACAATTGCCATGCGCCAGCCGCCACCCAGCTCGGAATACAATGCTCCTCGAATCAATGTCAACGGTGCTTAACTCAAAAACGTGGAAACCTTCGCTTATCTAGGAAGCACGCTGTCACGCAACACGAGAATCGATGACGAGGTTGCCCAACTGATCTCCAAAGCTAGTCAGGCCTTCGGCCGGCTGCAGACCTTCGTGTGGAATCGCCACAGTATTCACCTGAACACCAAACTGAAGATGTACAAGGCCGTCGTCTTGACGACGCTCCTTTACGAAGCAGAGACCTGGAACGTCTACTCGAACCAAGCCAGGAAGCTGAATCACTTCCATCTCAGCTGCCTCCGCAGAATACTGAAGCTGAGATGGCCAGACAGGATCCCGGACACGGAAGTACTGGAGCGGACCGGAATCCTCAGCATCCACGCCGTGCTGAGGCAAGTGCAACTGCGATGGAGCGACCACCTGGTAATAATGGACGATGAGCGACTACCCAAACGACTTTTTTACGGCGATATCGCTACGGGTGCTCGCCGACATGGAGGTAAAAACGACGATACAAGGACAATTTGAAGAAATCTCTGCAGCAACTGCAAATCAACCCGGCGACCTGGGAGGACCTCACCCAGGATAGACGATCCGTGAAGACTGGTACAGCAGTCTATGAGGCCAACCAGATCTTCGCCGCCAAGGCCAAAAGGGCGGCACGAAAGTCACCAGCGCCACGGACCAACACAGTCAATACCCAGGCCCCGCCAACATGCCCGCGCTGTCAACGCATCTTTCGCGCGCGAATCGGCCTGGTTGGACATCTTCGGACGCAATGCACCAACAATTCCAATTTCTATGTCAAATTCTACAACCCTCCTTCAGACTCCCCCACCCTCACTTCTGGCATCAATTCCATTATTCCCACCATCATAGAGACCACATCCCTCTACTTATCGCCTGTTACCCAAACCGCCTCCTTCGCTTTAACTATCACCACCACCACCATCAGCGATGGGGAATCTCTCCAAAACTGTCCTCAATTCGACCGCACATTCACCTCACGCATCGGCCTGGTCGGTCACTTGCGAATCCATCGTACAGAGACTGGTAAACCAGTGCCAGGAGCACCAACACACAGCAGAGATCGCCGCCTGCACTGCCCTCACGCATTCACTCATCGAATGGGCCTATTCAGTCAAATGCGCATCCATGACAGCGGAATTCCCCGCAATACCGAAAACACCAATGCACACACCACTCCTGCCATTCTTACCGCCACTGCCACCCCCACTACCATGAATGACATCCCCCCAGCCTCTCCCAATTTCTCCTGCCCACACTGCACCCACAACTTCAACTCACGCATCGGCCTGATTGGTCACCTTCGAAGCCATCGCACGGAGGCTGGTGAACCAGTGCCTGGGGCTCCGACATAGTCACCGCGCACGCCTCCACTGCCCTCACTGCTCCCACACATTTACACACCGCAGGGGCCTATTAGAACACATGCGCCTCCACGACAACCTGCGGTAAACCACCGGAGGCTAAGCCACATCAGCGCACACCATCTACACTAATACATAGACAACACCCTCACAATCATCATAATGTACCTGATAAAATCACGGTGTCCTAGAAACCGTGGCTTGGAAGGTTGCCGATCTGACGCTTACACCAGACCACGCCATCGGCCCGGTGTATGTGTTGTGTGTGTCGAGTGGCTGACCAGTGAACTGGGAGTCAGACGGCGATAGCTTCTCCATATTTCCTGAGTAAATCCTGGTGTGTGCGTTATGGGGGCCAGGTCGTGCTGTGGCGCGCGAAGACGGGTACGCCGACCCGTCAGCCAATGCGCCCACTCACACCTCAGACAACTGTATGGCTCGGATGGTGGTCTGATTGTGGGAGTTGGGGAGAGAGTGAGGTCGACAGCTCAGCGCATGTTCCTCACTATAAACAATCTGACGCGCTTAAAACTATCACGGTGCGCTAAAAGCCGTGGCTTGGAATGTTGCCAACTGAAGTGTGGCCTTTATGGCACTCCCACTCCGTGGGATCCGAGCCAGGTGTCGTGGTACGCCCAGGGGCGGCTCCAGCCACCTGCGCCCTCTCCCATCTCCGATCTTCTTGACTGTCTTGACAACGGGCTCAGGTGGGGGGGAGGAGGAGAGAGTGCGGTAGCTGCAGCGCAAGGCTACTATCACTTAAATCTAATTCACGCGCAAGTCACCGTCCCTGCACCACCTGGTGTGGAGCATACGGTGGACCTCGTCGAAATCGACGGTCGAACTGTCGTGTCAGGTTGGGTTCCTATCAGCGGCAATCACCATCCGAGCCTACAATCCATTTATTTTTGTTGGGCAATAAGTAACTTAAGTGCCTCGACGGGGTCAACTGCTGCGAATATTTTCATGGTCATCGAACCACGCCGATTGCAATAAACCAACCCATTCAACTGCTCATCGAAATCGGGGTTGTGGCGGGTAAAGAGCGGACGCCAGCTAAGGCACCATCGCTGAGGCCGGGGGAAGACAAAAAGGGTATGCCAAGAGACACCATGCATAGACCTTGTTTGAAAGTAGGGTTGGAATACAGAGAAGGAAAGGTCAACACATGATTTGACAGGCCAGGCAGATGAGCGAGATTTACTACCGTACACAATTGTGGGAAGGTGTTTGAAAAAACGAAAGTGATGAAAAATATAGGATAAATTATTTAAAAGAACAGACCTCCATAATAGCGAATGAGGAAAACAGTCGTGTAGGTCGGCAAAAACAGAATACACCCAGATAATCAGGCTACTGGACAGAAAAAATATAAAAGAGTGGTGTGAAGTTGGGGAATGGGAAGCTATGCCAGTGAGTATCCCTTGACGTGGTTCCGATTTAACAACAAGTGAGTATTGAGGTAATCAGGATTATCAAATAAATCGCCTGAGGAAAGGGAAACAGATGGGCGAACACTGTTCCGGCTCAGTTCCCGTCACCGGTCAGCTTACATCAACCAAGCAGGAGCCCTGCACTCGTGGAAGAAGCTGAAGTCAGCAGATGTATGCTGCGGGTGCAGTACTACGCTGTTGCCAGAAGCAAACTGATCGCAAAACGCAGTGGAAAGTTTTCAACCCAAAATACTATCTTCGTCAAGGGGTAAAAAAGATACAGAAGAAGCCAAGAGGTTACGTGTGAAAAGGCGCGATGACTAGATTTGGTTTGAAAAAAAAGTCTGAAAGTAATCGCATGACATGATTCGACAGAGCAGGCAGATAAGGGGAATTTTGCCTGCAAAAAGTGAACCACACAAAAGATGTGCTCGGAAGAGCACAAGAGGACGAAAAAGCCGACAGACAGACGCCTATAAAAACAACCTACCGGAAACGCGGCAAAAAAACGTCGAATGTATGCAAAAATAAAGGAATGCATTTACAAAATCGACACCCAGAGGAAAAACAAAAAAACGTCTACAGCGATAGATTTAACAAAGGGATAAAGCACGAGTTCGGTGCTGAAATTTCACTTAGGTTTACTTAAAATGCACACAGGATTATGAGAGCTGGACTGAGCGAAATGTGATACAATGTATTAGGCAGACGGAATAATTGCATTCAGAAATGACCTCCAGAAGAGTGATGATCCACGGGCAGTCAGAATGCGGGTGTTGGCGATGGAGGGGGCGGTAATGCACCAGTCTATTCGGAGGCCTTTTTCTCCTTCGACAGCATAGAGGATTGGGAGGAGGTTGAAACACCTCGAGTCGGGTCGAGGTTTATCTCGTAGGCAAACTCGACTGCGTTGAGTCTCACCTCAGGTGTGGTACTCGGAGTCAGGTAAGGCAGCAAGCAGAAGATAATCAGTGGTGCAACATGCCCCAGAAAGTAGAAACTTCTGAAATGGCAGAGAGGAGGACGACCAGTGTCAACATTAGGAGTGTGAGTAGTGCAGGGTTACAGAAAAAAATCTGGGTAGACAACAGCACTGGGTGTTTCTTTTTCTTTGATGGATTGAGTTGGATAATACAATACGAAGACAAGTAAAGAGAACTAAAAGAAACAGCACTTCCACCCCGGGACACCTAGTATCACGGACACAAGCTCGACAGCAAGGACGCGTTTTTGTCATTAAGTTGAGCTGAGCGGACCAGTTGGACGGAATAAATTCCATATTTTCTGGCTCGACGTATCCCGAGGGACGTCAGTTAGAATGCACATCGAGCTCTAACGAAGCTAAAAGCACATTTTACAAGGATCTGCACACCCTCCTGGCGTCTGTGTTGAGGGTGGACAAACCGGTCGTCCTTTGCAAGTTCAACGCCCGCGCCGGGACGGACCACGGTGTCCGGCAGGGAGTTTAGGGTCCCCATGGTCTCGGTGGCTGTAACGATAACGGTCTTTTTCTTCTGTGAACATGCGCGGAACACCACCTCCTCCTGATTAACACCTTCCGTCTTCGGACACGGGAGAAGACTGTGGACATATCCCCATCAAAGTGCAGCCATCTACTGGACTACGTTCTCGTCTGGAGGCGAAATCGACAGGACGTGCTGGTGACTATGACGATCTGCGACTCCGTGGGTAGGGCTGATCACTAACTGGTCCACTCTTGGATGAGGTTTCGACTGCAACCTCGCCGACCATAAAGTAAGTGGCCATCAGGCAAAACTGTTCTGCCGAATTGGCCTGCTCAACGATTTAATTTCAGCAATAAACTCACAACTACGGTCCAAGACGTGCTCTTCGCGGATGACGGTTCACTCAACACCATCACAGAAGAGCATATGCAAAAGAGCATGGACCTCTTCACCACTGATTGCGCCAAGTTCGAACTGGCCATCGATGCGGTGGTCATTTGCGAACCATCACCGAACACTGAATACAATGTCCTTCAAAGCAAGGTCAACGAACACCCAAATTAAACCCATGGATAACTTCGCCTATCTAGGAGTCACACTCTTATGCACCATCAAAATCGAATGCGAAGTTGCGCATCGTATTTCCAAGAAAATCAACCTGATGATATTCTGTACGGAACGGAGACCTGGACCGTATACTCCAACCAAATCAGGAATGAGAATCACTTGAATCTCAGCTGCCTCCGTAGAAGCGGATGGGAATCCTCAGTAACCACGCCATAACTGCAACTACGATGGAGCGGCCGTATAGTTAGGATAGACGATGGGCGATTACCCAAACGACACATCTACGGAGATGTCGCTACAAGTGCTCACCGACAAGGACAAACACGACACTAAAAAGATACCTTGAAGGACTCCCTTAAGCGATCGCAAATCAGTCCGAGGAACTGAGGGACGTCGCCTAGGATCGACCAGCCTGGTGCGGCAGTCTACTAAACAAATAGGATCGCCACTGTCAAGGTCAAAAGGGTGGCTCGCAAGTACGAAGGGCCTCCGACCCACTACCCCAACACCTTCCAGCATTCCCTCGCTGAAAAAAGAACATAACACGCACTAATCAGTCTTCTCGGATATCTCCGGACGCAATGAACTAAAAACTTATATTGCTGCATCCACAAACGAATCCATCGGCTCCACTACCGTAACAGCTACGGCGATGACCACACCTATCACTGGTGATGACAGTCTTGATGACCTGATGCTCTCGTTCACCGACACTTTCATCATCCCTGCCACAACCTCTGTGACGACGACCACCAGCACGTCCGTCCCTGCCACCACCGGTGAGATCACTTCAGAAGCCCCTTCAACCCCTACTCCCGCCATCAACAATGGGGACTCGATCCTCACCTGTCCTCATTGCGATCGCACGTTCACCTCACGCACCAGACTGGTCAGCCACCTGCAAACCTATCGCAATATGATCCCGAAGATCATTATCAGGAGCTCCGACATACAGTCGCCTAATCCGCCTCGAAAAAAGAGGAATTTAACGCAATAACACGTCAAGCACACCTTTCATATCCGATACCCTCCGAACTCCAGCTCTAAGAACGCCCCATCTACCATCGCGACCACCACTGGCAGCATCACAACCGCAACCGCGGCTACAGCTCCCAACTTATCCTGCCAAATTGCCACCACACATGCAACTTGCGCATCGGTTTGGCCGCTCACTTGTGAATCCATCGCAGAGAGACTGGCAAACCAGAACCAGAACCCACCACGCCCGTCTCAACTGTCCATCCTTATTCAGTCATTGCAAGGGACTATTCGAACACAGGCACCTCCACGAAAACTCACGGCAGAACACCGCTGGTCATATCACACTCACCAGCAGCTAAATCACGCATGGTCACGCCTTAAACGACGCACTAAAAGCACGCAATCGGCAATTCTCACGTAAGTGGAAAGCGTGTTTCTCGGATCCTCGGTTACATACGTGATCTGAGCCTGAGGCTATCCCGGTGCGCTAAGTCGTGGCTTTGAAGATTGCCAACTGACGATTGAACACTGACCTCGCAGTCTCACACCACTGAGTGTTCGCGTAGACTGGGTGCCAGGCTGTAATGGCCCCTTCTTAACGTGATCTCCATTGCACTCTCATACATGTGGGATCCGGGCCGCCCAAACTATTTCATGTGAAATGCTCGTGTTTTCCGTTTAGGTGGCCAGGTCGCAGACGAGGTCACTAGCTATGTCAGTCAGTGCTGCCAGTCCCCGCAACATACAACTGACGAGCTCGTACAGTGGGCTGGGACCTGGGAATAGAGGATAAGTTCGATGTCTCTGTGAATTTTCTTCACCATAAACCTGACGCGTTTGAAGCTATCGAGGCGTGCTAAAAACCGTGGCTTGGAAGGTTGCCAAACGACAGGATAACTTGGACCCCGCAGTCAGTCCCGTGTGCATTTACGTGGTGGCCGATTTGTGGACTATGTCAAACTGCAATGGCTCCTTCCTAATATGGCCTGTATGGCATTTGGACTACCACTCAGAACCAACAGAAGACATGGGAAAAAGACCGTTTTATAAGTTTCAAAGGAGACTGCTGCCTGCGGTTTAAAAAAACTCACCCCCAGAACTTGAGTGCATTCCCACTGCTCAACAGTAAGAAGCCTACGCCCAGATAATTGAGACAGAACATCGCTGAGAGGTGGGTTAGTATATTGTACATGCAGTGGTTCAAGTAACTTCCGATGAAAAAAGGGCGCAGTCGACGACGGCAGAGTCTAAAAGGAGGAGGAAGAGGACGAGGAAAAAAGATACATCAGACAGGTGAGGGGAGGAAAATAATGCGCAGAAGAGTAACCAATTCATAGGTGGCGTAAATAATTTACTTCCATAAAACGGGGAATGCTTCCAAAAGCGATCCCGCCTAGCAGTATCAGTAGGCAAGACGTGAATCTCTTCAGCCTCAAAGTGGCTAAAACAACAGCAGTAAAAGGACACTGGGTGAAGTATCTCCTTTTAAGGAAGTTGCGGGCCTTAATACACACGACACTGGCAGCCTGGAATACACCATGGGTTGAAGAAACCAGAAGACAGACACATTCGTTAATCGGTTGCAAACACAAAAATAGTTTCGCGAATAAACGAAGATAAAACCCATCCTTGGGGATGAAACTAAAGAAAAAACGCCATGCAGCATTACATGGAACACAACAAAGAATTGGCACGAATGTACGGAGAGGGGAAAAGAACTGAGGTGAATCCGGCTTGGAGTCAACACTTCGTTTCTCAGTACAAGCGACTGACCATATTCCTGTAGTTTACGGGCTAATAATCAGCAGAAGCAAAAAACGACTAACTGATGACATTTACTCGGAATTGGGGGGGCAGGCAGCATTGGCTTCGTAAGCGTTGAGACTGTGCCTTTCTTTGAGGCCTGGATCTTTTGAAGTTCAGGGAAGGGTGGGGGGCAAGTTGTGCTTCTGGTCCGCGCAAACGGGTTGTTTTCCCCGGTCGGTCGCTGAGTTTACACCAACCTGCAGGTGACTTTGTCTTGGCTTGCTATTGCTTGCCTAGTCTTGCGACATTGTCGTTAATACTTTTGGATCTGTGAAGTGACAGACATGACAGAGAAAAGTTGGCCTGGGGACAAGCTCATATGCGAGAAAATTTCCTATGCAGCAGTCCTAATGCGAAGGATGAGTTGGATTTGGAGGGCTATTATAGACCCTAAAACCATCGTCTTCGTGCCTTATGTGCGCATCGTCAGTATTAAATATCCAGAAATATAGGAGCGAACAGGCGAGTTCCAGGAAGCATTTTTTGAAGAAGATTCGAGCGCATCTATGCACAGCCGATCATACTGTCCATTAGTAACAGAAGCGTCATTGACCCATCACCTTATCAAATAGCCCGGACCTGAAAAAGCCCGTGGAAGCGACCGGCAGTGTTTAAGGTCTCTGATTCCATATGCAGCCAGACGCGGCAGCACAACTGAGATACCTCAGCACTAACCTCTATGTCCACCAGATAGTCTTTGTTCCACAGTGGAGCATTCCATGTGGGGCAAGGTCAGGTAACACTGACCCCGCGCTTTAAGTAATCGACAAATGCCAAGTAAAAGTAGAGGTAGGTAGCGTTCCTCAGGCTAGAAGGGCTGAGGTAGGGACATGTTAAGAGGATGGAAAAAGAAAGCAGGGTTGGAGAATATGGGGTGAAGTATTGCAAAATTCACCCACATGCATCAAATGTAATATAAATGCCAAAAAAGGTGGGGGAAATGAAGAACATGCCTTCCTGTGCTGGTAAGGAGAGCGGCGGTCAGAAAGCAGAGGTAATAGACGGGGTAGAATCCATGCCAGAAGGCAGATACAAAGAAAACCGCGACCACGGAGAACTGCTTGGGGACACGATCGTAGACGCACTCCCGCAGCCAGCGCGTGGTGCCGATGTTCCAGCCGTCAAACATGCCCTTCGTGTTTGTGCCTAGCTGCACAGGCGGAGAGAGAGAGAGAAGCAGAGAGAGGGAAGAAGAAAAGGGGTTAGCGCAGCACTGCGTGCAGAAGTAAACAAAAAGCAACATAAGGTGTGTGTGCGTGTCCCCAACTGATGAACCAGCTCACCAAGCTCTTCCAGGCGATGTGGCGCTAAGAACAGGTCTCTCAGGATTTCAAAGACGTCACGATCGTCCATCTCTACAAGATCAAAAGGAGCCGCGAACTCTGCGAAAACCACCAGGGAATCTGGCTGCTTAACATCGCCGGGAAGATCTTCACCCGTATCCTTCTCTATCGAAAGAACGGTCACCTGGAGCAGGGACTGCTTCCGGAAAGCCAAAGTGGCTTCCGACGGCACCGTGGCACAACCGACATGATTTTTACCACTTGCCAGTTCAAATAGAAGTGCCAGGAGATGCGAACCTGCCTCTACACTAAATTCGTGGATCTGACGAAAGCCGTTGACACGGTGAATCGCGACGGACTGTGGAAGATCATGCGAAAATCGGCTGTCCTGAGAGATTAACTCACATGGTGCATCAACTCCACAATGGCATGATGGCGCACGTCACGGACAACGGAGCCGTCTCAGAGGCCTACGCAGTTCCACTAGCGTGTATCCACAGTCACCATCAACGAACTTCTCTTCGATGACGACTGCGCACTCAATGCAACGACAGAAGGGGACATGCAAAGAAGCATGGATCTCTTCGCTGCCGCCTGCAACAACATCGGACTGCGCATCAACACGGAGAAAACGGTGGTCATCCATCAGCCGGAGCTAAATACCACCTACAATGCAGCTCGCATCAATATCAACGGTGCCCAACTGAAATCCGTGGATACATTCATCTACCTAGGCAGCAACCTCTCACACAGCACCAAAATCGACGATGAGGTCGCCCATCGGATCGTCAAAGCCAGCCAAGCCTTCGGACGCATGCAGAACGTCGTCTGGAATCGATACGGTTTCCATCTCAGCACCAAACTCAAGATGCAAAAAGCTGTCATCTTGTCGACACTGCTGTATGGAGCGGAGATGTGGACGATCTACCAAAAGCAGGCGCAGAAGCTCAAAAACGTCCACCTCAGCTGACTCCGCAGAATACTAAAGCTGGGATGGCAAGACAGGATGCCGGACACAGAAGTGCTGGAACGAACAGTCCTCCCCCAGCATCTACGCGCAGCTGAAACAACTGCAACTGTGCTTGAGCGGCCATCTTGCGAGGATGGACGACGAACGACTGCCCAAACGACTCTTCTACAGAGATGTCGCCCTCACTGCCCTCCCGCATTTACTCACCACATGGGCCTATTCGGTCAGCGGAATTCACCTTATGTCAACAACACAGATACCCCATGCACACCCTCCGCTCCTGAAAATCTCACTGCAACTGCCACCCCCACTAACACAAACGACAACCTTCCAAACCCTCAGGATTTCTTCTGCCCAAACTGCTTAACGTAACGCATCGGTCTGGTCGGTCACCTGTGAATCCATCGCACGGAGGATGGTGAACCAGTGCCTGGGGGCTCCGACATACAGTCGCTGCGCCCGCCTCCACTGTCCTTACTGCTCCCGCACCTTTATACACTGCATGGGCCTATAAGGTCACATGCACCTCCATGACAACCTACGGTAAACCACTGTAGGCTAAACCACATCAGCGCACACTACCTCCAACAATATATACACCACCCTCACCATCACAATCACCATGTCCTAGAAACCGTGGCTTGGAAGGCTGCCAATCTGATGCTTACACCAGACCACGTCGTCGGCCCAGTGTTTGTTGTGCGTTATGTGGCTGACTGGGGTGTAGGGGTACTAGTTAGGGGCAGCACCACACAGCTTGCATTTGGTCGCTCCATTTGTCTCGTACAGGTGGTGAATGCTCCTGTGGCCGCCTCTAACTGGTACCGAACTCTCACCTGTGGCTCCTCGAAGTTGGGTTCTTCCCAGCGGCTACACCCCGGGCAACCGTCACGACCAGCGGGCTAAACCAGGTGAGGGTCTCCGGTGTTGTGTGTGCCTCCACACTCGGTATGTCTGACTCCCGAACTTCCCACCTCCCCCCTCTCAAAAAGTCCTACGGTGGGGGCGACAGCAACCCCGTAGGCGGCCCAGACTAACTCGGGTCGTTCTCCCACTAAAACAAATCCGTGACCCATAGTGGAGTTCGGCAGCCGTCTGGGATGTCCGAGCAGCCCTATTCAGGGATAGCACTGCTTGCCTCCCCGCGGAGGAAGGGGCTAGAAAATGTGCCCTAAAAAATGCTGGGTCTCACGTCTTCTGCAGCCGGTCGCGGCTCGCAGATCGCAAACTACGCGGTCGTAAAACCTCAAACAAACAACAATGCCCCCCGTCCCCATCCCCCTCGCCATACTCTCCAGGCTGCTCGGGTGAGTCCACTCACACTAGCAGCCTGGAATGTTCGCTCCCTTTTAGACAATCCTAGGAGCAACCGACCGGAACGGAGGACGGCGCTAGTCGCTCGGGAACTGGGGCGCTACAAGGTGGACATTGCTGCTCTCAGCGAGACCCGATTCTCTGAGCAGGGTCAGCTGGAGGAGGTGGGGGCCGGCTACACTTTCTTCTGGAGCGGCCGGCCAAAGGCAGAGCGACGCGACGCTGGTGTTGCCTTTGCCATAAGTAACGACATCGTGGGACGTCTGCCCTGTCTGCCACAGGGTATAAATGATCGCCTGATGAGCTTCCGCCTGCCTCTTCGGGGAGACCAGTTCGCCACCATCATCAGCGCCTACGCTCCCCCAATGACGAGCTCTGATGTGGCGAAGGATAAATTCTACGAGGACCTGTACGCCTTGCTGGCGACTGTGCCGAAAGAGGACAAGTTAATTGTCCTTGGTGACTTCAATGCCCGCGTCGGGACGGACCACGCTGCCTGGCAGGGAGTGCTGGGTCCCCACGGTCTCGGTAGCTGTAACGATAACGGCCTCCTTCTTCTGCGCACGTGTGCGGAACACCGTCTCCTGCTGACCAACACCTTCTTCCACCTTCCGACGCGGGAGAAGGCCACGTGGATGCACCCTCGGTCGCGGCGCTGGCATCTGCTGGACTATGTTCTCGTCCGGAGGCGAGATCGACAGGACGTGCTGGTAACCAAGGCGATCTGCGATGCTGATGGTTGGACAGATCACCGCCTCGTCATCTCTCAGATGAGGCTTCGACTGCAACCCCGACGAAGGCCCCAAGGTAAGAGGCCGCCATGTAAGTTAAATACTCTTTTATTAAATTTGCCTGCTCACTGTTTTGATTTCAGCAACCAAATAACCGAGAAACTGGAGGACCTGCACGCTCCAGATGATAACGCTACCGTGGAGACACGATGGTGTAAACTGCGAAATGTCATCCAGTCCACCGCCCTCGATGTACTCGGACGCGCACACCGTCGACACCAGGACTGGTTTGACGACAATGACGCCGACATCAGCAACTTACTCGCGGAGAAGAATAGACTACACAAAGCCTACATGGACCTTCGGACTGACGCCACCAAAGCAGCCTTTTTCAGATGCCGGCGCCTTGTACAACAACGACTGCGGGAGATGCAGGATGCCTGGATGATCCGAAAGGCTGAGGAAATCCAGGGGTATGCGGACCGCAATGAAATGAAAAACTTTTTCAAAGCCATCAAGGCCATCTACGGCCCGTGTATCAAGGGGTCCGCACCGCTGCTCAGCTCTGACGGCACAACACTGCTGACAGAGAAATCGCAAATTCTGAAGCGCTGGGCCGAGCACTTCAGAAGTGTCCTTAATTGCTCATCAGCCATCTCCGATGCTGCCATTGACCGGCTCCCTCAAGTGGACACGAACAATGACCTGGATCTGCCGCCTTCCCTACCAGAAACCATCCGGGCCGTGCAGCAGATTTCCAGCGGTAAAGCACCGGGATCCGACGCAATCCCACCGGAAGTCTACAAGCACGGTGGGCCCCGGCTGATGGCAGAACTCACAACACTCTTCCAGGAGATGTGGCGCAAAGGACAAGCTCCTGAGGATTTCAAAGACGCGACCATCGTCCATCTCTACAAACGGAAGGGGAACCGGCAACTCTGTGATAATCACAGAGGCATCTCGTTGCTCAACATCGCCGGGAAGATCTTCGCCCGTATCCTTCTCAATCGTCTTAACGGTCACCTAGAGCAGGGCCTGCTCCCGGAAAGCCAATGTGGCTTCCGCCGACACCGCGGAACAACCGATATGATCTTTGCCGCCCGCCAGCTACAAGAGAATTGTCAGGAGATGCGAACTCACCTATACACTACCTTTGTGGATCTAACGAAAGCCTTTGACACGGTGAATCGTGACGGACTGTGGAAAGTCATGCAGAAATTTGGCTGTCCTGAGCGGTTCACGCACATGGTGCGTCAGCTTCATGACGGGATGTCGGCGCGCGTCACTGACAACGGGACGGTATCCGAAGCATTCGCAGTGACCAACGGAGTGAAGCAGGGCTGCGTACTGGCCCCCACCCTCTTCAGTCTCATGTTCTCGGCTATGCTGATGGACGCCTACCGTGATGAGCAGCCTGGTATCCGCATCGCCTACAGAACTGACGGGCACCTTCTCAACAGTCGGCGTATGCAGGCTCCAACGCGCGTGTCTACGACTACAGTCCATGACTTGCTCTTCGCGGACGACTGCGCCCTTAACACCGTGACGGAGGAGGACATGCAAAGGAGCATGGACCTCTTCGCCGAAGGCTGCGCCGATTTCGGATTAACAATCAGTACAGCCAAAACGGTTGTCATGCACCAGCCGCCACCCAGCACGGAATACAATGCTCCTCGAATCAATGTAAACGGTGCTCAACTCAAAAACGTGGAAACCTTCGCTTATCTAGGAAGCACGATGTCGCGCAACACGAGAATCGATGACGAGGTTGCCCAACGGATCTCCAAAGCTAGTCAGGCCTTCGGCCGGCTGCAGGCCTCCGTGTGGAATCGCCACTGTATTCACCTGAAAAAGGAAACTGAAGATGTACAAGGCCGTCGTCTTGACGACACTCCTTTACGGAGCGGAAACCTGGACCGTCTACTCGAACCAAGCCAGGAAGCTGAATCACTTTCATCTCAGCTGCCTCCGCAGAATACTGAAGCTGAGATGGCAAGACAGGATCCCGGACACGGAAGTCCTGGAGCGGACCGGAATCCTCAGCATCCATGCCATGCTGAGGCAAGTGCAACTGCGATGGAGCGGCCACCTGGTAAGAATGGACGACGAGCGACTAACCAAACGACTTTTCTACGGAGATGTCGCTACGGGTTCACGCCGGCAGGGAGGTCAAAAACGACGCTACAAGGACACTTTGAAGAAATCGCTGAAGCAACTGCAAATCAACCCGGCGACCTGGGAGGACCTCGCCCAGGATAGACCGGCATGGAGAAGATCAGTGAAGACTGGTTCAGCAATCTACGAGGCCAACCGGATCGCCGCCGCCAAAGGCCAAAGAGCGGCACGAAAGTCACCAGCGCCCCGGACCAATACCGCCAATGCCCAGGCCTTGCCAACATGCCCGCGCTGTCAACGCATCTTCCGCGCGCGAATCGGCCTGGTTGGACATCTTCGGACGCAATGCACCAACAATCCGACAATTCCAATTTCTATGTCAAATTCGGCCAACCCTCCTTCTGACTCTCCCACCCTCACTCCTGGAATCAATTCCATTACTCCCACAATCATAGAGACCACATCCATCTACTCATCGCCTGCTACCCCCACCACCGCAACCACCACCGCCTTCGCCTTCACTACCTCCACCACCACCACCATCAGCGATGGGGAATCTCTCCTATGCTGTACTCAATGCGACCGCACATTCACCTCACGCATCGGCCTGGTCGGTCACTTGCGAATACATCGTACAGAGACCGGTGAGCCAGTGCCTGGAACACCATCACACAGCAGAGATCGTCGCCTCCACTGCCCTCGCTGTCCTCGCGCATTCACTCATCGCATGGGCCTATTCGGTCACATGTGCATCCATGACAGCGGACTTAACCGCAATGCCGACAACACCAATACACCATGCACATTAACCGCTCCTGCCATTCTTAGCGCCCCTGACACCCCCACTACCATGAATGACATTCCCCCAGCCTCTACCGATTTCTCCTGCCCACACTGCGCCCGCAACTTCAACTCACGCATCCGCCTGGTCGGTCACCTGCGAATCCATCGCACGGAGGCTGGTGAACCAGTGCCTGGGGCTTCGACATACAGTCGACGCGCCCGCCTTCACTGCCCTCACTGCTCCCGCACATTTACACACCGCATGGGCCTATTAGGACACATGCGCCTCCATGACAACCTCCGGTAAACCACCGGAGGCTAAGCTACATCAGCGCACACTACCTACACCAATACATCGACAACACCCTCACAATCACCATTTACCAGAGTATATCACGGTTTCCTAGAAACCGTGGCTGGGAAGTCTGCCAATCTGACGCTTACACCAGACCACGCCGTCGGCTCAGTGTATGTGCTGTGTGTGTCGAGTGGCTGACCAGTGGACTGGGAGTCAGACGGCGATGGCTGCTCCATATCCCCTGAGTTTGTGAATCCTGGTGTGTGCGTTATGGGGGCCAGGTCGTGCTGTGGCGCGCGAAGACGGGTACGCCGATCCGTCAGCCAATGCGCCCACTCCCACATCAGGCAACTGACCGGCTCGGACAGTAGTCTGACTGTGGGGTGGGGGAGAGAGTGAGGTCGACAGCTCAGCGCATATTCCTCACTATAAACAATCTGACGCGCTTGAAAATATCACGGTGCGCTAAAAGCCGTGGCTTGGAAGGTTGCCAACTGATGGGATAACTCGGACCGCGTGGTCAGCCCAATGTGTGTTTTGTGTGGAGTGGCTGACTGGCGGACTGAGAGTCAGGCTGCAATGGCTCCTTCTTAATGTGGTCTTTATGGCACCCCCACTCAGGTGTGGTGGCACGCCCAGGGGCGGCTCCGGCCGCGCCAGCCACATGTGCCCTCTCCCATCTCCGGTCTTCTTGATTGTGTCATGAGACCGGGCTCAGGTGGGGGAGGAGAAGAGAGTGCGGTAACGTTGAGTGCCGCGGTTGGAAGGTTGCCAACTGACAATTACACTCAGACCTCGCAGTTAGTCCAATGTGTGTTGTGTGGAGTGGCTGACTGGTGGTCTGAGAGTCAGGCTGCGATGGCTCCTTCTTAACGTGACCTCTGGCTATCTCACACATGTGAGATGTAAGCCGTTCAACCCCCTGTTCTGTGAAATCCTGGTGCTTGTGTTTGGGGGGCCAGGTCGTGTACGTAGTACACGTAGACGAGGTCACCAGCAGCTGCACTCGCTTCCGCATCAGACAACTGACCGGCTCGGACAGTGGTCTGATTGTGGGGGTGGGGGAGAGAGTGAGGTCGAGAGTTCAGCGTATTTTCCTCACTATAAACAATCTGACGCGCTTGAAACTATCACGGTGCGCTAAAAGCCGTGGCTTGGAAGGTTGCCAACTGACGGGATAACTCGGACCGCGTGGTCAGCCCAATGTGTGTTTTGTGTGGAGTGGCTGACTGGCGGACTGAGAGTCAGGTTGCAATGGCTCCTTCTTAATGTGGCCTTTATGGCACTCCCACTCCGTGGGATCCGAGCCAGGTGTGGTGGCACGCCCAGGGGCGGCTCCGGTCGCACCAGCCACCTGCGTCCTCTCCCGCCTCCGGTCTTCTTGACTCTGTCTTACACCGGGCTCAGGTGGGGGAGGAGGAGAGAGTGCGGTAGCTGCAGCGCAAGGCTACTATCACTTCAAACTAATTCACGCGCAAGTCACCGTCCCTGCACCACCTGGTGTGGAGCATACGGTGGACCTCGTCGAAATCGACGGTCGAACTGCCGTGATGTGGCTGACTAGTGGACTGGGAGTCAGTCGGCGATGGCTACTCCATATCCCCATGGTTTAGTGAATCCTGGTGTGTGCGTTATGGGGGCCAGGTCGTGCCATGACGCGCGAAGACGAGTATGTCGACCTGTCAGCCGATGCGCTCACTCCCACATCAGACAACTGATCGGCTCGGACGGTGGTCTGATTATAGGGGTGGGGGAGAGAGTGAGGTCGACGGCTCAGCGCATTTTCCTTAATGTAAACAATCAGACGCGCTTGAAACCATCACGGTGCGCTAAAAGCCATGGCTGGGAAGGTTGCCAACAGACGGGATAACTTGGACCGCGTGGTCAGTCCAGTGTGTGCGTTTATACGCGATGGACGACTGGCCAACTGATAATCAGGCTGCAATGGCTCCTTCTTAATGTGACCTTTAAGGCACTCCCAAGCAGTTGGGTTCCAAGCCGCCGCTCTCTTGTGTCGATGTGTTCTTGCTTGTTGTTGGACCACAGTGCGTGGGCCTGCGCCCTCTCCCACCGCCGGTCTTCTTGACTGTCTTGACACCGAGTCTAAGTAAGGGAGTGGAACAGAGATGCAGATACAGCGCAAGTCTACTCTCACTATAGTCCATTGCGAGTCACCGTGCCTGTACAGCATACGGTGGACATCGTTGAACATGAAGGTCGAAACTATCGTGTGTGTACGGAGAACGTATGTAGGTGGAACAGACCGACAGTCGGGGGAATAGTGGCTGGTGGTCTCCCGTCAAGAAGCTTGCGTGTAAGGTCACTCTAACCAGCCAATAAGGACCTAGCGCAAACAGTGGTTTGGACAAAAGTGCAGCAACACCGCCTGACGTAGGAGAAGTCACATGCCCTAGTGGAAAGTGCAGAGTCCTGGTCGAAACTGCGAATGTTAGCAAGGAAACGCATTTCTGTCGTAAGTGCGAAGCCGATGCTTGTGACAGAGGAGCAACGGCACCTACTCCAGGGACAGGTAACAAGGGGTGTGAGACATTTAAGGGGTGCGGTAGGTAGAGGAAGCATTAGAAATGCTACCATGTGCCTATGGTAATTTGCAGCGGTAGTCATGATTGGAGCGATGATGGCCTACTCGTCCGTACCCGAGTCGTTAATTGCCACAATTTCACCAGCAGGTTTGGCTAGTGGAGTGATAATTACGAGAAAATCTGCACCTCCCATACTGGAACTGAAAAAAGCGTTGAACTGAGTGTAGCCATGTGCTTTGTTCAGGCAGCCATTCGCTCCGAACATTCGTCGAAGTCCACAATCCTGTCTTCTGGTTCACCGCAGGGCTTCCCAACATGCCAATATAGCGCGCTTGCATAACTGCGCTAGTGGCTGATTGGGCGCTTGGCGTCAATCACTTTCAATTACAGTCGGCTGGCCAGAAACTCTCAAGCGAAGTTGAGCCAGCCCCTAAACAGAAGAGTACGGGATCCCTTTGCCTACGTCTAAACGCCCCGTCGACATTATCACCAGTCACAACAGCGCTCGGGTGATACAACCTCCCCGATGATTTCGTGATAGTTTCCAGTGAGATGCATTTACGCCACAATTATCTATCGTATGTCAGTGGTAAGTGAGAGTCCAGCTTAAATGCAGTACCTCACGCAAAAGCCCTAAATCCAACCAGATTTTCGATGCACATTCACATGCATGGCGCCTGCATGCATTTAACACAATCTTGGCCCACTTCAAATATATTCCGAAGATCAGTCACTGTCAAGTTACATCCACATGGTCACCACCTCTTGCACACTGTAAAGTCAAACTTACGGTAGAAAATGTTGGTCCGCTGCGACCAACAAATGGATTACAGGACTTATTTAAGTAAGGATTACTTATATGGCTCCCTGAAAAGGGCCGAGAAATAGGAACGCCCAACCCTGCGCATACTTGCGTAAGGGTCAATATTCCCACGTCCTAAACCTAACCCTCCTGTTAAAACAAACACTGACTTTAACTCTAGCTTACCTTAACGCCAACAGTAAACCTAATATAAACCCTAACCATAAGCCAAATCATATTTCTCCTGGAGTTTGGCGCAGACAAATGTATTGCGGATGACTCCTGTTGACATATCTTATTCAGGAGGGGGGAGTATAAAAGCCATCTCTACCCTTCTTTACGTAACCGAGAACGCCAGTAGATTACTTAGGGGGCAGGGCGGAGAGGTGAGTTTCGCATCGAAGGCAGACCTTTTGGACATAAAGTTAATCAAAAATCACCTAAAAAGAGTTGAAATATCTGCTGACAGGGTAACGAACCTCAATATCGAAGAAACGAATATTAATGGCATTTCTGTACTCCGGCTCGGCAGTTCCTGGCTTGAATCCGGAGAAACCGAAACCGGCTGCGAGCATCGTGGTTGCGCCTGACAAAAAAAGACGACATGACAGAGGTAGAGAGGGGGCAGGAGTCGGAAGGACGCATATCTGGCAAGTAACCGTCGCTCAGTAAAAACAGCGAATCAGCAAATAGTATGAGAGGCTGTCTGGACTAGGAGTCGGTTTTAAAAGGTGAGCCAAATATCTAAAGAATGGAGTCAACACTGCATGGAGGAAGGGAGGGACTGAAATGGAAATATAACAGAACCTCGTGCTTTTCAAGGTGATCATGGCAGTTCCCGGGATAAAACGGGCTGCAGAAAAGTCAAAGTAAGTACAACCCGCACAAAAATAGCAGTGACTTTACTACTACTACTACTACTACTAGCCACTGTGTGGCTGCTAGCGAGGCTCGAGCGTGAGCCTCAAGGCAGAACGAAACGAGTGAGTTGTGGTAGCAATCGGTGAGCGTTCGTTAATGAATAGTTATTTGTATTTGGCACCTACAAGTGGACTTGAACCAGCAGCACCAAGTAAGCGAAAAAACTCGAGGTGAGCAGGAATATCAACTATGAAGGTAAGGTTTTTCAGGAAGGAGGTGAAGAAACACAAACTGAGTCAAGCTCAGGCACAGTGTCAGTCCGTTCGCTAGAATTTTGACCAGCTCCCTTCTGTATAAAGTTTCCATGATGCCTTATCATGTTCGAAAAAAGAGATCATTTGATCTCATTTCAAAAGGAAAAAAGTGACAGCAAATGGCAATGCAGAGAGCTAAAAACCAGCTCAGTTGGCCCATTTTGAATGTACCTGCCTAATTCTTCGCTATTTCTAGTTTTTCAGTCCCTGTAATGTGTCGCCGCGGATGAGTTCTGACGTGGGGGGTCAGACCTGTGAACAGAACAGCTCCAACCCATTCCCTGGCTTTTGTACAACAACTAAGTAATTTTAAACCACGCATGAGGCAGAAAAATAGCCCTAGCATTCTAAGTAAATGCAACAGTCACCACCTATTAAGCTAGACGAAAATGTTTATTTACTACTGCTACTACTACTATTATTATTACTACTAATACTATTATTACTACTACTACTACTACTACTACTACTACTACTACTACTACTACTACTACTACTACTACTACTACTACGTCTACTACTACTGCCTCAAATAACACGAGGGGGAAAATCATGTTTCAAGTCTCCTCAGCGTTGGCGATGCATCTACGAAACACACCGTGTAAGCGGTAATGAAATGTATTCAGGAACTCAATTAGTTACTCCACCCCTTTCCCTCTGCCCAAATTCTAAAGTTACCCTCCTGACTACCTGCATAAAATTGTAATTGGGGGCTGCTTGGGTAGGGTGAAAATAAATGGCAAAATCACCTGTAATCCTGGTTTTGAAAACGTGGGAGTGATGTTTCCGCAACTTTTTGTTTACACTTATCAGTAGGTCCGTAACGGATAGGCCATGCAGTAGGAAATGGGCGAACGGATTTTTCCGGGATAAAATGCCGAAATTGAACACGTATTGTGTGAAATATAGTTAGACAACTGATGAAATTTTCCTAACAGTCAAGCTAAAGGATGCCGATTTTGCATGGGTAAATCGGCAACTGAACGTGTGCGATTAGGGACCATGCCATCCACACACAACCGCATTTTCTCACATATATATATATCTTTCCCGACATCCAGTTTACTATGGAAGAAGAGGTCAACAATCAGTTGCCCTTCCTCGATTTACAAGTGACTAAGCTGGCATACGGGAAAATAAGGACAACGGTCTACCGGAAGGCTACTAACCCCATGCGTATCCTCCACTTCAGAAGCAACCACCCCGTTGGTCACAAACGCAGTTGTGTCAGAACCATTTTCCAACGCGTTCAAACACATTGCAGCGATGACAGTGGGAAGAAGGAGGAGACTAAGTACCTGCATGCCCTATTTGAAGCCAACGGTTATCCGAAGTGTCTTAGGAAGCCCAACCATGAGCGATCGAAAGGAGAAGACCCAAAGTTCTGGCTCACAATCCCTCATGTGAAGAACGGATCAGAGGCGACGGCAAGAATCATGAAACCTTTTGGGATCGGTGTGGCTCATAATCCTGGATCAACAATCGGACAGTGCATAATGAGGCCCAAAGAACCGCTACCAATGACAGAGCAATCAGCAGTAGTTTACAGCATACCATACCAAAGCTGTGATGCGAGGTATGCTGGTGAAACGCGCAAACGCCTTGGCACAAGTTTGCATGAACACCAGCTTGCAATCAACCGCAAGGATAAGATGTCTATGGTCTATGGCCACATACAACAGAAAAACCACAGTTTCACCTTTGAGAAAGCGAGGGTAATCGGCCGAGGCAACGATAAGATGGCCAGACTGCTGCACGAAAGTTGGTCCTCGACGGGCACACTTAACAGAGCCATAGACTTGCATCCCGCCTACCAGGCGATACGCAAAAGGCTCGAGTCAGTTCGGGCAGGGCCAATGGGACAGCCGAGCAAAACCAAGCATGACGGACAACGGACATCAGAGAAAAAGAAGAGAGGAGCCGGTCGGAGGCCACGTAACCACGAGGCTGGAATCAACTCATGCGGCCGTCAACGACTGATCAGTCCGTTGGCTGACGAGGGACAGGCCACCATGCACGCTGACTTGCCAACAAATACGACGGCAGCAAAAGGTACTTATGTCACGCGAGGGGAGAGATTAAACCTGATCAGCAGCAAATAGGGAGGTCAAAGTTCATACTCCGAGTAGGGATATAATAACAGGCAGACGTCAAGGCTGAAAGTCAAGAACCAACAAAGACAGGGAGCCCGGAATGACCATTTCTGGCTTATTAGCCGTCATCAGCCAGTCATACCAAATCCCAAGTGTGGACCACCTGGGATTCGAACCCGCGACCTTTGGTAATTGAGTCGAACGCTCTACCATTGAGCCACGGGCTCGTTGCTTTGTCGGTTGCGATCGGGAATATGATGATAGTGTGCGGCTCACCGTTCTAGTCAAGAAACATGCATGTCACGCTGTGCCTTGGAGCTTAGTTTAGAGCTCTCACAGGCAGTCGCATGACGACCTGTGGTACACATCCTCGCCTTTGCAGTCTGGAAGCTGACATGAAAGTACAAAGCAAACCCAAAAGCTTGACGAGAAGTTTCGCCTAGCCGCACTGACAACCATGAGTAACGAGATACAGAAAAGACAATGCTATAGCAACGTCAATGCACTTCTGTCGGTTGATGCTACGCGGAACGGGAGGGGGGGCAGGACCCATAGGGAACTAAGGATGGATTGGGAAGGACAATATGAAGAAAGTGGTAATAAGACTTCGAAGAAGGCTCTTGGATGACCACAACGTACGGTGGCCGCGAATATCTACCTGCCCGACGGGGAGTCAATGGAAATTATTAAGATTAATAAGAACAGAAGAAGAGGAGGAGGCGAGAGCTGGAAGATGGTGTTAATTGGCCTGACGTTTCGGATTCTGACTCTAACGCTAGGCCGAGGAGGGGGCTTTGATAAGAATGAGTATGATAGTTAACTATCACCATCATAGGCAGGGCTGAGTCAAAGAGGAAAACCTGAGTAGACTGCCAAGGTGGTTATGGAATCAAAGCAGGCCATTTTTATTTTAGAATGAAATGCTTACGTTGATGGAGCGGATAATTTGCAGTGGTTTACCTTAAACTGCAGATAGTATATGGCTCCTAATTAACCAATTGGCTGTGTTTACCAACCAACAGGCAACGGTCAAGCGCTAGGATTTCAAGGGACAGATTAAGTAAGCGGATACAAACGAATTAACTTCTACTTAAGCCAGGTTGGCGTTTGTGAATATCAGCAAACACGACTGAGAGACTGCCAGAATGGCGCAATCCTACTATCCAGAAAAAAAACATGCGACTGACGCCTGATCAGAAAACACCCAGAAGGAATATTTGTTCCCGCTCCTCCACTCTGTCTTCCCCCCCCCCACCCCTCTCTCTGATGGTGGGCTGCTCCACGTGCCGCAGGGCCCAGGTAAACACACTACTCTGATGATCGACTGCTCCCCACCTTCTTCACAACAATGCAATACGGGAGGTGATGTTCCAATCAAAAACAGACAAAATTTATTATCTTGCCCTTAGATGAGGACAATTCTGCAGTACAGAATGCGTTTCATCTGAAAGGCTACTTTGTCGAGATAATGTGATTCGCGTTGATACATGAGTGCAGCATAAGGTTATTTCGAAAAAAATTATCTCATCCAGTTGGGCAGCCCTAATGCACGCCCAAAGTGACAAGAGTGGGGAAAATAGAAAACGTATAAAAAGGTGAATACAAAATGCACACTCCAAACTTACTTATGGCCCAGGCGCAGTAAAACCTTTGACGGAAGTAGAAACAGCCTAATGTGAGCCAGAAATATTTCCGGAAGATACCCAGGCGTTGAAATTCCTCAGCTAAAATGCAGAAGAGACTAGTGCAGAAGGAACTAATGTTCTTGAGTAACTTTGATAGTCAATTCAAACAGACCAAATACTTAGATGCAAATTTCAATAAAAAGAAAAACAGCACATATTTTTATTCAACGTAACCCGTAACCCACCCTCTGCATCCAATGAGGACAACCACTGTTTTAGGTAGGATTAATTAAGTGCTCGTTACTTGATTTATAAGCATAAGAAATCAATAAAATAGATAGCGTGCATGCAACCTGACCCTAGGGACAAATCGGTTCGAGCAGAGGCCAATCTAGGCCCTCAAACTACATTAACAAAAACTGGACTAGGAAAATACGGGAAGTGGGCAGCTAGAAAAAAATAGAAGTCCGTCTAATTTAATAATGACAGTCTACTTCATAAGCACTGATAAAATTGGCGGATACGAAAGCTAATACAACCCGAATTCATGGTGCCCAAAACCCGAAACAGTAACCGAAAATCAAATAAAACTAATTCTACCAAGATGTTGACTTCAGTTAGTTAAACATATATTGGCTACAGTTGCTTTCTCTGTAAATGTCAACCTAATGGCACCAAAAGCCCTCTAGGAGGATCATCGCACCCCGAAAATTATGACAAATCAATGAAGACAGGGCTTGGTGACTATAAACTCCACTAACTGCGTGTGCGACCTTGTGAAAAAAATTGGATGTCCGAAGAAACATTCAACTTCGTCACAAGATACTGGAGAGTAGAAGAAGATAAAGGTCTGGCTAAAAAGCTCGCAAGCGTCTGCAATCTGCTATAAAATTCATCGTCCATCCTGCGGAAGTTGGTGAACGATCCAGTGCAGGAAACTTGAGAAGAAATACAACCACAAATTTAGAAACTGGTGACGCTTTTTGAATTTTATCATCAAACCTACTTCAGCTTCGCTGTGGAAACCTTGGAGTATATCAAGGAAACTCGAATGACCTCCCCGATCTCTGATTTAGTGGCAGAATTGGTTTTAAAAGAGCTAGAAAAGAGCCCCTTCATGCATCAGACACCGATCTTTTGGCACTGTTATGTTCACATCACGTTTGTCATGGTCAGGAAAAACATGCCGCAGAATTTCCATAGCTCTATGAGCGCAATCTTCCTAATATACACTTCCCATAGGAAGGAGAAAAGGAGCAGAAGCTGTTTCGACTTGATGTATTCGTCAGACAAATTCCTGACGGTGATAGTGAGACGATGATTTATCCAGAAGGCAAAGAACACCACACAAATTCTCAGTTTTCACAGCAACTATGCTGTGGCTCACAATCGAAAATTTGTGAGAACGCTCTTCAAACGGATCCGGACTCACTGCACTAAACCACAAGAAAACTTACGCAAGGACCGATACCTCCATGGCGTCTTTATGCGTAATAGCTATCCGAAGGCCGATGCCTACGTGTTCGCATCCGGATGACTGAACCGGAAACAGTACCTATCTTATGACATGTGCTGCCATACATCAAGGACGTGTCGGAGGCGACCGAACGCATTGCTGTGTGTGCACACTGGCCCAAAGTCAGAATGTGCACTGGGGTCATGAAAATTAAGGACAGACTAAATCCTAGTGAGCAGTCGGGTGTAGTATAACGCATCCCGTGCCTAAACTGTCCTTGTAACGACAAAGGTCAGAGTGAACACATGCACGGATAGCGTCTACACGAGTATAAGCTGGCTGTGCGGCGGGGTGACGGATTATCACAAGTGGTTGCCCACATCTACGAAACAGGCTATTAATTCGACTTCACAGTCACAACGATAACCGCCCACATCAGAAGCAAGGTAGGCCGCGAATTCATTGAAAACTGGGCCCCGATGGCAATCGGTTAACCGAGGTTTCGAGCTGGCGCCGGCATACAGAGCCCTGCGCAGTCACCTCCGGACTTGCGTCACTCGTGTTTGATCGGCTCCTACCCCTCTATAACTTTTGTTTGTCATTTTGTCACTTTTATCTACGATGATAGACTCAAATACGAGCTCGAAGGCTCCGGAAACAAAGGAATGGTTCCAGTGATCGGACAGCCTTGTTCTTCGTTACCCTCAATTTTTTCCATCCTCTCGGGGGACTGGTGCTGTAAGTTCGATTGCGTCAATGGGGCTTTCTACACAGTAATATTAAGCAAACAACGAAGGTGAGGTATGGACAAATCTGAGTGAGTGAAAAATAGAGTATCAGCGCTAATTTTCCGCAGAGTCGCAATCACAAAGAGAAACGGTGTGATGCCAAAAAGCACTTACATATGAAGTACTGAGGGTTGTATCTGCCTGTTGCGTACACCAATAGGCTGGTATGAAAAAGGGCGCAAAGAAGCTGGTTCTTTAAAACCCTCTAAAGAAAAAAATGCCCATTTATATTATAAGTAAGAGGCACAAACAGACACTGTTGGTTTAATGTCAAAAAACCGCTGAGGATAAAGGCGGAACAGTAACGCTAAAATATTTGCGCCTCTAATGGCAAGCAAACCACTTTAGGCAGACAGCCTCATTGGTGGCTGAAAAGTACGTCTGAATGCGATTACTGCACAAAAAGCCTGTTGGCACACTCGCCGGAAATTTTCTGGACGCGTAAAAACACCAAAACATCTACTGCCTAAAAAAACGGTAGAAGCGCATTTGCTTTACCTGGCAGGAGCTGAAGACACTTAAATCTTGGTATCAAACACCTGAAGATGTAGGTTCGCCACCTTAAGTTTTAAAAACATGCTTGGGGCACTGAGACTTTTTGGACCTATACACGTACAAAACACGTTTTGAGTCAAAATCTTATTTTAAATGCTGTACTTTTTGTCCCCAAGTCCGCCATTCAAGCACGCCAATAATGGCTGTCCGTGAACCCCTATGAGGTGAGGTTTTTGGAGCTGGGAATGTTTTTGATACAGACTGACAACCTTTTCCGAATCCGAGAGGTAGGAAAGAGTTCTAGACAATTTTCTTAGAAATCTGGTTATAAACGGGTATGCACTAAATACAGCTTTTAAAACTGACAGAAAAAAGATAGAATGCTTCAGATAATCAAAAAAATTGTGTAAAAAATGATGTTAAGGACATCTTAGGTTATGTACAGACTGGGAAAACACTTCGAACTCTTCAAAAAATCTGGGCAAGTTTCAGAAATAAAAACAGCCTATAAAGGTGTTCCGACTAATGGACCGGGTACGAAGGTGTAGTCGACAAAAGATGCCATTTGCGTATCAGTGCACACTGTTTAGTGCATGCTACTTTATTAACTACCTACATAAACTAAGGTTTTTCCTCCTTCATTTACCCCGTGAGTACTCAAAATAATTTTTCCATCACTCGAAGTAAGTGTGAACCTAAAAAACGTCATGTTTGATGGTCGAAAGAAATAGGGCAATAGGATTTTTAACACCCCTTATCCTCCCAAAACCAGAGCAACAGCAGGCGAAGTCATGGTAGCCCCATCTGCACTGTATACTGTTGAAAAAAGCAAGGGTACTGATTCGGTCACATCACAAATCTCAAGTGGCAAAACTGGGGACGTTTACGCCAAGTTATGCAAACGACCTGTCAGTGGAGCTAGGTGATCATGTCCTGAACGATGTGATAGGTAATACGAGGTTCGATGAGGCAGTGGGATTGGCAACTCACAAAAATTCACCGCTGGAGGTACGCTGCCAGAGGGCATAACGAATGGTGAGACCAAATACGTGACACAATCTGGGCCCGGATTGATCAGACCCAATCACGGTCGTAGTGAGCACCAAGAAACAATGCGCCTGACGAAGGCTGCTACTTTGCTCAGCCCCGATGCTCAGATTTCTTCTGAGACTCGAACGACGGCCGTATAACGGTAGCCGTCCTTGACCGACGGGCTATATGGTTATGTGCGAGTCTCCACACCCGGTAGTCACCTTACTAATTTTCCTCCCCGAGAAAATAGTCTTACGGAAAGCGTGACACGAAACCCCGCCTGCTTACACCGTCAGTAAACTCATGGTGTCTTGCGATGCAAAAATGCGGTCAGAAAAATCACATTAACAATAATCCCTGTCCCCCGTCCTCGTGTCATCATCCACAGTTTGTCAGGAGACCACTAATCCCTCCGGCAGCCCGGAGTGTTCACTTGATTTTGGACACCCCAGTGGTCAACCTACCGAAAGAGGAAAAGCCCCGGTCGTCGGAGAACTGACCCGCAAGGAAGATAACATTTCGGCTCTCAATCCGACCCGTCTATCCAAGCAAGAACACTTCAAAGGAGTATATAACGTACACAATTTGCTAAAACACGAGAATAGGAGCCTAGCTTTGGGAACCACCCAGACAATAAAGGTGGTCTTGCGAAAAATTCCGGGGAGAGTGCATGGTCCCGTGTCAAAATCCTAACCTTACTACTAACCCAAAACTTACCTTTAACCCTAAACTTGAGCCTGTATGTTAACACTAACTCTCGGCTCCTTGGAACTTAGCGCAGCTTCCCCCATCGGAATAGGGAAACCCTATTACAAGATCTTGCCTGCAAAGTATTTTGGGGCGAAAGACGAAAGGCAAAGCTGCGAGAGGCTGAAGTCATCATAATTACCACGAAAGATGTCGCACGAGTCATTTCCTACATCCCATAGATAATTAACGATCCTTTTATAGACACAACACCCCCATTCAATGGCGGACTCGATACACAGCCAGCATTATTAACCCACAAGCCGTAGCACAAAACACCACCACTACCACCACCTTCAGTGTGAACACAATTCTAATCCATCCTCATTGCGACTACAATTTCGAATCGCGCATCACACCAGTCGGCCACATGCGAATACACGGAAGTGCGGCCAGAAAACCAGTTCCTGAAGTCCAAGCCTGCACTCGCCACGTACGCCTTACCCGCCCACATTCAGACAATGCACGAGTCTATTCTGTTGTACGCGCACGCACGAAAAGCTTCATTAAAATAGCACAATTTAGAGCTTCCCACACATACATACAAGCGCGCTTAGGCACGCATGAGCCTGTTCGATCGAAAACGCATAAGCACAGACTCACACACTACTCACACAGCAGCCATGAAATGCAAATTTCCGGAATCACTACGATGAGCAAAACGTAATATGCGAGGAGGTTCACAGTTCGATGTGACAACCATGCTCCTCGAAGAATGATGGTCAGGCGGAGCGGAGAACCAGTACGCAGGTGACATGCGCAGACAGACTGTGTAGTTTCCTCCGTCCCAGCGCCTAGACGTTGGCTTGTCACCGAAAGCCGGTGAATGGTGAGGGAAGGGAGAGTAGACGGGCAAGGCTGTTTTACTATAAACAAATTTACGCGCAATTCAGGGCTGTGGGTCGGTTATGGATCTCGCCAGTGGCATTACCGATGGAAAACATGCAAAGCACATCTGAATGGTTCGTTATTAAGTGGCCCGAGTAGAGCACTTCGTTCTACTTTTGCGCTTCGGTCGCCACCAAAAAATTGAGACTATAACCAAAGTGGCATAATTATAGTGGCAAGCAGCAGCGTTCCATGCGAATGCAAACGTTAGAATTTGGTAGCCCCGCAAGGGAAGTCAGCGCTTCCGACCATATTGTAGAAAACTTCTACATAAACAACCAAGCAGTAACCGGCTAGAAACTAATGTATTGGTTGGAGTGAAGCACACTGCAAGTCCGTTATAACAGTAATGAGAAAGAAAGCAGCATAGAGTTTATGAGGAGGACACAGCGCCATTCGAAGGACAGTACAGTTCTGTGACAGGCTCTAAGGTCATAGCAAACCCGGGTTGCGTAGGAACGGGTCTATAGCAACGAGGGAGTCATCAAATATGCACTTTGATGGTTTGAGTAAGAAAACGGAAGAATGTTGAATTTGAGGAAGTCCAACGCTTCTCTTACCTCAACAAAAAAAACAGCACCGATAACCACAAAAACTTGATAGTTTCTAATCTTACTACAACGTCGGATGAGACGTGGAGAGCGACTTCGAACAGACGCAACGCAAAAGGAAAATGGTTGAGCACAAAGGGGTATGCAGCTAGACAATGTCCCCACTCTTTTAAAACAACGAATTCAAGGAGAAAAAACTTAATGGATAATAAATTACTCATAAAAAATTATGAAAGTAGTTATATTAATTTGAATTCGGTCAAGATGATGTAAGGAAGATAAACACTGCAGACTGACCTTTGGTGTTCGGATGTCTTCTTTGTGTTTATCTGAAAGGAAAGTGGCGCATTTTATATATGACTTGTGTATGAATTGCATCAAAATGGCAGCCACGTCATAGCGCCTCAAGAAATTCTCAAAAATGACAGATTGGATGGACACAATTCTGCCCAGAATACCCTGCGAAAAGGCAGACCTACTAGCAAACAACCCTTAAACAAACTGGTTATGGTACAAAAAAATAATAAGTTACTCACAAGCAGTATACTGTCCTTAAAAATCAAACTTAAATATCAACCACATCAATCTTGATATTTGCGTACACACAATCCTGAAACACGTTTTTACTTCTGATTTAGTTGTCTCATGAATCGAAAGTCTGGGGCTAATAAATGCTGCCCAGCCTTCCTATTCATGTATCTCATATTTGCATACTTGCATTTGGTGCCCATGCTTTTCTCCAACGTTGGAGACCAAGCACCGAAGGTCCAAGATAAACTGCCATGTCTTGACGAACCGTGTAGAGCCAGGTCTTGAGTTGATCTCCACTGTGACACCTCCAGATGGGCAAGGGCGCAAGATCAAGGGTAATATAACTGAACTCATCAGGCAGACGACGGTGAACATGCTCAAACCACCTCAGTCGTAGTTCTTGGATGGCCTGCGATACCTCGCGATATTTTCATAGCTAGTGCGGACTGCCTCATTAGAAACGAAGTCGGGTTACTTCACTCGAAGGATGTTTCTCCAGCAGCGGTGTTCAAATACCTCCAGTCTTCGCTCAGCTTCTACGTGCAACGCTCAGCATTCACAACCGTAGAGAAGGATTGGCCGAACGGATGCGCATTACCCACGGAGCTTCATGGCGATATAGATATTGCGTCGAGGCCACAGGCACACCCTAAGGATTGAAAAAACCTTGCGAACAGCATCAACTCGGGAGGCACTGTCATCCTTACTCTGTCGATTGGGCAGTATCCTCACCCAGAGGTAGTTGAAACTGTCTACTTCTGCAGGTTAAGAGCCATTAATTCCGAGAGGTGCCTTCATCTGTTCAGCGGTGCGGCTCGAAAACGACTTGTTATTCCCAGCATTTGTGAAAAAACAGACGGATTTATCAACTTTATTCACCCATGAAACCCCAGACTGTAAATCGTCAAAAGGCTCGTAAGGCGATATCGTCAAAGTAGTTGAGATCCGTTAGCCGGGTGCAAACTACACAGTCGAAACTACATAGGGTTCTTCAGAAAATGCAGTTCATGGCGCAGTTGAATAGAAGGGGACATGGTTTATAAACTTTCGAACGCAGAATCGGATATCGAACAGTTGGGAGAAGATAACTCGCGCGGCGGTGGAGCGATAATGGGCTTTGGTCATAGCAAGGATTTTGGTCGGCACGCCATCTAGTGTCGTCATTCGCCACACGGGCAAACAACGAACGGAATTTAACACAGTGGCGAAGTTCACAAAGCAGACAGCAGGCGGTTACTGGTAGCCATGGCGGCATTCAAGAATGCTCCTCATTGTGAATATCTGGTCCGCACATCCACACCTAGCTCGGAATTCAGTCGGGAAGATTGTTCATCTGTACGAGTAGCTGCTGGCTAACCGGGGCGTCCACAAAAGGTGGATAGTGAAACGGTCGACAGCGAAGGTTCGCTGCAAAACAAGCAGACACGGACCAGCAACGAAAAGACTACCATAGCGTGGAGGCCTAGGGGCTTCCACGCCCACTGCCTTATAAATGCTGCAAAGCCCTATGGCGACAGTGACATGGCGAAAGTGAGCCAGTACTAAAGACGTCTGCTTACCACGGCTGCCTTTTGTGGTTAGCCTGTTGAGTCCAAGCGCTGGAGAATAAAACCTGGAGACCCGCCTGTGCTCAAAATCTCCAATAAACATCATGAAAATGTTCAACAACATGTACACAACATTCGACTCAAGAATATCCGACAGAGAGGTGTCATACCTCCGTAACGTGGCAGAATACATCAAAAATCCATCATTTCTGGTTTAAGGGGGTCAGCAAAGGTTTTTAGAGGAGGGTTGTAGTATCTGAATTGTGGATATAGAGGCGATTGATACTGGCATTCTGGTCGGTCAGGTGAAGGCATCCGTTACTGAGGACGTGGGCGATGTATAAATGGAGATCAATTTAAGCTAGTAGAAAATGGCTGTCCGAAGAGCTCACCCAAAAATCCAAAACAAAACCACGACCCCAACTGCGTCTGAGATTATCGAGACAGGAAAAGGCAGTCATAAAGCGATTCAAAAATGAATGAAACCTAGTAGTTTGCTACTACCACTATTGTCAGGCATGTGCTAAAACACATTTCTGCATCAACAGGCTAACTACTGGTAATTTAGCAGGTATATAGATGTCGATTTGTGTCCAAAGGGCACCTAAGATTTTAAATGAACTCTAGAATCCAGTCTAGAAAGCACGTGCAGAAAATGGAACTCTCAAATTCAAAAGTAGGAAAAAAAGGTTCACTTTGATATATGAGGCTATACCATAGACCACATTGAGGGAACGCCAGGTAAACCATTCAGAAGCCTGCACTTGCGGCATAGAGCCCCCGAAAACGATTAAAGACATGTCTTGGATTTCGTCTATTATTCAAAACAAGGACGTGGGATAATAAATTGCGACGCTACTTTGGTTGACCAAGAGATGCAGTTTTACCACTGAAGTTAACTCGGACCTTTAAGCAAACTTTTTAATTGAGTCATATCGGTTAGGTTCTTGTGATGTAGTATCGAGATCAGTAGTAATTAGTGGCAAAATTATAGCGTTTACTATCTTCAGTGTCCATATGGCCATCCGCAGAAGTGCGAGGTGACTCCAGCTGGTTAATTTCGTAATTCAGATTTTAGCCGGTTGCTTTTTTCCTACGTCTGGAAATGAAACTAACACAAGCTGCAAAGGCTCAAAATAGTGCATAATCTCTTCCAATTTGGTGGGTCTTTCGTTCACAATTTTAGTGGATAGGGATATATACCATTTCCTCTAAATTTTACGGCAAAACTGTTGAGAATGAGCATGTTCATTTGTGTCCTAAATGAACGCGTTTTAAGCTGTTAGGCTTTTTATTAAAACCTTGCTGGCATGCATGCACAGCCCAGCGTCTGAGCAGGACAAGGGTATCTAATCGTCGTTTGAAGACTTGGAGAGCATTTTCCGCAGTTTATGCAGTTGATGTGTCAGCATCTATTTTTCGGTCGATTTTAGGTTAGAAATCTGACCTCTTGTCTACTTTTAAAAAATCAGAAGTTTGCATAGACAAAAAGCAGTTAATTGTTTGATGACATGAAAAGACTTGCTGAGAAACAATTTCGAAACTTCTATCCGAAGGCAAATGATTCAAGTGTCCGTGGGCTGTGCTCTAAACGAACGACTTGCAAATTTTGCAGTATAACCACTGAGTCAGCAACAAATCTGCAACTGTGAGTCCGGAAGAAGGGATATCGGTTAGTTTTTACAGCCAGCAGGTGCCCGAGAATAAGTTAGTAGATCGGCGACCAAGACTTATTATTTTTCCATCTACATACAGTTCATAAGTTAGTAGAGCTGCTTACGCTGTGATTTACAATCAAACGGTATATCTTAATGTGAAAAGTTGGAAAGTTAACTAACGAATTATGGATGAAATATTTTACCGCGATTTGAAAATATGGAACTGCTTCTTAAAAGTCAAAAGGACTTTTGAAATGAAATAGTTCATGTGCGCTTTTACAGTAAGAAGACCTGATAGTGACAGGATAGGCTGGACTTACAATTTTCCAGGATTTTATCCCAATATAAATAGAAAAAAGAGACTTTGAAACAGTAAAAAGGTGGAAACTTGTTTTTAAATAAGCAACGCGCTTCTTGCTAAAATAATAAAATTGTTCATTCACATAAGTGCAGAAATGGACCTGAGTTCCACAGAACTGCAACGTCTAAGCTCTTCTTGCTCTACTTAACTAAATTTTGCCAAAAAGGATCGACAGGAGTTAAATACATATTTAACGAAATCACTAACTGTGCAAAACAAGATATCGAACAGAAGACTTATGCGCTTTATGTAGAATGAGCGTTATTTGTATCAATACAAAGCTAAATAGAACAAAAGGGAGATTTCAGCGGGTGCAGGTTTTTAGTCTTTTAGAACAACATTTATAAACACTGAATGCTCACGAATAAGTCACGATCTTCCTCCGTCGTTACTTGATCCTCTTCCCTGCCTTCGATGAAACACAAATAGTCGGAGAAGAAGACAAAAGGCCCAACCATCGAATTTTGGTAGCATAAAAGGTAGCTTAGCAAGTGCAGCAACCTGGGCCTTTCACTAAAACAATAATGAATCCACGGCATTTTTATCGGGAAAACCGCAGGCGGAGGTATGCATCTCACTTGCACAATTTCATGCAGCACACATCTCCTACCTGATCGCGTGGAGTTCGTGAATCGAACGCGCAGTTTTCTGTCCTCGTTTTAAAATATCACCATCATATAGGTTGAAAGCAATAGATGACAACTTTTGGGTCTGGACCATAAGAGGTCTGCAGAAAAATAATCATAAATATTTTGAAGAATACGCAGTAACATCCACGACACTGTTTCTCAAGTCCGTTGAAAGCATTCTGGTTATATGCGCACCGGAGAGGTAAGCCATGGTGAAGAGAAGAACGCCATACTGAGCAAGGTGCGGTGGAAGGAGGACCATCATAAGGTATGAAGGAATGGCTTGATAAAGGAGATGGGATACTTGGCTGCAAATACATAGCGAAACCTGATATTACCTGCCATAGCATAAATATATCAAGGTGAAGCCAACACTGATTTCAATAATGTGGCGCTTGAAGGTGTTCGTATTTCGAGGGGGACAATACGCACGCAATAGAAAACCAAAAACTATTGACAAAATCTGGCAGATAAAGAAATTTAGCTTTTTGGTGTAAATATGGGTCTTAAGGAGGTACCTGATCAATAGGAACACTTGTATATTTGTGTAACGTCTGCAAAAGCCAAAGTGCCATGTTTAAAGACGAAAAACCAGGCCTATTAATGACTGTCGACTACGCTTAACACAAATACGGTCACAACCAAAACACCAAGTAATATAAAAATTATCAGAGTAAAATAACAAAATCATTTGACTAAAAATATCAGGCAAATACTATGAGAAATGAGGAGTTTAACGCAATTAAAATCCAAATTTTTAAGTTTTTCGTGCGTCTAGTTCTCACAGAGGTATTACACTACACTACCGACTGCACAAGGTCCACAACTGACCAAATTAATTTGTTAGCTACGTAACAGCAACTGAGAAAGATTTCAAATACATGAACAGTCTCTTGCAAAAACTACCCGGAGTATCATTAGACTGCATGGTGTTTAAGTGCAGTGGACTCAAGCAGACACAACCGGAAACTGGTACCTGTTTACTGGCATCAGTCACAGTTAAAATGAACGCGTTCATAAAAGCCCTACCACAGGGATTTTATCCGGTAACCTTTCGTCATGAAAAGCAATGCATTAACAACTGCACCATGAGCATCTGGCACATGGGTGATCAACTTATTTCTTTAAAGACGGAGAAAAATCTTTTGTTAAAAAATGGCGGCGACATTATTAGAGACCAGCCTAATTATTCACAGTGAACACCAGGAGACACAAAAGGGAAATAGGACGAGATAACTGAAATAGATTCTATAGCAGGCCTTCATTTTATCGGTTGTGAGCACCTTAATCAGTGATTCCAGATACTTCAAGAGAAACAAGGATTACTGACTTACATCTTTGTGGCTATTCTCGAGGATAGCAAAAAGTAATCAATTCAAATTCCTTTAACTCCCCAACCGACAAACAACGACTTTTCTCGTTATGAAGACGTAGTAAGCGAGTAACGTCTCCAGTGAAAGCTCCAGAAAACCACTTCCCATGTATAAAAAGGCAGTGGACGTTAATGCAACAAAGATGAGTGCAGTTTTATTACCTAGTACAGCAACCAAACCTATTTTCAAATGAAAATAGGGAAAGTTTCACTTTCAAGAGCAAGATTAAATATCTTATACAGAAGGGACGGAAATATATCACTTGCATCCGCCTTTAGAACGCTGACCGGTACCCCATCTGGTCCAGGACTGTAAGATTGGCGAAAACGCCGAATGTATACGTTCACATCCCAGAAGGTAAAAGTTATGGTTTCGAGGACGTTACCAGTCCAAACCCGGATGTCAGAAAAGGGAGCAACATTTTGTTCATTAAAGGTTTTAAACAGGAAAGCATTGCATCTATCAGCAGTCAACTTAGCGTCAGCTATAGGGTTTCCTAAGGCATCTCAAAGTACGGGGTGCTGCGTTTTTCTATGCGCTTTTACTGTGCGCGAAAAGAGCTTCGCAACATTTAACGAAGGGTTTTTGGCAAAGTAAACCTCATCATCTAGTCATTTTTTGTCAGACAGCCTCTTAGCCTCTTCAAAGATTTGTTGGATCAATGGCAGGATGGAAGTGTCGTTTTGTAGATGAAAACGATGGGGAAAGTCTACGCAATCTACTGCGAAATGATAAAGGGTGGTAGACTTCATCCTTGACATTAATTATTTTCTTACGGGGAACAAAACGAGAAATAAGTTGACCTAGAACTTGGTAGAATGTATCAGTACAAACATTCACATCCGAACATAGAAAGAAGTTAGTCCAATCGTGAGAATGTAGATGTGTTAGTAATTACCCCATATTTGCTGATCGGAAATCATGGAAAAAAAAATATATTTTTTAGAAAACGTTTCATCAGCCTCGATTTCTAATGAAGAAAGAACTATAGCATGGTCTGAACTCTTAAGTGGGTCTTAAGGTGAAACTGACAATGGCTGTCAACCTCTGCAGAAAATGAGATCAAGTATTTTGATCCTCGGGTGGCAAAATTAACTACCTTTTCCCACATGCCAGTTTCTATGGCCTCAAGCAAGTTTTCGAACTTTGCAGGATCGGAAGGTGGAAACCAATGAACTTCAGGAAGATTGAAGTCACCTGCAATCAAGTAGCGCTTAAGATTTAGGTCAACTGTGGCATGAAATGCCTGTAAGAGACGAAGATCGTAATCCTCGCTTGCGTTTGGGGGGCGATAGACACAACCAACGAGTAAAGAGTAGTTATCTTTTAGAACTTCTCGGAGCCAACATCTCTCTTCTACTGCGGTACATTGTCGATAATCTAACGGCGTAAACGTAAGTGGCTGCTTAACATAGATGCAGTTTCCTCCGCCACGGCCATCGTGTCGATCGTTACGATTATAATCATACCCTAGAATAACGAATTCAGAGTCGGATACACAGGGTGTTGCCCGTGCCTCTGTAATTATTACAATGTCAGGGCGGTGAATGAAAACCAGAGTCTGGAGCAAAGGCATCTTATTAAGCAGAGATCTGGCATTTGAGATGAATAATTTAAGCGGGCATGTTTTTGGTTTCTGACAAGGGACAGTTATGCTGTCAGAGTGACTGACTTCGGCCAAAAAAATGCTATTTTCACTTGAACTATTTTGTTTGTAAATGTTGCAGTACTGTAGTATTCTTCCTCGTCAAATGGTGGTTCCTCTGTATACACGGACATAATGAAATTGGATAAGAGGCTGGTCTTATCAGAGTTATCAGTTAACCTGTTTCCCTGATAGTCTTTTAGACAAGGAATGCAGTCCCAATTTCTTTTTGCCTTATTCACGTAAGCAAACAACCTTTTCGAATTTCTTGGTATGTCTTTGGCTATTTCTGACTCAAAGGTTGATCTTTAATTTCTCAGAAGATTCCGACACCGATTTTGCTGTTTCTTAAAAGCGGAAACATGTTCGGGTTGCTGATATCTGGCATATTCTCTCCACAGTCTTCTATTCTTCTTGAGATTCCTTTTTATTTCCGATGTCACCCACTCGGGTCGGGAGACGCACGATCGCCTTTTAAGTGGGCAGAATATCTCTACTAACTGCTGAATCAAGTTACTAATAAAGAACCAGGCAGCGTTTGGGTCAAGTATATGTGCAGGGCTACAGTCTATCCCATTCAGTTATTCTTTCATTTAGGGAAAAGCCCCTTTCCACAAATTTCTCTCCCTAACTGCACGACGTTTGGGTACAGAAAAATCACTATACTCCCAAGCAAGAACACAATGATCACTTCGTCCAAGCGGCACGTAAGAACTTAATGCAGGATGCAATTGTCGTCTCTTATTTTGATTAGATTGAAACAGCTTGACTGCTGCCCATTTTGGAACCGCGTCTCCATTGTGACATGTAAGAAACTCGTCATTTACCAACTGAAGTAATTTCTGTTCGAATGAATTTTCCGATCTCGAGCAGTACATTGACACCCAATAGATATCGGGAGCATTGAAATCTCGAAGTATTAATAAGTTTTTGCTACGGCAGATTTGCTTTACCTCTGTGATTAGTGCTTCTTCCGTGTCCGTTAGCTGTCCTGGAGGTCGATATACCAAGGGAATATGGAGGTCTGATTGGTTTGGGACTTTCAGTTTACAACAAATTATTTCGCAAGACGAGTTCCTATTTGGCAAGGGCCCATCCAGAATGAAGTCAATGCCTTCTCGTATGAACATTGCGATTCCACCACCCCTATGTCCGTTTCTATCCATGTGGATAAGCTGAAATCCATCTATTTTGACTTCTGTGTCTGCGATTTGTTCATTTAACCATGTTTCAGTTTGAGCTATGAAGTCAGGTTTTAAATAGTCCACGACCAGTTTGATTTCATCCATTTTGTTCAATAGACTCTGCACATTTGTGTACATCATTTTAATCTTGTTTTCTTCCCTCGATTTCTGAAGATTTTTAGTTCTTTCTTCCACATGGCGATTTTTGCTGGATATTTCACAAGATATATCCAGTCTCCTGTCTGGGTTCAAATCTATAGGCATTTGGTGGGGCTTTTGACCGGCGATAGCTCAGTGGTATCACCGTCGTTTCTCACACACTGGTGCTTTGGTTCGAACATAGGCAGTACCGCGTATTTTGCACGATTTCCGAAGATTTTATTTTTGACTTCCATGACGGATCACAAAAACGAAAAAGTTTGTTAAAAGTATGGGACGAAGGTTTTAGTGGGAGCAACTTTATGAATAAAAATATTGAAATGACTCAGCCCTCTGTATACTGGAAGATCACGGAGAGTATCTGACGAGCAGTGCACAAGAGGAGGATATCAGACGTTTCCGCTGTTGTCCTGCAGTAGTCTTATGATGAGAAAGAGTGTGTCGAATGGAATCCAAAGCTTAATAAATAAAGTCCACAAGAGTGACCAGTAAACTGAAATCTCGAAAGGAGTACATTCCTTGGAGGTCGACATTTTTAAACTGAATTTGAAGTGCGCGTGTGTAAAAAGTACCGGGATCGGCAACAGTGTTTAGTTATTCAGAGTTTGTCGGAATCAACTGCGGTCCAACCTGAAGACCATTTCGCTTCGGTTAATGGCCTACTAAAACAATTGTTCCCACTAGGCGTGGAAGTAAACGTTTTTAAAGCATTCAAAATTGGTAAAAAATGTGAAAACAGCCTAGAAGCGCCACGATCACGACCTCTCAAAATAATTCTAGAGAGCAAAGACCAAACCAAAGCGATATTATCCCAAAATATTAACCCCCGTCACTCGCATAAAAAGGTATTTCCAATCTGGATACTCCTCTGCGGAAAGTCTGAAACGCTGGAAACTTGTCTTGGAGCTACAATCACGATTGAAGGCTGGCGAAAGAATTCTGGCCATCTTCAAAAGAATACGACTATTCCATTGAACAGACCAATTTTAATAAGGATAACGGAAAACCACTTCACAAACGCCAAAACCATTAGGCAAACAATTGCCCAAAGACATGACAGAACTAAGTCCCGAACGTCCAGCATTCTCACTGTGGAAAACAAAGTTACCGAAACTCATCAAGAAATGGAAAAGGCATTTGGGATAGACGTCAGAGGAGACGCAGTAGGGTCAATAAAATTGACAACCGCAAAAGGAAGTTTGGTTGGCACAAAATCGAAGTGTTTGTACACAAATGCCCAAAGCATTTTATCGAAAATTGAAGAGTTAACAATTTGCCTCTCCGAAGTATATCCGGATGTGATAACAGTAACCGAAACCTGGCTGTCGGACAGTATTCGAGATAGTGAAATAACATTGCCTGGATACCAACTATATCGAAGGGACAGAGAAAACCGACAGGGTGGTGGAATACTTGTGTATTTGAAAGAAGTCCTAATAGTGTCCGACAAGACGAGCAAATTTGCGTGCAGCACGGAAGCCTTTAGGTCAACCATCAAGGCTCTTAACCCTTCATGTTTGGATTTCTTCACCATCTATCGGCCACCTAGGATAGACCACGTCACAGTTACCCACCTGTTGGAACTATTATAAAATTCCTTTATTTGACTCAATGTCATGATTATGGGTGACAGAAACTCATCAGGAATTAACTGGAGCACTGTTCAATCATCGGGCTCGAAATCAACATTTGATTATAAATAAATAAATAAATGGTATATTAAAGGCCCAGAGGGCCCCACCATTACAAACTTAGTACCGTGTTTTAAATAAATACAAAGTGTATAATTGCCGCACTATGTGAGCATCCATA